>JAFMSR010000006.1:52640063-53075063 GCA_022818135.1 Saxidomus purpurata | reverse complement strand
GCACGTGATATGTCACTAGAATACGACACTAAATACTAGTATGTTGGTAGAATACGGCACTAGATACTAGTATGTCAGTAGAATACGACACTTACACTCTTGCCCATGACCTTGCTTTTGTGGTGACGCTTTGCGAAATAAAGGTTCAGAGTTCCAGTACTGCCGGAGACAAACATTTTTTCACGTTTACATATAGGTGCTGCGATATCAGTTATCGATGTACTCAAATATTGATAATTTCGTAAATTTAGTTGGTTTCGTTGACATTTTGTATGAGAAACAGACTGAAAACGCATTTTATGAAAAAAAAGCAAATACAATATAATTATTTTTGTTCACCAGACGTCATTATGAATTATGTAAAGTTCCGCGAACATAATTTACATGTATTATAATTCATAAACTTACGACGGACCTGTACTAACGACGGGTACACCCCTATTTCGGTGATTTTAAATGGGAATCTTCCTCTGTAGTACACTTAAATTAAATGCAATGAATGATACTGTAGCTCAACGCTGTGATTAAAAAGAGATCTCGTTTAAAAGGAGTATTAGTCAACATTTTAAATAAAATATTCTAGATCTATAAATTTCTCTCAAAAGTCACTCCAAAATACGCGAAGAACCCTATATTCAACCTTACTAAACACTTGCATTAAAATACATAAGTGAAGATCGTTCAGTAGATTACCATGCAAGTTTTTGGGCGGAGCAAATTGACGACGTGAGTAAGAAGCTGAACGCTCGTACCTAAATTCCTTGAATGGGGAGGAGTTAACCTATAAACTAGCTCTAATAATAGTTTCAAATTCGCGCTTTGAGTGACGTAAGATTGTAACTGTATCGATTGCCAAGATAGCGTGCGGGCAAACACAACTGCAACGCGTTGTATATCCGGAGTTCACTGTAAATGTTTATGAATTGTTGGTCTTGCTGATTCCTGTAAATAGGAACTAAAATTGTGTTTAGAAATACAATGTGCACACTTTTAATAACTCTCACAATGACCGAATTGAATAACATCTAACAAGGGTTCATCCGTCGCTTATTTAACCAAAAATTGAAATTAATAACTCGATAAGAAACGTGCTGACGCGCGGACCGGTAAGAGAGGATTTTGTTATGAAAACGGCGTCAAATTATGCAGCATGACGAAAAGTATTTGTCCACGTAAAAAATAAACTTATTCAACTTTAAGTAATATGTGTTCATGTTGGAATCGAAATAATATATTTCAAACATTGTTCATCGACTATTCTAACAAGACTCACGCTTTTGTCTCTACATACAGAGAGTATAAAAAACCGATATGATGTAAACATGACGTCATATTGTGCCACATGACGTTAAATGAGCGTCGCATGGAAAATAACACTTTGCATTTATTCACCTTTTGCAATATCTGGTCATGTTAGAATCGAAATAACATTCTTTTCAGCGTTGTTGTCGTCTGATAAGCAATAATTTGGCTAACTACTTGCGTATCAGTACTCCAAATCATCGTTATTAAACGATGAACGCCACTGGAACAAATGTTATTTCATAAATAAACATTTTCATATATAGTTGTAATGCTCAGTCCTAAAACACTAACAGGTGGCCCTCGTGTTGAATTAGTACGCATTAGAACTCCAAATCGTTGTTTATTAGACGATGATGACCACTTAATAATTTAAAACTGACGTTTAAAAGCTACACTCACACTATACTTACATTATATGTTTTAATGATGTGCAACTCCGACAGTATCAAGTTTATCTTTGTATCAATACTTTGCTCTGAGAACAGCTTCTTTGCCTGTAAAAAAGGGAGATAAGTTTATATAAAGCACAAAAAATATGCTTGTTTCTATTCTGCTTCATGAATTTACGTCATTTTTTTCTATATCATCGGCGGCTTACATAGTTACATATGTATTTTTGCATGCATCCAAACAAACTTGAGTTTACGCAGGTGTGAAATGTGCGTAAATTTGTTATCGTCTTGGGCAAAAACGGTCTTACCGGAAGGACAATTCAATTACGATTAAATCTTGTTGCCACATTTTAAGTCGCCTTGATAGTTTGTTCGTTTTTGAAACGGAAGTCAACAAGAACTATAGTAAAATTGTATCTATTGCTGCAAAATCAAAGACAAACCAAGAAGTATTTTGATGTTCTACATTTTATCTTAAATTTTATGTTTATGCATTACATCCACATTAGATTTTTTTCTGTCAATCGCACACGTATAGCAAACTAATTTACTTTACTATTTAATCAAAAGAGATGTCTCTATGATTTCATAGAGATATCTTCCAAATTAAAGAATATATCTCTTAAATACGGAGACAGCTATGTATTAGGACTTATCTTGCTTTTAATCTCTCATGTTTTGAAAGATATCTCCCAAAACTAAAGATATATCTCTCAATATAATAGAGATATCTGTAAAATGAGATATCTATTAATAACAGAGATATATCTCTAACATTTTGGGAGATATCTCTAAAAGTTATGGAGATATCTTTCAAATCATGGGGGATATCTCTAACGATTGCTTTTAACACAGACAACGTGTGATCCGTAGAAAAGCAAAAATTAAAACAGCGCAAAACATTTGGGGATTGAACTCATGACATTTTGCTCTCAAAGCGGAAGTTCTACCACTGCGCCAAGTTACGCAATGTGTTCAACTACAACATGCAAATTACCCCAAATTGTATTAAAACAGAAAGTACTCATTTCACCTCCAATACCTTAATTATTGATAGATAGTGGACATTCCAGGCTTTTAGATATTTGAAAAGATGTTAGTGTTGTAACATCGTTTCTGATTGGCTGCGGTAATTGAATTTAGCGACAAGTAGATACTGCGTATGAGAAAATCGAACTATTTTTAATAATTCTATTGTTAGGAAGGAGTGTAAATTTATGAAGATTTACGTTTCATTTAATTTGATATTTCAAACACTTTTCACGATTTATACTACTAGCTTTAAGTCAGATTAATTTATTATACATCTGTTGCAGAACGAGTTTACGTGCTTAAGGCTATTCATAGAGGGTACTTGTTACGTTGCTAACATGTTTATTATAACAACTTACAATGTTAAACGCCATCATAGTGTAAGCGACTGTGTTGTTGTGAGTCCTATGGAAATCGAACATTTTCGGATCCACTATAAGCCTTGTCCGTATATACCTCGTTGTGTCAGCACGCTTCTGTCTACCATAAACCACATGTAACCGGTTTTCGGTTGTTGTACCTACCAAAAAGTGAAAAGAATGAAATTGCTTTTCAAATAACTGTATAATATACATAATCCGTCAGAAGTTATGATAATGTAATAGAACTAAACTGTCAAGCCAAGTAAGTACAGAAAACCAAATAGGTCTACTCTGGTAATATTGCACTGAATATATCTCGGTACAAATATTTGAACTGCTCACTTCTAGAACAATAACATTTTCGCATGACTCTGTTGATTGCTGAAACTTGAAGACCACTAAACTTGTTTCATGTAAATTGAACCAAATGTCAGTATAAAATTTTTTAAATACCACGACCATCTACCACATCCTTTACGATTTTCACATTTTATAAATTTATTATAGTTGAAGAACTACATAACCATTTGTCTTTAATTTGTTTTGAAAGGATCCGTAATTGCAGCAACATGTGAATATTTCAAATAGTTCATAGTTTATGGTCAGATGTGCATTAAAATATTGTAATTAAAAAACAAAGTTAGAAATTCAATAGTATAAACCGAATATGTGTTTTGCTCAAATGCTAAAACTATATTCAAACTTAATAGGGAGATTTGATCTCAGTTCTACTGCAAACAATTCAAACTTTGAACTGACGAAATTATGTTCACATTAAACTACATCACAGAGATGCAAAGCTCCATTTCCAAACAGTACTCTCAGTGCTTTGATTTATACTTTTTATATAATTCACTCACGCATTATTTACTACGCTACAAACGCTACATGTGCCATTTTGTTGTAAACGTTTACACAATGTTACGACATTCTATTCAACCATTAGAAGGTTGTACGTCAAACCTTGCATTTGTCAAATTCAACATTTCGCAAGCTGTAAATTGTTAAGTGTTAAAGTTTTGCTTTAAGATGGTAATATTTGTAAGTGGATGTATTAAACAGCTCAGATTTAAAGGGGAGCGCATATCAGAATATAATTTAACATGGAATTAAAGAGCTCGTTAAGATAAACACTCTGTTGAAAGGACTTTTTAAATTGGACAAAAATTAGATAAGTTGTGAGATTTATAAGATGAAGCAAATATGCCGCACGTCCCTTTTTCAAAACGTAATTATCAACCCTATTTTACTCTGTGTCAATGATTGTTTTTCATCTGAAATTAATATGACAGTGTAAGTTTCCATTTTTTAATGTGTTTTTGAAGCTGTTGCTCTTAAGCCACCAGTATGACCTGCATGAGTATTTTATAAGAGCACAGTGACATCACAATTTAAAATGGCCGCCTGCTCCATGATCCATCATTTTGGAAATTGTCATTCGTTAATTTCTTCGCATTTAACACTCCGATTTCTGCTCTTTTCAACAGTGTTTTCCTTAAATTCAAGTGATTTTCTATCTTTCCCTTTAAACAATTTCGACTTGTAAGCAAGTAGTTACTGTTGCTTAAAGTTATAGTACCCTCATAACTGATTTGTTGTTGAGAATGATGCTTAATACACATTAAATACGTTGTAAACATGAAAGAAACCTATTACAGTTATTTATATAGTAACATATGCAATAAAATACAATACAACACATTATTGCATATGTTACTATATATAGTATCAAATTCGCCTTTCATTTTCGGTGATATGGGCCGATAAAACGATCACGTGACGTAGTGTGCCGATAACTGATATCGGCACACTTGCTAGTGTGCCAGAAAATTCATATCGAGGCTATTTCCGGTCAACTGTGAAGCAACGCTAGACTGTTAGCACGTGAAAATGTTGACGTAATTGACAACGTAGACGTAACGGAAAATGGCCGCCGAAAGGACACTGAAGTCTCTATCTTTAAGAAATAATCTATGGCCTGGAGTGCTTTATCGAAATTGAAGCATTCCCCGGAGGTGATGTGCCTGGCGGAATAATTCACGAGGGCGAAGCCCGAGTGAATTATTACGCAGGCACATTACCGAATCGAAACATTGTATGACGTTAATCCTGAATTGTCTTGGCCTTTTTAAAGGAAAACAAGGTGAAGGTATTCTAAGGCTTACTTGACGCAATCAAAAATAATATTTAGGTTCTTAAACACAACTATTTCATGCGACTGATGTATTTATACAGATATTATTTCTATATTTTATTTTCTGCGCGGGAGTAAATTAGAAAAGTCGGAAGAAGATATTTCCATGTCCGAAACTCCGCCTTCTCTTCCGAGTGCTTTAATCATATTAATGCACTCGAATTGACTATAGAAGTATACCAGAGGCATATTAGAATAACGTTTATTGAATTTAGAATTTAGGCTTATTAAGCACCGAAATGTGAAAACTGACACGTATGCTTTTGTGGATAGTATGAATAATTTATTCATTCAATGGTATTTATCTTTATGAAATAGTATAAGTATTGCAGGAATGTGCGTTTTGTATCTACTTGTCTTATCTTTTCCCAGTTTCAGCAAAACCGATGTTCAACATATGCAATAAAAAGGTAATTATACGGGACAGGTGTGCCTTTAGGCGATATTGGCACACTTAGTTCAAATTGGCCCTCGGGCCAATAGCTCACCAAGTGTGCCAATATCGCCTAAAGGCACACCTGCCCCGTATAATAACCTCTACATATCCTTTATACCAATACAGCTGGAACTTTAAATTTTGACTTGGACAATCCTAAAAGATTTCTTAAGACTTTCATTATATTCAATAGGAATGAAACTGCTGTGTTTTGACTGTAACTTTGGCCATACATTTATTTTCCATTCTATATTCAGGAGTATAGTCAGGGATCAATGTATTCTTCTTAAAAATATGAGTATCACTTTGCAGGGTAGCATGGACTTAAAATATTTAATGATAATGCATACATTAGACCATACCTTCAACAGGACAAACTTTTTTATCTCCATGGTAACGATATACCGCATGCACTTTGCCACGAAACCACTCGTTCGCCCCGCCAGCGTCAATCGGTTCTATAAATAGACTTGTTTTGCCGAAGCTTATCACTCCATTCTGAAAACAAGCGTTTAAATGTTATTGTTGTTTGTACTTTCTGTCACAGATTAAATACAATAGATCATTAGTATAGTACTGTGATCCAGAATGCCGGATTTGCTCGAGTCGTGCATCAAAATTGCTGTAGGTGGATAGAAAATGATATAACTAAGACAATGAATACCGACAACAATATGTTTATTTCAAAAAATAAAATTCTACAGGCAGTTTTCTATTTTATGGCGCGGTGCCTTCAATTTATTTATTTGGGCTGTATATTCACGCAAGAAAAACATCATAAACCATGATTTGTAATAAAAGATACAAAAGAGATGGGATAAATGAAATATTTTGATTACTTTTTCTCTGTGTTTGCATTTGAGAAGTCATGCCGCTTGTTGAACTGGAAGAAGTCCGGCATGTGGGCGTGGTTACAAAGTGTTATCATTTCACTGACGTGATAACATTTCAAAATATCGGACAGGTGTTATCGGTCAGCTTTAATGATAGTTACATGATAAAAGTACAAATCAAATTTATGACAAAAATCTTACCAGGCCATTACAGATGTTTGCCGCTACCCAGGATTCATTGTGAACGTCGCTACTTCCGGTGTAGTAACAATCCAGACGCTCTTGCGAACAAGGGTATATCTTTTTTACATCTCCCGGTAAATAGTTATGGATAAGACATCCTATAAAGTAATTATATGATGCATTATAACCATCCGCCCCTCTACACACACCACGCATCATATACGCACGCGCATGCGCAAGAATATAATCATGTTAACATCGGATAACTTTATTTATTTCGCACTTAATAAAAAGATATCTTCTACATTTTATAATTTTTTTTTTCATTTAAAAACAAATGTTTTAACATACCACTTGAATACTTATGATTTTACAAAAAAAGTACGTGTTCAATGGGTAAGATATGAGTTTAGTCATACAACGTACAAACTAAAAACTAAAAAAGAGCAAAAATAAATGCAATAGCGATTAGAAACTAGTGGGAACAGACTTTACTACCATATTTACAACTGTTACTATAAATAGATTATAATAAAGTAAACCTATAATTATTTCGAGATTCAGTTTTTTTTAAATATTGTATTACTGTTACCTACCAGGAGTAAAGAGATTTTTGTTAGGACGCAAGCTGATCGTAAACGTCTCGTTGTCAAGGGTAACCTGGTACTGAACGACGTTAGCTGGACGTTTGCGGAACGGACGTAAATTCCTCGTGTCTATTTGTTTCACAGTCGCATACTGAACTTCAGCCTCTGTACATATATTAAAAGCATTGAAATATATATTATATAGTAAACTCTATCAATTCAAAATAAGTAAAATTTTGACATCTATTCGGAATATGCATTGCCACTTGATTTCTGTGTAAACAAATTCTACAGTCCAACTTGAACTGTACTCCGTTGAAATATTTTATATGTAAAAGGTAAAAATTGATTTCGAGAGTTAAACTGACTATAATACAAAATTCAACACTTCAGAAAAGAGCTAACCTTCGTGATATGACTTTGGTGGTGTCCAGTTATCGTCCTGGTCGTCTCGTGCGTGTGACGCTGACGCTTGGATACACTGAAAGAAGTATTATTTGGAATATTCCACTGCAGACAAAATCAACTGATCCAAAACATTTATACATTAAAACAGAATATATTTAAAACAAGCTAAAGGAAATATGAACTTTTAATATCACAATTATGAGATGAATAAATTGTTACTAGAATCATTAATACAAACGAATTGCATAAACCCAAATTCAAACTTAACTATTAGTTTCCAACACTATTTAAAAACATCATTTTATCTGACTCGCTTGAAATGCCTAGACATATAATAATCCTGTGGATCAGTCACATGACCTCAGCGTACTGAAAAACTGATGATTTCACATCTGAATAACATTTTCTGTGCTGAATTAATACATGTTCAAAGTCCGCAAAAACTAAGAATATAGAACGTACGCACGGAATAAACCTGTTTTAAATTGAAAACCTTTTTATCTTTTAGTTGTAAAAATCATACATGCACTCACCAGAACAAATGTTACCGTAAACAGTAAAATCGTCAAATACATGTTGATATATTTTATTAAGAGGTATTCGCTTTTGCAAATCCCTGAGCTTTGTTAAGTGTTTCTGATTTCACCAGCTTTTATAATTTGTTGCAGGAATGCAAATTTATTTCCCTTTTTGATAAAAAATTGATTTTGAATATCTACTTGACGAGGAATATATAGGCTAGATTTTAATAATGTTATCTAATGTAGTTTATAAAGCAGTTTTTCATTTGTTGGCAGACGTGTGTTTTATAAGAGTGACACACAACGGCAAGATTAATTTGTACAGGGCTTTTGAGACATTTTATCTTAACTGTTTTTTAATGAGAAACGGTTTAATTTCCCGGGTATTATGATTGGTAAAAGAACCAAGTGCGCTGTAAAGGTTAAGTGACTAAACATGATGCAAAATATTAAGAGGAAATGTTTTAAATACTAGTAATTCATTGCTAAGAAACCATAAAAACAGCGATAACTGTACATAGTTACGAAATTGTCTTTCCGCATACGAAGTTTTAATTTCTTTTTTTGTAGATTCAAATCATAAATTTACTTTTAGGCTTGACGTAGTTCCGATTTAAAACATCAAACGCTTTTTGGTAAAATCAAAATGTATAAAAGCTTGCAGTCATGTGCACGACGCTTCTGGTGGTATAAAAACGGAAAGTTAGTTCAGACTGCATTTTATATACATGTACTAATTATTGAGAAACAAGTTCTTACAACTTATATTAATCGAACACGAGGCTCACTCGAGATGGAATCAACCTCTAAAAGAGACAGAGAGAGGCAATGTTGAATTAGCTGTGCCTTGCCGAAGGACACTACCACTACTTAGGCACTGTGGGGAACAAACCCGGGACCCTGCAATTCTGAGGAGACCGCGCTACCACATGCAGTCAAGGACCTAGTTGTTCGACACTTAAATAGACGATTAAGCTAACAGTCGGTTAACTATAAGAGTTATATTTCTACAGTTTGACAGACTTTTTAAGACAACTTTTTGCATTCAAGAGAAAAAGCACTATATACAGTATTTAAAACAAATCAAAATACATGTATTCTACCGGATCCAGAATGCAAATTGACAACCACAAAATGAATTGTTACTGAAAAGATAAGATGCTCGTCACCATATCCACCGCTTGTTTGCAAATTTTGCGTCTAGATGATGTTACATGTAATGATATTAATACCTCGATAACTTAATAAATATTGTCATAATTATATATAATAACGCATGACTCATGTATATTTCAATGGGCATAACTTAATAGCTGTATTTCTCCGATGAAGAGATTTTTGGGGATGAGTTAAGAGAAAGAAAACAAGTTTGTAGTTTATAGTTTTGTATTAATACTGACTTACAGAATATTATAGAGCTCGGTGGATAACAGGAAGGAAATGGAAGCAGTGTGACTTCAAATTTAATATTGTGATAATATGCTCATACTATGGAAGCCTTGGAGGGCCACTTTTGAGTTTCAACTTACGGGTGTTTTTGACTTTTAAGTTATGACTTTCGACTTTTGACTTTTGATAACCCTTATTACGTTCTTCCTCTTGTAATACCTCCTACGAGGTATATACCGTCGCCTTTTCGCTTCGCTGCGATCATTCCCAAAAGCACTGCTGAATTGCCTCTTTGGCATTTTTATTAGAACAATATAAACACGACCACACTCAATCAAATATAAATTTTAATAAAACCAAGTATATATACATGTATATAAAAATCACATTATTTCTATAAATAGTAACAAAATAAAACATGTTGAACACACTTTTTGTTTTGACTTTTTAATTATGACCTTTGACTTATTACTTATGACTTATGACTTATGACTTTTGACTTTTGACTTATTACTTATTACTAATGACTTTTGACTTATTACTTATGACTTATGACTTATGATAAAATAAACCCTAACCCTAACCCTAACCCTATACACGGTCCTCATTGAGGACCTCCAGCGGCAGGTTCAGGTTATACTAGGAACCTGCTACCGAGGACCCATCAAAATAACAATATACTTATACATATTACAGCACTTTAATTTGCTTCAGTATACCTTGTGATATTAACCTATAGATACATAAAAACATTTTTTTAAATGTAACCATAGCAACAATTTTTTTCTTCAAAATTTCATTTTTATTTACAGTGTCTTGATAGTTGGCTTTACGCCTAGGGGGCCAATCCCCCAATGACCCCCAGCTTAAAGGAAGAGGACACCCACCAGGCCTCCCGAGCCGAGAGTTGCGTCGCCGCTTCCTCCTGACGAGCCGAAACGGCTCATTGAAACTAAAATAAATGACAAAGACAAAAGTAACTTAGATCATTTATTTACAGCAAACAAGTTTGCAATGCTACGCACAAACATCATTTTAAAACCTTAATACAGGTTCGAATCCCAGTTTATTTTGTCACAGCAGATCATTATGCTTTTATAAAGCTTAGCATAAGCCAAAATTCATAAGTCAGAAGTCATAAGTCAAAAGTAAAAAACACCGGTAAGTCGAAACTAAAAAGTGGCCCTCCAAGGCTTCCATATAATACCTTTAATTGGTAAATCTATGGAACACTAGGAAATTGTGCAAAGTTTTTCCAGTGTTTCTCTTAGCAAGAATCCCTCTGTTTTATTGTATTCGCATGATGGCAACCTTAAAGTCTTTTTCTTGTCTGACTAGACAAACTGTTTTTTACTATGAAAAATTTCATATGTGTGTTTCGCGCCATCAGCAACAGGTATTGACGACGATGCAGTACTGATATATGCAGTTAACAGATAAAACTTTATATTTACAACCTGTTATATAACAATTGATTGTTCATTTGATTGAAACTGTTGCTATTTTCTCCGTTAATATCAGAAATTTAAATAGACTATTCAGCGTCACTTTAACTTCGGTAAATCAATATTTGTAAACCGAGTCAGTGCTTAGGAGAACAATGTTGATTTCAACCAAAAAAAATACTAACATTTTGATAATTTTACTACAATAAATTGGTCGTGAATACATCAATATACGAGACTAAACTCTAATTTTACAAATACTTATTTGTCAGCCCGTGGGTTTTAAGGCCGTCATAAGTGACCTTATTGTTAGGTAATTGATAATGCTCTTAAACAACGTTTGGTACACGAGCCATTATCAGTTAATCTCTTGCTAACGTCATCTGATTGATACAATTATGTGGCGCAACAACGACACTTAAAAACCTTACCAGGCATTTCTATACCAAACAAACTTGTAACAAGGCCAACGCATTGATGTAGCCTTTAAGCTGTAAACGCCTTTGTCTAATGTATAAACATTAAGTTAAACCTATTTAAGAGATAAACGTGATTTAGTACTTGAGCATCGTAATGCTAAATTCGTATCCCTTACTTTAGTTGGCAGTTTATTTGTCATGCAATGAAATCACTGTATTTCTGCTGTTTCCTACATTATATACTTCATAAAACATCTATAAACCCGTTTACCTTCACAATGTCATAAAAAACTCGCCTGGTGGATAACATAATCCTAAAATAAGGCCTTTTCATTGGTTGACAAATATATGTCAGTGTTCTATGGAAATAAAACAGAATGTTCTTCTGTCTCTCTACTCCCGTCCATCTTTCTATTTTCCATAGAACAGTACGGATAAACACTAACATATGCACATGTGACGCTCAAAACACATATATTACACCTCACAATGATTTATACAATATGGAAAAAGAAAATCAATGCACTTATTTATCGACATGTTTCGGATTTAAAGCCTTCTAACTCTAACACTGTTGACATTCAGTCGCGCCAGTAACAGGTACCATGCACATAGTGCAACATGCAATATAATATGTGAGCCATAACTCTTCCATCAGTTTTACAAAGAATGAGTAGTCATGGCATAACGGAGAAGAGATGAAGCGGACAATTGACAATAAGTATGCTAATTCCTAAAATGTACTTGTCTGTTTTTCCATTAACACAGTGTCATTGGTTGTTCAAAGGATAATCGCAGAAAAAAAATGTTCAAAGGGTATCTATGGCAATTTATTGACTGAACAAAGGACAGCGCAGATCGTGATCAGACTTGGCGGATGTGCAGGTTGGTCATGATCAACACTGGTCACTCATCCAGATTAAAGTGAGATTGAAATATCAGATAGACATACATTTGTATACTGTTCAATTTCAAATGATTAATGGTCAGGAATTGTGGTAAGGGGTCAAAAGAAACCTATCGGTTCGGTGCTTTTTTCTGAACGAATATTCGGGAGAGGAGTCTCAGTAGTACTGCTATTGTGATATTCATAACTTTTACGATGCATAAGTTTGCTGTATCGGCAACATCCCTGAAGCTAGTGTCAATTTAAATAATTTCTAAAGCATAAATAATGCAATATTAAAAATTTAAGCTATACATTAAGGTCACAATCGGTAAAATCAGCGTACTAAAAAGTACCATAAAATATTCAATAATCTTTGTTAAGTTATTGTTGTACCATCAATTTTGTACAGAAGTTCTCTATGTTGTTTAGTTGTGCTATTAAAATGAGGCATTTTATGATATATGTTGTACTTATTGATCATTTTATGACCATTGAACACATTATTTACGTGGATGTCCTTTATGCTAGTACATGTAGTTGTGATTGGATGAGGAAAACCTAATTTCTGGTAATTTGTCCTCTGATGAGGTAGTTTGACCTTTAAGGGTGATTTGCACTTTGTGGTGTAGAGGAAATATATGTTTACAAGCCTTACACTTAAGAGTATGAGTAAATCGTTTCAGCTAGATACTTTGCGGTGTAGGGGGGATAAATGTTACAAAAACTGACGCTAAATTTTCGGAAGAGTTAATCATCATCTTAGTTAGATAGCCAATGATAAACGACGTTATTTATGAAATAACATCCGTTCCAGCTGTGTTAGTCGTTTAATAAACAATGATTTGGAGTACTGATACGCAGTGATTAGCCACGAAGGCCGAAGGCCTGAGTGGATTATAACTGCGCATCAGTACGATAAATTATTGTTTATTAGACGATAACAACGCTGAAAAGGATATTATTTCGATTCTAACATGACCAGATATTACAAAAGGTGAATAAATGCAAAGCTGTATTTTCTAGGCGAAGCGCAATATGACGTCATGTTTACAGCATATCGGTTCCCGCGTTGTATATGGTTTAATATAACATAATTTTTCTACTCTTTGTATATAGAGACAAAATCGCGAGTCATGTTAGAAATTGTGTTAAAAGACGGTTACTGCTTTTCCGCTAATCGTGTGTGAGAATTATTTTGTTGTTTTTTTTCTGCTTTACATTTTAGAACGACATTTTCACCGCTCAGACTTTCAATTAACGTGACAAGTGTATTCAAATTAGTTCCTTTAATTATAATCTCTGTGAGATTACGAGACGTAGAATGCATCTACTACATCGAGATAAATAACAAAAGAGAAGTAGCTAATTATACAAGTGTATTATTTGAGGAGATGAACCCCGCTACTTATGCGAATGCTCAGAAGCTTTTTCGTCTTTTTGAAAAAAATATCAGGAACATTTACAATCGCTTACATAGGCTGATAATAAACTTGCCTTATATTATCTTAGAGTAGTGGCTGAATAATCAAGAAGATGTGTCCATTCGGCGTGCGCCGGTTTACGTTTAATCAATCCCGCCCATCAATTTGAAGATAGAAGTAGTGTAGCGACTGGGTAACCGGATGGAAGATGTTAGGACCAGGTCAGCTGTATTTTAATAGAAATCCCATTTGTTTTGTTTGAGTTCATCCACCTAGTTAGTTGAAGATAATAACAATTTAAATTGAGAGAAAATGGCAGTATTTGAAACATCCAAATCAAGGTATGGTACTCCTGGACCTTCAGAAGGCTTTCGATACTGTAGATCACGGTGTTCTTTTGATGAAACTTAAAGCCCTAGGTCTCACGGAACCTCAATGTGATCCTAGGCTACGAAGACTACTCAAAAGATTCGTTGACTGCATCGTGTGATCCTAGACTACACAGTCAATTCGAAAGACACGACTTCCTCGAGAGTGATCCAAGATGACGCAGTCTACTTGAAAGACATAGTCCGCTCGAGTGTGATCATAGACTACGCAGTCAAAACGAAAGACCCAAGCCGCTCGATTATAATCCCACGCTACAACTCGCTCGAGTATGATCCAAGACTAAGCAGTCTTCTAAAATGATACAACCGTCCCGATTGTGATCCTAGCCTACGCAGTCTACTCGAAAGATATAACTCTTTCGAGTGTGATCCTAGACTACGCATTCTACTAGATAAACACAACCCGCTCGAGTGTGATTTTAGCCTACGCAGGCTACTCATAAGACACAACCCGCTCGTGTGTGGTCCTAGACAACGCAGACTACTAAAAATTACAACTACTCGAGAGTGTGATCCTAGACTACGCTTTTAACTCGAAAAACACAACACGCGCGAGTTTGATCCTAGACTACACAAAATCTACCCGGAAAACACAACCCACTCGAGTGTGGTCCTAGACAACGCAGACTACTAAAAATACAACCAACAAGGGGGTTGTATCTATCGAGTAGACTGCGTAGACCGGGATCACATTAGAGGGGATGAATTTTTAAGTAGACTGCATAGTCTTGGATCATACTCGAGCGGGTTGTATCATTTCAGTAGCCTGCGTACTCTAGGATCACACTTGACCCGGACTACGCAGTCTACTCGATAGATACAACCCTCCCGAGTGTGATCCTAGACGACACAGTTTACTCGAAATATACAACTCTCTCGAGTTTGATCCTAGACTACGCATTCTACCCGAAAGACACAACCCGCTCAAGTATGGTCTTAGACAACGCAAAGTTCTAAAAAAATGCACGGGTGTGATCCTGGACTACGCAATCTACTCAAAAGATACAACCTCCTATAATGTAATCCTTGACTACGCATTCTACTCGAAAAACACAACCCGCTCAAGTGTGATCTTAGACTAGCAGACTAATGTAAAGACGCAACCCGGTCGAGTGTTATCATAGACTAGGCAGACTACTAAAAGATACAACACGCTCGAGTGTGTTCCTGGACTACGCAGTCTATTCAAAAGATACAACCCGCTCAAGTGTGATCATTGACTAGGCAGACTACTAAAACAATACAACACACTCGAGTGTGATCCTAGACTACGCAGTCTATTCAAAAGATACAACCCGATCGAGCATATGGAACATTTTGTTCTCTACTCGCTAGCAATGATAAGGCTGGTCAGAAAATCGATAAACAGGTAGTAGCGGCCGGACAGTTCGCTTGCGGTCGTAAATTTTCCGAAACAGACCGGAAAACCGCTGATTGTTTCGGCAGCACAATCAATAAAAATCGATATTTGCTTGCGTAATATTAGCCCGAGGTGTGTATTACGCTAAAATAGAAAACTTTAATCTTATTGCATTCATCCCAGCTATCTTTTTGTATGTTTAAAAAGCGACTGTTGTAAAATAGAGATTACAGAGAAATGAAGCAACACTGATTTGAATAATAGAGCTATTATAGATTTATCAGTTTGAGGGGGGAAATGTTTTTTTTTCATGAATATACCCTCGAATTTCATTAACTTTTGTTAAATCTATGCAATGCACAGAGCTATTCGTGTAATAATTGTTGACAGGATCATGCGGACAAACTACAGGAGTAATAAGCTATTAATCTTTATATTGTTGAATTAATTTTATTAAATTGAATCACATATTATATCAAAGCATCCGCATTTAATGTAATTAAGTGAAGCTTCACAACATAAATCATACACGGCATCACCAACTTGTACCGCAATGACAGTCACACTTTCACAGTTTTCTTTTTTCTTCGCACGTGCTTAAAAGCCATAAGTGGTTGTATATCTTGAAAGCAATTAGTTCTCTAAACTTAAAGCTAACAAAAACTACCTTTAAAAAGATGGTCCGCGCAATTTTTAGTATATGAAAGCGATTAGGTTGGCTTTTATTGCACCCTAATAATCCATATCCGTTCTAGTGTTTTATTGCCCCGGGGTATATTGTAAAACGCAAGTGGTAATTCTTATGACAGATTTTAAGTTTCTTTAAAATATGTAAGTTTACCGTAATAACATCTTATTTGCATTTTCTTTTTCAATTTCTGATATTTGATCAAAATACTAAAAGTACATAATTCACTAACATTATTTTTCGACATTATATGTACCTAATTTCGATTTCTGACCGGCCTTAACTTTTTCATTTGTCAACCACCTTTAAGTTACAAAATGTTTATAGGGGGACCAAAGTAGAAGTAAACGACTGTCAAAATACGCACAAATAGCAAAGCAAAAAAACAAAAACAAAAAAAAACAACATCACCACATTTATGACGGGTGAGATCTATCCGGACGAACGGATTCTGAAAACAAATTCTTTCATATAAAATAAGCGTCACAATTTGAAAGTGACATACGTACTTGTGTATATGTGTGTTTGTGTGACATTACAACAGTTCCGTGAAAATGTGTAAAAATTACAATGTATACACAAAATCTTTTTTCACAGGTGTTACATTTACCTGCTTACGTTAAGTTGAAACAAGTGTGAAATTTAGTCACTTTGCTACAATACAGATATAACTTTAACCAAATGCAGTCCTTTTAATTTACTCATTTAATTTACACATGAATAAAGCATACCGAGACTCGTTCAAAGATTGGTACAATCATTATTCACTTTTTTCCTCTTCATATAACTTATGCCATCCTTACGTTTTAAAGCAACAATACAATACAAAATCATCACGATTTTAATACGATAGTAATCGACAACTTCCGTGAAAATTACGGACGCGCCCGATCTATATTACGATTACATTTTTAACTGACTGTACTTATAAAAAATATTAAAAAGGTAAGCGAAATCCTTCAAATATTTTATTTATTTTTACACAAATTTATAGTTGATATAATTCCCTTGTCGATATCACTGAAGCAAAAACAATCTTATAATTGATGTTCTATGTATGGGTCAAAGTATTGAGACAAATGACTCAAAAAGCTGACTAAAAGTCTTGCAATCCTTAACATTTCATATGGAAAATGCGGTGGTACTTTTTTAATTAAAAAAGGTAAGTGAAATACCAAATTAATCTTTTTGAAATTTACATCATTATAAAGAGGAAAAATAATATTAATTCGTCTGACCGAAGCAAAAACGATTAATTACACGGTTTTTGATTTAATAGGATTAAACCGAAATCTCCCTTCTTTGTTTAATGTGTAAAAGCCGCGTCTAATCGATTATCGGGAAAACATGAAAGTTCCATATGTGTGATCCTAGAAAACAAAGTCTACTCACAAGATACACTCCTAGAGTTTGACCCTATACTACGCATTCTATTCGTTATATACAAACCCTCGAATGTGATCCTCGACTACGCCTTCTATGCAAAAGACACAATCCGCTCGATTATGATCCTCGACTACGCAGGCTACTTGAAAGACACAACCCGCTCGAGTGTGATCCTAGACTAGGCAGACTACTTAAATAATAAAACCCGCTCTAGTGTGATCCTAGATTAGGTAGACTACTAAAATAATACAACCCACTAGAGTGTGATCCTCGACTACGCAGTCTATTCAAAAGATACAACCCTAGAGTGTTATCCAGGATCCCTTCCTGTGATTCGATTGTTGACCTTGTATTATAGCCGATGGTAGCGAGGTAAGCGATATATGGCCATCTTGGCCCTCTTGTCTAAATTACATTCTGAAATATTTTGGTGAATACTTTGAAGACTGTTTAATTTTGTAAAATGACTGTACTGTACTAATTAAAACATGTTTTGCTTACTGTCAATTAGAAAATAGATGTACTGCTGCCTTTATATTTTTAAGGGGTTTCTGTAACTGTTTGACATGTTGTTATCTGTATATAACAGCAAATAACCGATATCTAAAGTTTGACATTAGTATTTCGTGATGCAAGCTTTGTATAAACGTTTATCAGAAAGACTTATAATACACATGTACTAGTACAATAGCGTTCTGTTTCGTCTAAATACATTTTTTTCATATTTTTGTCAGTGTTGTTTGACAGCTTTGTTTTGGAATGTCATTGACAAAAATACTGTTCTATATTTATAGCATGTTCTTTTGAGTTGGGAATGTTTTACAGGTTTTTTCAATACTTCCATACAGCCTTACACGTCAGACTTTTTTTAACGAATTGTATGCTTATAAAATTATGACTTATAATTATTAATTATTCTTCTATTACTTAGTAACCGTTAAAATATCATACTGGTAACATAATAACTGTCTGTTTAAACAGAATATGTGTTTCTAACGAAATAAAAGGTTATCGCGTCATGAATATTTAACAGGACAGGCACGTACAAAATAAATTTATATGAACTATAGTTACGATAAATAAGAACATTGCATGATATCTCGAACTATCCTGTTGCATACCTCGTTGTTGGTAAGTTATCACCCTTCATGTAGTGTTGAGCGATAAAGATTTCAATAACGCATTACCGTTACTGAACGATTAATCCAAGTGATCTAGAACATTCTAAATTGACGTAGGATTTTTATTAAAAGCAAAATCTCTTAATTGGTGTTGTTTAAACATTTTTTCTGCCATTCCCTCAAATAAAACAGTATTCACTTTCGAAGCGCAAACCTGTCTCAATCAGTCACCCAAGGGATACATTATTTGGTCTGTGACAATTTAAGGAAGTGTTAGATTTGTTATGCCTCCACTAATGGGGAAGGGGACTCTGAGAGGACATATCGATTTGGCCATGTCCATCTGTGAGTTTGCCTGTCTTACCGTCTGCGTTTAATAGTTTTTGTGGCGCGTAACTCCAAAAGTATCTGACTTAGAGTCATGAAATCTTACTGTAATTTTAACCAGTACATAAAGTAGTGTTGAAGAGTGTGTCTACGGCTGCGTTCGGTAAAGGCGGAGTTTTGGCCCTTGATAAGTGAAATTAGGTATTTTTGAACATGTGTCAAACGTAATTATAAAAGTATAAAGTCATTTAACCTGATAGTTATGTTAATTAAAATATGACAGCGTACACCTGTAGCTAGTAAGACCAGAGTATGGCCCTTGATGTAGTAAAAATTGGCTTTTCTAACAAAAAGTATTTGACCTAAAGTCATCAAACTTAGCAATAAGGTTATCAGTATCTCGAGTTTCTTTGCAGCTTGACTATTTTATAGGTAGCTCGAGGGTTTCCCCAGAAATCGGGTCAATTTTTTAAAAGGTAACTACGACTTAAGAAATTTGGTATGACAGTCTCTTGATTATTTGACTTTTGTAGTAAAAATAAGATGAAGTGATATTTCCATGGAAACTGAGTTAAAAGCGCCACCTAGCGGAGGGTGCGTTTTTCGTCGATTTCCGCGTTTTTCCTATTATTTCTCTGTCAACGTAGATAATGAAACTGGGCAATTTTCATAAAAGCAGTGCCGAATCATTTTCCCATCCTAAAAATACAAAAATATTTTGTTTCGCCGCCAAAAATACGACACATAATGCGGAAAGAACCCTGTAGGGGCGCCAATTTTCAAAGTAAAAATAACAGCAGATTTGACGCATTTAGCGTCAGTTGTGAAAAAAAGCCCGAGAGAATATATTTTTTAAACGCTATGGATTCTAAAAGCAATTTGTAGCATTTGTATTAAATAAAAAAGGGGGGTCACCGGCAAGAAGCACATGGTCTTCAGATTATTGGCAATGATATACAGGAAGTAAACGCTCCATTTTCTGACGTCTGATTGAAACACGTGGCTTAACATATTTTCATCTTAATTTTTAAGATGTTTATACACAATATTTACTGTACGCTTATAAATAATCATTAATAACAAATAAATAAAATGTCTTTTCTTTCTGTATTCATTTTAGGGCATCTTTTTCAAAAGTACAGTTAAAATTTTCAACAGCAGTTTCCAGCTGGTTTCACAAAATTATTAAGCACGTTATTATGATAGTAAAATTCGTGATCTCAAAATCTGCTTTAACTTATCAACGGGAAAATGTACACATAAACGTCACTGACGTCATTTAGTCGCTTCCGTTTTTAAACAAACATCATCATGATTGCATATAGAAATCAAAGCGCTGTGAGCGCTGAAGGCCTGGGGGCTATAGGTTAACTCCCCGAAAAACAACTTTTCACCTACGTGTTCTGCGTTGAATCTTACCTAAAGCGCGGGTCGAAATGTGCAGAGGACGAAATTCAATATATGACACAGAATGAATGATTCACAAATATATGGGTGACAGGGAAGTTTGTTTTATTATGAAATGTACGTTAAATGAAAAATAATCACATAGTCAACATTATAAAATGTTTAAGCCAGTACAAATAATTCGATCTGCGCTTTGAACAACTTCAAGCGATATGATCTGATGATGTGGATCGAAAATTATTGTGTACCAATGACAAGACCTTGAAACAGAAATAAACAAAGCAATACCAGCAATGAAATATAAATACAGTACTATACAATGTGTATAACAGAGAAAACCAAAAATGATTCTGGGTTACCTTGTAGTTGTAATCAGTGAAACCGTTCACTGGGCCTCGACATGCAGCGTCCTCGATAAATGGCGGGTGGATTTGATCACGTTAGTTCCTTCTCGGGAATGTACGTAAATTATATCTTTTTTAGAGACATTTATTTTTAGGTAAATATATATGTTATCGTTCGTAAATAACAAAGTTGTCAATGAAATAACATCGGAAATTTGAAAATCAAACTACAAACTCTTATATCGAGCTTCGTACGTTTTCGTAAATTTCCGTAAATATCCGTGATATGCATATGATTATCTTCCGTAATCAGCTAACAGCGCATTAATTTCTAAAACAGAAAAAAATGTGTAATGCAGCCCGTAAGCTATATACCTTCCTGCAGTCGTTTGAAGTTTTATGTACTATTTTTATTTGTAACATGTTCTTATCATATGCGGCATTCAAACAGAAGATTGATCTGGTCTGTCTTGCACTACTTTCGCATAGCGCATGTTTACAGTTGTTATTCGCACATAGCACGGCTAAAATTCTTGCAGGGTTTGAAATGTGGTATACTAACTTAAGCCTTGGGGACTTTCAGTCCCCAGGCCAAAAATGGAAAATTTCTTAATGCAAAAAAAGTGCACAAATACAAAATTTACCGAATCTAAATACAGTACATGTAGTAGGACCCAGTCCAGGAGATACTGGGGGCTACGGAGGATTAAACACTTGGGAAATAAGTAGAAGGATTGTAGAATTAGGGATACTAGCAAGGCGACTAGAGAAGTGCGAGTTCTGTGCAGACATACTTCATTTGTGTGATATGTTAGTGAAACACAGCAGGGACTCGGTTCCTTGCGCGCACTGTTTGAACGAAAATAGTTTGCCAACTGGTAGAAGACATCCTGGACCTGGAAAAGAAGGTGCAGCAACGATATTTGATGTAAATACAAAACTTGCAGCTGGTATAATTTTAATTTCTTTTATATTTGTTTAGAGCTATTTCGAAATCACACCTTTCAGATACTGTGTTGTTAACCAGTATATAAGTACCAAATGTAAGCTGGTAGCATAAATCAGTACTGTTTAGCTGACAGCCGGTTTTTACTCGTATAATATGCCAATTTATATTATTTTCTAATTTTCATACAAACTTTTCTATCCGTTTTCTTCCTTAAAAACATTTATGCTACGTGCTGAGGCCTCGTAAAACGTACACGAAAGTCAACATGTACCCTGTTATTGTGGTATATGTATTTGTAAAATAGAAAACAGATCACCACTTGAGTGTCTATGTACACATTGTTGCTTTAATGTGATTTTTAAACTTTAATATACATGTATCCGAAAAAAATAATAGGATGCTGAAATGATCTAAAGTAGTCGTTTGATTAGCAAGCTGTATCCTTTTTCTCGTTTCTTGTGTACGGCATGCTCTCTTGTGATCTACAGCACGTTCTGTGTGACTTATAACTCACAGGTCGTATGTTCGAATACCATAAACAGATTGCAATCAACACGTATCATCGTAATATTTAGAAAGACTGGGTGTATCATTGAGCACTTTAATGTTTATCACACTTTGATATACGATTTTTTTAATTTGACTTGGTCAGTTACGATTTTGCTAACAAGACACGTAAATTCGTCTTTTTAGCTATGATAAATGCAGGGACTGGGGAGCAACAGATGAACAATGTCTTGGTGGAAATCAACTTTCCCACAATTCATCATCGTACGTTGAAGGAACGAGAGCGTAAAATCGGGAAATGTTTTTGAAGAAGACTCAAGAGATTCGTGTCACGAAGGTTTGATGTTAGAAAAAAACATGATTAGTGAAGAAATAAAGTCAAGGTATGCTCAGCTTGATCAATACTAGTTTTTATCAGGCAGTAAATAAAATACAGCAAAATCTGTGTTTAATACTACATCTAAATAAAAAAAATCACTTTCACTTATGATAAAAGATTACCTGTCACAATTTCGGTCAGTGACCTGTGTACACAGGTTTTACTGTACCTTAGGACAATTGAACGAGCGTGTTTCCATTATTGTTATTGAATTACTCTGACGTTTCGTCCTTTTTATCTGTTTTACGGGTAATATTGTCTTCCGTTCAGTAAAAATCAACTTTTTTTCAGTTCATAAGAATTTCATTCTCCCCGTACATGGATATGTGAGGGCCAGGGAACCATCCCTCTCCATATCTTAAAATCATTCAAACATCAATTATATAAATATAAAATCAACTTATTGTGGCAAACATAACATCGAAATTATGGTTTATAGATCTTTTAAACCTTGTGTCATGTGCTGCTGTTTTTGTTAATATTCCTGCCACAAGGAAGAAGACTACATCAAGTTGGCTCAGGTCGAGTGGTTTTCGCTCTTGACAACCAATCCGGAGAAAGTTTATGTCAGTTATTGTAACTGGTAGTGAAACCAATAATCTTCATACCGAGAGTCGAACCCTGAGTCTTGGGCTTGCAACATACTAGACAGATACCTTACTAAAAGAATCAAAACATACATTCAATGCCACCATAAAAACTTTTTAAAAAGTTACTTAAAATTGGCAAGAAGCATATTAGTTATTCCAAAATGATCTTACTCCTTGCTTCAGTAAAATACCTGTGCAGAACGAAGTTTTATCTGATGGAGGATGGCAGAAACGATGGACAGCATTGAGTCACAATAGCTTATCAGGTTTGCTATTTACCCTTTTTGGTGTCTTTTTTTGTAGTCCAGTAAATAGGTGTCGCGTTGGTAGAGTGGTTAACGGTCTGAACTACCAACACGGAGGTACTCTATGGCTATGGTTGGTACCCGGATATCCATGTATCGGCTCTGTAACTGTGGGTCAGACGTGTTTCCCGTAAATATTTAGAATGACGCTGTGAAACAGTAAAATATGATATAGAATGGTGTTAATGCGTTCAAAACAATTCGCCGAACGGTACTGGTTCTAATCCTGGTTATAGCCATTCATACTTACGCCTGCATAATTTGCTATGAATACATTGTAGCACATTGCAACTGTGACCATTTTCTTCATTTTCGATTAACACTTGTTTTGTCTGTTTCTTCTGAACTACATTTCTGGATGGAAGGATCCAAAGAGTACTACGCCCAGTGGCCAAGACACTGAGTGCTTTCATCTTTTTCTGATCTTTTCCTTGGTCACAAGAAATGTAACACAGTGGTTGATTTACTACAGATTAAGTAACAGAAAATACAGGGCGACACCAGGAAGAGATCTTGAACAACTGTAAAAAAAAATGTTTTAATCGCTCTATTCTACATGAACAATAAAAGATCAAAGTATTGACGTGCTTAAAAAAACTTGGCATAAGTTAAAGATGTAACAACGATAAAACATGTTAGAAAAATGAACAGGTTTTAACAGTTACCGGAATATAAAAGAATTATGGCATTTTGTTGTTTTTTTTAAAAATACAAAAATGTATTCATATGATAACTCTTACAAGAACAGGAAGTTACAAGTGGTGTATGAGAGGATTAAGAAGGAAAGACCATGGGATATAAGAGTTGGAAATGAAGTGTATACAACAGCAAAGGAGAAATATATGATAAAACTCATCAGTGAAGGACACAATAGTTCAGATGAAACCATAGACCATGTTGTGGGTCGCTGTTACAGAATTCATGACTTGTCTGATTCAAACGTTTGCTGGTTCGGATACATCCTTACATCTGAGGATAAGAAACTTTATGACCAATACGAAGTCCAGAGCCTAGCAATTCGTAAACTCAACAGAGACTTATTGTGTTCCCGAGGTGCGCTGTTTTATCCTGTAGATATCCTATCGAACCCATTTGGCGAATGGAAACCAAAGGACAAAAAAAATACAAGTCAATTCGGCAAGGTCTACGACATGATCAGACAGAAATGGCCGAAAACATGGTATCAAAATGAATTGCATAAATATACTTTGCAATACTTGATAAAACTGATTGAAAATGGAAATGTTGTTAGTGATAAAATAAAAGCTCATGTTATATCTGGTTGTGAAAGTGAAATCCATAGATTGGATGGGAATTATAGCTGTTGCTATGGATTCATTCTTAAAAATGACGAAGTCCGTAAACACATGAAAAGAAGTCAGTATAGCGATATAAATGAAATTCTTTGCAGGCGTGGGGATGTACTGAATTACAAAATGAATCCAAAGTACTATCAACACACTGGTAAAAGAAGTATTCCGGTTACTGAACTTAGATCTAGAAAATATCAGACATCTCAAGAAGTCACTGACGAATTCATTACTAGAGACATGAAAGTAACGAAAAGTATTTATGACAGAATAATGCACAGAGATTTCCCCAGTCCACAGTCTGAAAAGTGCATAAAGACAACATGGCCAGAGCAACATCTCATTGACCAAATGAGAAAAGGTGAACAGATACCAACTGAAGTAATTTCACACGCATTAGAAGGCTGTTACACATGGTTTCACCTTCTTACTGAAAACTACGCTTGTTGTAGGGGTTATATAGTAAAACGTGAAATCGCTGTCCAACATGATTTCGTAAATTGCAGTTTCATTCACGAGATCAACGAAAACCTGATGTGCTACGAGGGTCGAGTGTATCACCGATGTGCAGAAATACCGAAAGGACCAGAGAAACTGTCAAATCCACTTTCCCATTCAAATGTGTCAGCAGAAAAGATCCGCAATGTTGATCGGCAAGAATTACCCCGTGCAAGACCACACCGTCCTGCACCACCGCCTCCGGATCACCTTGACGATCAACAAGACATGGTAGTGATTAATGTACAACAAAATCAAGCTGTTGAGCCTGTCCAACGTAATGATGCTAGAGTCGAAGAAAATGCGGAAGCTTTTGTGCAGAATGCAGCACAACGTGGAAATCAACGAGCAGCTCCGCCTCCACCAGAAATTGAAATCTGAGTTTTACTTAATCTTCAAGCAAAGAAACTAATTAAGGTAAAGTGCATGGAACATATATATATGTGTCTCTTTATGTGACTCAAATTTTTATAACAGCATATACATTTAACAAAATGAAAAAAAAAAACAAGAAAAAATTCTGCCTTTAAATGTTTCACGTGTTTATGTAAAGATATAAACTTCTTTAATTCATCGCATTGTAAAAGCAGGCTGCACAGCAGCACGAAAACGAATTTGAAAAACTTTCTCTGTGACTGATGGTACGGAATGGATTGTTTGAATACGGCTTGCCTGCTGTAACCTGTCGCATATTCTCCCAGAAACGATGGTTAGGTAAAGTGTTCGCCTGTAAAACTGACCGAAATACGTTTGAAACGGGCGTTAGTGATGAGCGAAAAGGGTCCCTTCAGTGGATACGCGCACACTTTGGTGTTCATGACATTGAGATGGCAGACAAATTGGCTAAACAAGGAGCTAGAGGCGACCAGCTACTCAATAGAGACACTTATGAAAAAAAAAGCTCATGGTGATTAAGACTCATACAAAGAAGACACAGAAAGATGACTAGCATCTACATGTACTAGACAGATGGGAACAAGTTATTCTATTCAGGTTTTGTACAGGACACAACAGGCTCAATGCTAATATGTATTAAATTTTGAAGCTGTCCCCATCACCGAGCAGAGCATTTACTCCCGATATGCCCCCCTGTATGAAAAATCGAGAAAAAGTGTGTGACACTGTGTCTGGAAAATAAGTAGGAAGGAGGAGCTTAAAAAGCTTTGACCGGGATGACGGTGTAGGTTCACAGACGCAGAGAGAGAGAGAGAGAGAGAGAGAGAGAGAGAGAGAGAGAGAGAGAGAGAGTCAGACATTAAGGTCGGTCAGTCAGCATTATATCGACATGCTCCAGTTCAATGTTTTGCAAGGAGTTATTGCCACTTGATTTAAGCTCCGTTTTGTTGAATAAAATATAGTCAGGAATTTGGATGCGTGTATTAAATCACGAGTGCGTAGCACGGTGATTTAATTTTTGCATCAAAGACTGACTGTATTTATTCAACGATAAAATATAGGAACAATTATTATTTCGATTCTAACACGTAATTTTCTTTGAAAACAATCCCGAACTTTATTTAACGCGTAGTAGTTCATCACAGTAACCTTAAAACGCGAGATACGATTGGACGCGCTTGTTTACATACGTCACGATGTTACGTCATTTACGGCACGTCGTCCTTGGAAAAACGTGCTGTATTTTATCGTTTAATAAAATACAAGGCTTTTCCCTTGTTTTTAGGAAAAGCAGCCGCTTGTGTTAGAATACGTACTCATACACATTCGTATCTGCGCTATGTCTCAGCATCCCGAGGCTTTTACTAGATGCACATATTGACAGCATGTACTGATTCAATGATTTTCATTTGATTAACGTCCTTTCATATTACCATTTTTCTCACAATAAGCCTTGCCTCGGCGGGCGGATTGGCCATGTCAACATGGCTCTTCTTTTTCAATTTGCCTTTTTTGCCATAAACATTTTCGTACAAAACAGGTTAGAGGTTGGCAATTAAGGTCGGTCAAGAGACCGGAAAAATCACATTTTCACAGTTTTGTTATGACATGAAAGTACACATAAATCAACAAAGAGTAATATGTACAACTTTCTTGCAAATGTATGCGTTAAGAACAGTTAAATTTCAGTTCTAGAAAAAAGTTTCCCGGTCAGATGCTCGATGTCAAGCGACGATTAATCAGAATAGAGAAAGCAACGTGAATGACATTTCTAATATTTGCCATTTGGGTGTAATATTACTTGTAGCTGTATTACCAAGAGCGATATCTTACCGGCTACATTATCAATTAGGGCACCGTTTAGACGACCGGATGCAATGGCGTCGTTTTATTTTTCGTAGATTCGGTGAGTTAACCCTTGATTTTTCGTCAGACTAAAACGGAAGGGGTAACACTTTCGGTCCAAACCGGTACACCTATTCGTAATTTGTTCGTAAAACATTCATAACGTTGCTTTTTTAAATCAAAAGTACATGCTTTAAATATAGCACATTTTTTTTCCAATGATATCCTCCCGTCTACCTCCCTTCCCAAATAAAAACCGGCGTTTACAACACTTGATGTCACAAAAATAGGAAAGAAATGTATTTAGGTGATACAGAACGCTATATACTACTAGTAATCATCATTATTCTATTCGTAAATTTATCATCTATTAATGAGAATCTGCCAATTTTATAAACACTTAATTCAAAACATGCGTCACAAAATACCAATATCAAACGTTAGATAACGGTTATCTACTATTATAATACAGACTTAAAATGATTTAACCACTTGTCCAACCCTTAAATCTATAAAGACAGCTATATATTCTACTTACTAAATGATAATAAAGTAAAATATGTGTTAATTAGTACAGTACAGTCATTTAAAATGAAGTCTTCAAAGTATTCGCCAAAATATTTCAGAATGTAATTTAGATAAGGGGACAGTCGCTCTTTGAATTACACATTGACCTGGTGCTGCATTTGGAATAAAAGATGGGATCTTATCTTTCGAGTTGACTGTGTAGTCAAGATTCACACTGTAGGGATTGTATCTTACGAGTAGACTGTGGGCTGTATCTTTTGAGTAGATTGCGTATTTTAGCATATCGGATCGGCATTTCCCGTGATTTTGCCCATGCCAGAAAAACCGGTCTGGTACCCCTCTTATGCCAGACGACTCTCGTGAATTACTTATGACGTAACGTTATTAACATTATGACGTCACTTTCCCTATTAACATAACGTCGGAATATCGTTTGTTTTTATATGATATTCTAACATGACTCACGATTTTGTCTCTATATACAAAGTGTAGAAAAATTATGTTATATTAAACCATAAACAACGCGGGAACCGATACGTATGGAACGCCTTTACTGTCTTATTATGTTGTATTGTATTATACGCAGTGCATTTTTATGTATACGAGGTACAAATTTCATTTGACATGGTACATGCATATTTAGATGGGGTCACTTTTTTGTGATATGCAGTGCTTTTTCTTTTATATGTGGTGGTTATTTAATAATATGCAGTGCAAAAGTGTGTGTATACAGTAGAATAACCATTATATGTTGTACAAACAACGTTATATGCAGTACAAAAAAAAACAAAAATAATATCAAACAGGGAATGCCACGTACCAAAAACGCAGGTTCGCAAAACTGAACCCCACAGCACCCAGAAGTGGACAATACCATTACACACACACACACACACACACACACACACACACACACACACACACATGACACACACACACAATCATGTACACACACACATATACACTACCAACACACACTAGCATAGCAAAGCAAACACACGAGGACAAAACGAACTAACTTAAAGTGGAACACAGTGGGGCACCGCCTTGGAACGGTCAGTGGCAAAAACACCACTGGGGAGCTTAAACCGGTTTATGGTGCGCACCCAACCTCACTCTTACCCCCCCCATGTTCCAAAGTCACAGGACAGTGTAAATAAAAGTAATCCCTGCTAGGTGAATCTCTAACACACGCAATGGAAACAAAAGGCATGGTATGTAAAACACAAAAATGCTCGTGTATAAATATATAAAAAGCAAACCTTGAGAACCAAAAAACGTATGTACTCAATGCCTTTGCAGAAGGCAGAGCACCAAGAGAAACACCCTTAAGGGCCCGACGAAACAGGCCAGAGGACAGAAATCAAAACAGTTTCGTCCCAGTGGGATTTAAAAACTGCCCATCACAGAGTCCTCCCCCTTTCCGTCAGACACAATCAAAGAGGGAAGCATAGCGTCCAACTGTAAACGGGTTGAACACCAAACATGCGTGTGTCTCAAAACAGTTGGGTCGTAACCTCTTTTAACAAAACGTTTTATAATTTTAGCAAATACAGTTGGAAAATTGCCATGACCCAAAATCTTACGAAGTTTGTAAACCACATCCCCATAAAAATCGGGTTTTGAAATACCTTCTCGCAGAAGAGTCTTTAGATTACTATTGAATTTCAAAACCAAATCAGAATTACGATAGTAAAATTTAGCAAAATATTTACGCAATTTGTAATAACGGTAGCCCTGTTGAAGAAGTTTATTTGTAATATATTGATTACGTTCATTGAAATCCTCAACATAACTACACGCTCTGGCAAACCGAATTAACTGAGAAATGTATACCCCATAAGATGTAGCATGAGGTACATCCCCATCCAAATGGGGGAAATTTACAATACTAAAATTAAAATCATCCCTCTTGTCATAAATTTTGGTATGTATAATATTGTTATAAATAGAGAGATGTAAATCTAAAAATGAAGCACCAGTATCCAAATTGTTAGTTTTAATTAACTGGAGTTCCCGGGGATAAATAGTGTCCACCAATTGACCAAAAAACGGGTTATCCATATTAAGAATATCATCCAGATAGCGAGATGTATTATTAAAAGCAGTGATAATGTCTGCCTGCGTGTCTGGAGAAAGACTCAACATAAAGTCTCTTTCATAACAATATAAAAACAAATCTGCGACAAAGGGTGCACAATTTGTTCCCATGGGAATACCGATTACTTGTCTGAAAACTGCATTCCCAAACCTTATATAAATGTTGTTCAATAAAAAGGAAAGGGCTTTACAAACTTCGTCACAGGTCCACATAGTATAATGTTTAACAATACAGCCAGTAAAAAAACTTTTATCGAAATTGCAGGCGAGAAATGTAACATTCTCCCTGGCAAAAGTCTTTAACATTATTATATGCAGTCAGTTTTTCGATACATGAGGTGGTGTTTTTGATTATTTGCAGTAGTTGTACCTTTATACGTTGTATGTTGATTAATATATGTGGTAGATTTAAATGTATGAAGTGATTTCGTTTCATTGTATAAGTGGTGAAATATTACTTATACTAAGATAATAAACCAATATGTGCGGTGCATATGTCAATATACATGGTGTCAACAACTTTGTATGTAGTAAATTCCTTTTAATTATGTTTGGTCCAAACAACTGTATAAGATGTACATACGGCATTATATGCGGTGCTTTTGCCATTATGATGATGATACTTAAAGACAGTCTCTAAAAATTACTCTCGAACTAAGAAAAATTTGCCATGACACCGTACATTCAACATCGAATAGCGCTTGCATGTACTTTAAAGATTGTTTGTCTGCATGGTCACATAACACATGGATATTTATAAAGTACTGCACAACACACTAATTACCAATTGCTTATTGCAAATTACTAGATTTAAACAAGAGCACGACCAGCCCAAAAAGCAATCCCAACGCGAGCTCTTCGAACGTTCTTACTATACATCAATTTGTTACTGAGATATAGACGTAGGTGTGATGGCATCAAGTTTCAATACAACACATCAGGTAGTTATTGAGATATGGACTTTAATGAAGTTGCATGCAAAACTTTAACCAGAATTTCATAGTCGAAAAAAGGGGCCATACTTTGCATTATCTGCAAGATAAAGAGAATCTAGCATGTTCATGAGTTGTGGATAATGAAATCCCATCAGAGGGCCGAGATACGTCCCAAAAACGAGGATGGGATTTCCTTATCCACAACTCAATGGACATGGTAGATTTATTTTCTCACTGTTTTAATCGCATTTTCATCGCAGAGACAAGAGTGATTCTTGCATATCGGATCGGCATTTCCGGTGATTTTGCCCATGTCGGAAAAACCAGTCTGGCACCCCTCCTATGCCAGACGACTTTCGTGAATTACTTATGACGTAACGTTATAAACATTGTGACGTCAATTTCCTAAACACAACGTCGGAAAATCGTTTGTTTTTCATGATAATTCATTATTTTGATAAGTTTGCATGTAGAAATCTACTTTAAGGGGGGGGGGGGGGGGGGGGGGGGGGGGGGGGGGGGGGGGGGGGGGGGGCGGGGGCGGGGGGGGGGGCGGGCCGCGGCGGCCCGCCGCCGCCGCGCCCCCCCGGCGGGGGGGGGCGGCGGGGGGGGGGGGGCGGGGGGGCGGCGGCGGGGGGGCCCCGCCCCCGGGGCCCGGGGGCGCGGGGGGGGCGGGGGGGGGGGGGGGGGGCGGCGGGGGGGCAGGGGGGGGGGGGGGGGCGGGGGGCGGGACGGGGGGGGGGGGGGGGGGGGGGGGGGGGGGGGGGGGGGGGGGGGGGGGGGGGGGGGGGGGGGGGGGGGGGGGGGGGGGGGGGGGGGGCCGCGCCCCCCCCCGCCCCGCGCGCCCGGGGGGGGGGGGGGGGCGGGCCCCGCGGGGGCCCCCGCCCCCCCCGGGCCCGGCGGCCGCGCCGGGCCGGCGGCGGGGGGGGGGGGGGCGGGGGGGGGGGGGGGGGGGGGGGGGGGGGGGGGGGGGGGGGGCGCGGGGGGCGCGGCGGGGGCCGGGCGGGGCGGGCCCGGGGCGCGCGCGGCGCGCCCCGGCGCGCCCGGCCCCCCCCCCCCCCCCCCCGCCCCCAGGACGGAGAGGGGGGGGGGGAGGGGGGGGGGGCCCCACCCCCCCCCCCACACACAAACAAAAAAAACAAAAAAAAAAAAAAAAAAAAAAAAAAAAAAAAAAAAAAAAAAAAAAAAAAAAGTGCAAGATGGTATGCAAGAAAAGGTTTCCATCATGAGACACTTGGCTCAGATGGAAATATCCGTCACCTCGGGTAACTGTTTACGGGAACGAGGCTCTGCCGAGTTCCCGCCAAAACAGTTACCCTCGATGACGGATATTTCGATCTGAACCTCGCGCTCATGACAGAAACTATTATTCTTGCATATCGGATCGGCATTTCCGGTGATTTTGCCCATGCCGGAAAAACCGGTCTGGCACCCCTCCTATGCCAGATGACTCTCGTGAATTACTTATGACGTAACGTTATAAACAATGTGACGTCAATTTCAAAAAACTACAGAATAATCAAAAAAAAACGTCGGAAACTCGTTTCTTGCATATCGGATCGGCATTTCCGGTGACCTATTTTCCATCTGAGCCAAGTGTCTCATGATGGAAACTTTTTCTTGCATGCCGTCTTGCATTTTAAAGTAGATTTCTTAATTCAAAACTTATCAAAATGATGAATTATCATGAAAAACAAACGATTTTCCGACGTTGTGTTTGGGAAATTGACGTCACAATGTTTATAACGTTACGTCATAAGTGATTCACGAGAGTCGTCTGGCATAGGAAGAGGTGCCAGACCGGTTTTTCCGGCATGGGCAAAATCACCGGAAATGCCGATCCGACATGCAAGAAAGGTTCATTCTATAGTCTATCCCATTCCAGACGTAAACACAACTTTCGGCATGAAATTTAATCACGGTCTACAGTACCGGTTTAGTGGGACAGACTTTAGGTGGTTCTTCAATGCATTACAATTTCAATTATTTCTTTAAGAATATTTGGCATTAGCAGTAAATGATAAGAAATAAAACTCGGTTCACACTGTCTTTCTGTGACAGATGATGACAGACAACACTCGTATTCGATTTTGTTACATTGGTGAATGGTGATATTACCGAAGAACACAACTTGAATGCGAACAGCTTTTTTTCAATACTTCCATACAGCCTTAACACGTTAGAGTAACGAATTGTAGGATTCTTAAAGTATGACTGAAAATTATTAATTAGTCTTCTATTCAGAAATTGCTTAGTAACCGTTAAAACATCATACCATGGTAACAGAACAACTGTCTCTTTAAACAGAATATGTGTTTCCAACGAAATAAAAGGTTTATCGCGTCATAAACATGCATGTACGTACAAAATAGTTGCCTATTATATGGTAGTTATGATGAAGGCACATCTGAATTTTGAAAGTACATGTAATGTGTGATAACTCGAACTATCCTGTTGCATACCTCGTGTTGGTAGGTTACCTCCCTTCATGTAGTGCGATTAATCCAAGTGATATAGAACATTCTAAATTAACGTAGGATTTTTATCAAAAGCAAAACCCCTAATCATTTTTCTGTCATCCCATCAAGTAAAACAGTACTCACTTTCGAAGCGCGAACCTGTCTTAATCAGTCACCCAAGGAATACATTATTTGGTCGGTGGGTGAAGCAATGTGACTATTTAACGAAGTGTTATATTTATTATGCCCCTTGTAATGGGGAAGGGGACTCTGAGAGGACAATTAGATTTGGCCATGTTCATCTGAGAGTTTGTCTGTCATACCGTCTGCGTTTGTAGTTTTTGTGGCGCGTAACGCCAGACGTATCTGACTGAGTCATGACCCGTAACTGTAATTCAACTATTCGTAAAACAATGTAGCGGCGTTTGTTTGTGACTGCGTTCATTAAAGGTGGAGTTACGACTCTTGATAAGTAAAAACGGACATTTTTGAACTTGTGTCAAATGTCATTCCAAACGTAACAAGTCATTTAACCTAAAATGTATGCCAGTGTGCACCTGCAGCTTGTAAGACCAGCGGTATGGCCCTTCATTTAGTAAAAATTGACTTTTTTAACTTGTCGCACACTGCTCAAAAACATAGTCATGAAACCTAGCAACAATGTTATCAGGATATAATGTTTCTGTAGATCTACATTGAGTTTGTTTGCAGCTTGACTCTTTTAAATACAGTTGGAGTTACGCGCAACACAAGTCGCCCGTACTGGGTGCAGCTACAAACTTTTGGAATGTTTGCAATTTGGTAGAGGACCGCCTTTAGAAGCAACAATCCTGTGAAAGCTCAGTGGTAAAGGAGGAAGAGACTTTTCTACTATTATTTCGCTCTGGTGGCCATTTTATGCGATGGGGCGGAACCATTTGAGTACGTTTGATAGAGTACCATCAAAAGCACAATCATGTGAAGTTTGGTTGAAAATGGCCTTGCGAATAGGGAGGAGGTGTCATTTAAAGGTTTTTCCATTTTCAGCCCTGATTACCGTTTTGTGCAGCTGACCTGAACGGTTTGAGCAATTTTGATAGATCATTCCTGTGGAGTTTGGTTGGAATTGCCTTAGTAGTTTCAGAGGAGATACCGTTTAAAGCAATTGTTGACGGACAACGGAGTATAGAGCGGTCACAGTATCTCACCATGCTCAGGTGGGCTAGAAATTGGGCAAGGTAGAGTTATGGTTCTATGGCAGTGCACTTCCTCTCGATGCCAATTACCACTGGGTAAAATTTCAAGTCAATCCAATGAATAATTTTCAAGTTACATGTGTGTTCAGGACAAGATTAAATTCAAATGAAAAAGGGAGACAATTCAAAATTTGTGCAAGGCAGTTTGATTCTTTGGCGCTGCACTTTTTTCTTGTTTTCTATCACTGTGTGAAATACCAAGTCAGTGTGTTAAATAGTTTTGGAGTTATGCTCCCGACAAGCATAATTTCAAATTACAAGGGGATAATTATAAATCTGTGAAAGGAAGATTTATCATTCTTGGTTACTGCACTTCCTCTCAGTGTCCTCTACCAGTGTGAAATATATAGTATGTCCATTGAACACTTAACTTCATGTTCAGAGCATGTATTATTAAAGATAACATATAGGAAGATACTTAAAAATTTGGGAAAGGCAGCCATGGTCCTTGGTCACTGTACTTTCTTTCAATAAATGTCCTCTACCATTGTGTGAAATAGCAACTCAATCCATTTAACGTCAAAGGAGATAAAAAAAATTGCAAGGAAGACTTATGGTTCTTGGTCACTGCACTTTCTCTCAATGTCCTCGCTCATTCTATGAAAGCTCCATAAGGCAGTCTGAAAGACAGATATATCCCTAGTGCATGAAGGAATGTCGAGAGGATAACCTTTGATCCTTAAGGGTGACCTTCACCTTAAGTAGATAAAGTGTGAACATGAATTATTAGATACATTCCAAATTTCTAAGCTCTGGGTGTTGTGGTTCTAGACAATAGTTTTGAATTTTCCCTTATAAGCCAAAGTAAAACATGTGACCCCCGGGCAGGTCAATTTTGACCCAGGGGTCATGAATTGAACAATCTTGGCAGGGGTTCACTAGGCAATGCAAAAAGCCTAATATCTAAGCTCTAAGCCTTGTAGTTTTTGAGACTGTTAAAAGTTTTTCTTTTCCATTGCCATGGCATATCACATATCTAAGCTCTGGGCCTTGTGGTTCTAGACAAGAAGAGTGTTGGAGTTTTCCCTATAAAAGCCTTTGTTAAATTAAGTGCACCTGTGGGCGGAGTCGATTTTGAATCGGGGATCATGATTTGAACAATCTTGTTAGATAGAGGTCCACTAGGCAATGCTACATGCCAAACATTTAAGCACTATATGCCTTGTGTTTTCAGAGAAGATTTTAAAAGATAAGCCTATGTAAAATAAAGTTAAACCCAGGGGGAGTCAGTAATGACTCAAGGATACTCAAAGTAGTGGTCCACCAGGCAATGCTACATACTAAATGTCTATGCTCTATGCCTTGTACTATCAGAGATTTTTAAAGTTTTTCAAATGCAAGCTTATGTAAAAAGTGACCCCTAGGGTTGGGTCAATTTTGATCCAGAGGTCATAATTTGAACAATCTTTGTAAAGGTCCACTAGGCAATGTAACAAGCCAAATATCTAAACTCTGGGCCTTGCGGGTATTGAGATTTTAATTTTTTCCTTCCGTTGCCATGGCAACCAGATTTCTGCATGGGATGAAATTCTTCGAACAAATTTGATAGAGCTTCATCCAAGGAACGTCCCTGCAAAGTTTCATCAACATTTGCTTAGTGGTTTGTTTAAAGGAAATGATGGACAGATGAACAGACGTACGCTGAATGATCCAAATAGCTCACCCTGGCACTTTGTTCCATGTGGGCTAACAAGAGAGGTATGCTCAACCTAATACCATTGCTCAAAAAGACAAGCAAGTTGGTCAAAAGGTCATATTCAGGTAAGCCAAGGACTATTTTGAAATACGATTGCAAAACCATGCAGTCAAAATTACATTACAGTAGCTTCAAAAACAAATAGGTCAACAGTCAAGCCTTGTAACCTAATGTTTCATCCCTCCATCTTGACCTTGAATTCATCAAGACAAACATTATGAAAAACTTTCAAATGTGACCTCTGCAATATTTAAAGGGTCCTTTTTGAAGCTGGCCTAAAGATCATCCAGACGACCATTCAGACCAATTTGCCTCTAGTGTTCACAAGTGTTGACAAATGACGGACAACAGACAAGACAATGGACATAGGCGAGACAATGGACAACAGACAAGACAATGGACATAGGCGAGACAATGGAAATAAGGCAATTACAATAGCTTAGAGCAGAACTGAGAGCACTTCATGCTCAAGTTAGCTAAAAATATGACTCCCCAAAAGTAAGAAACACGCTACTTGTGGAATTTATTTCAAACAAATTCTACGCAGACTGGCTAGTACCTCTGGACTGAACTCGAGACCTCTAAAACCTCCCAGTTGTGTACCAGCAACACCTTGTACTTGTTATTTTCATTTTTTATTTTTTTCAATAGATCATTACAACATGTCACAAAAATTTCAACATACTATTATCACAAACTGTTTTGTCAAATATACAGCAGCTTTTAACATTCAAACATGTATTTAACGTTATATTACCCTTTAAAGTTTCCACACTGAGTTATTGTTAAGAACAGTGCCGAAAACACAGTAAATTCTTTGAAAAGGTATAAATGAATGAGGACCTATGCAGAGTAATTTCTCTTATTGAAAGATTTAAAATATATACAGAAAATGATGGATTTTCAATTTTTGAACGCCATAGTCTACAATTTTTCACTGATTTCTCTATTCTATGAGAATAAACATATGATAAAAATTCACATACTTTGGCAATGTACATTTTTCAAGTAGTATTAATCAGTAGTTCATGTCTTTCTTACAATTATGACGCATCACTTTGAATGGTAATACCACTTTAAATTTAAATAATGAAATGGAAACATTTACCCAGTCAACACACTGTATTTCTGAACACACCCAGTTTCATGTACAATGAAAATACAAAGTATCAATACAAGTATTTATAAAACTATCTTAGCACTATTTCATAGGACACGACAGTGTGAAAAGAAAATCTACAACTTCAGATATCCTATAACCAGCACTAATTTCAGACTTTTACAACTGTTTAACCAGGCAAAATGTCCAGATTTATAACTTAAACCAGGCAATGTGTCTAGTTTCATCCTTTGTCATATATAAAATATTCCACCAGTTTTAATAAAGTTGTAACACCAGTTTATACACAAATCTATAAAGTCAGAGGAAAAGTAGGAATCTATCTCCAAGGCAACCATACTTGTGTATTAAATGATAGAATAGATTAAGAAATAGCACTAAGCAAAACCTTTTATGAAAAAACTACTCATTAACAATGATTATGCACTGATTCTGAATTTCTGTAACACAATACTTCTGTACAATGTAACTGTGTTCAACAAAACATCCAAACATGTCAATACAAAAATACACTATTTCACAAGATGATAACTTTCAAGTTCCAACACTCTCAAATCCCCCCCCCCCCCCTCCCCCCGATTAACCTACAGTTCTAGAAGTATCTGTAAAGTCCATCTATGCCAATTTTCCATCTGTGTCTGTAACCCACAACATTTACACATGAATGGAATGTCCAAATTAAACAGACCTGTTGAAAATAGGTATTCTAGCATCTTTTTAATGGTCCCAGTATCGAGGGCAGAGCGTGAAACGGCTGCAACTACATATAGAAATTACATAGAGTTACAACCTTTTTGTGCTCAGTCGTCGATATACAGCTAGATCTTGAAACACAGTAAAGGTTCACTTCTAATATCAACATTTCTGCTTAATCTCTGACATATTTAATGCTTAAAGAGAATGCTTCTCACGCAACTGCTGTCAAACTAGCTATTCAGACTGATGTGGCTTTTCGCTTCTTTCAAAACTGAAAGCTCAAACTTCTGGAATGACACCCTATGTGTTCATCACAGTTCTACCTCGTTGTCCATTCCAGTATCATTACTTACTTTACAACATCTCAGTACTCTCCCGGTATTTTATATGTAGACCAATAGTTTCGATGTATGGAATAAATCCACCACTTTGAAATGGTAGTAGTTTTATTACATATGCCAAATAAACAATTTATACAATATCACAGTATAAACCAGAACTGAACTTGAAACTTTAGAATGATAATATGAAGTCCACGGGAGAGCACTTGCTGCCTATTCCTTTGAATACTCCATGCTATACATTCTCTGCATCTACCCCCGTAAATGAGAACTACCCAGGTGATAAATGATAAATAATGTTTATAATGATATCCCTAAGTTTAGCCAATCTTACAACTCGTCATGATCACCTTCACCTCCTTCTCCACCTTCTCCAGTAGGTGGAGCCCCACCAGCACCTTGGTACAGTTTGCTCATGATTGGCTGCACAATTTCATCAAGTTCTTTCTTTTGTGATTTATATTCCTCAGTGTCTGCATCAGGATTTGATTCTAACCATTTAATTTTTTCATCAATAGCTGTTTCAATAGATTCCTTATCCTCATCACTGAGTTTAGCTCCCAATTTCTCTTTGTCATTAATTTGATTCTTCAAACTGTAAGCATAGCTTTCAAGTTCATTTTTAGCATCAACTTTACCTTTCAAAGCTTCATCATCAGCTGCATACTTTTCAGCATCATTTATCATTCTTTCAATGTCTTCTGGTGATAATCTGTTGTTATCATTTTGAATTGTAATTTGGTTCTTACTACCAGTACCCTTATCTTCAGCGGTTACCCTTAATATACCATTAACATCAATCTCAAATGTGACCTCGATTTGTGGAACTCCTCTCGGCGCTGGTGGAATACCGGTCAGATCAAACTTGCCCAGCAGATGATTATCTTTGGTCATTGAGCGTTCTCCCTCAAATACTTGGATTGTCACGGTTGGCTGGTTGTCGGCAGCAGTTGAGAAAATTTGGGACTTCTTTGTTGGAATGACGGTGTTTCTCGGAATGAGTTTGGTCATAACTCCACCAACAGTTTCAATACCCATGGTGAGAGGGTTGACATCGAGAAGAACAAGGTCACTGGTGTCTTCCTGACCGCTGAGTACTCCAGCCTGAACGGCAGCTCCATATGCTACAGCTTCATCAGGGTTAATACCTCTACTTGGCTCCTGAAAGATGAAGTACACGTCATAAACACAGTGAAACTTTGGGCACCTGGCAATAGCAATAGTCAATATCACTCAGTTGGCTACCACTGACTATAAATTCTATAATACAAGATCAACAAGAGCCTATGAGAGGTCCACTTGGCAATGCTACATGCTAAATATTTAAGCACTAGACCTTGTGGTTTCAGAGATGAAGATTTTTAAAGTTTTCCTATACACATGTACCAGCCCAAGTAAAATCAAGTAATCCACCAGGAAAGGTCAATTTTGACCAGGGGCGAGGGGGGGGGTCATAATTTAACAAGAGCTGTCAGTAGGGACAGCGCGCTCGACTTTTTTAGTGCTTGCCAATAAAACAAAACTTTGACAGTTAAGGGCACACAAGACTTTAACTAGGAATTTCTAAGTACAAATCAAGAAACATTTTCACAGAGTTATCTTCTCTTGCTTACAGATAGGTCTCATGATGGTACATAAGTTACCCCAACTTTCAAAGTAATATCTCAAATGGTTAAGTCAACAAGTGGACAAGAATGAAAATTTTAACTGAGTTTCTAAGTCAAAAAGGGCCATAATTCATATAAAATCCTTGACAGAATTACCTTCTCCTGCCCATGTTTTGGGATCATGATGGTAAACAAGTATTCCAACTTTCAAAGTAATATCTCAAACAGTTTAGTCAAAAAGTGGACTGGTACAAAAAACTTAACCAGGATTCTAAGTCGATAAAGGGCCTTAATTTTTAAAACAAATCCCTGACAGTTACCTTCTCTTGCCTGCAGATGGGGGTAATGATGTAAACAAGCATTCAAAGTTTCAAAGCAATACCTCAAAGTTTTAAGGCAATAAGTGGATTTTACCCATATTCAATGTATTTTCTAAGTAAACAAGAGCTGTCAGTAGGACAGCGTGCTCGACTTTTTTAGTGCTTGCCAATAAAAACAAAACTTCGACAGTTAAGGGCACACAAGACTTTAACCAGGAATTTCTAAGTACAAATCAAGAAAATTTTTCACAGAGTTATCTTCTTTTGCTTACAGATAGGTCTTACGATGGTACATAAGTACTCCAACTTTCAAAGTAATATCTCAAATGGTTAAGTTAACAAGTGGACAAGAATGAAAATTTTAACTGAGTTTCTAAGTCAAAAAGGGCCATAATTCAAATAAAATCCTTGACAGAATTACCTTCTCCTGCCCATGTTTGGGAATCATGATGGTAAACAAGTATTCCAACTTTCAAATTAATATCTCAAACAGTTCAGTCAAAAAGTGGACTGGTACGAAAAACTTAACCAAGATTCTAAGTCGATAAAAGGCCTTAATTTTTAAAACAAATCCCTGACAGAGTTACCTTCTCTTGCTTACAGATGGGGGTAATGATGTGAAATAGCATTAATAGTTTCAAAGCAATATCTCAAAGGGTTAAGACAATAAGTGGATTTTACCCATATTCAATGTATTTTCTAAGTCAAAAAGGGGCATAATTCTGTCAAAAACCTTGTCCTCTTGTCTGTTGATGAAGGTCGTGATGGTAAACAAGTATGGTTAGTTTCAAAGCAATACCTCCAATGGTTTTGAAATAAAGTGAGGTGGTACGAAAAACTTAACCAAGAAGCTCAATACACTAAGTAAAAAAAGGGCCATAATTCTGTCAAAAACATTGACAGAGTTATGTACTCTTGTCTGTAGATGGAGGTTATGATGGTAAACAAGTATGGTAAGTTTCAAAGCCATACCTCTAATACTTTTGAAATAAAGTGGGGTGGTACGAAAAACTTAACCAAGGTGTGACGCCAACGCCGACGCCGGGGCGAGTAGGATAGCTCCCCTTTTCATAGAAAAGTCGAGCTAAAAAGGGGCATAATTCTGTTCAAAACCTTGACAGAGTTATGTACTCTTGTCTGTTGACGTAGGTCATGATGGTAAACAAGTATGGTAAGTTTCAAAGCCATACCTCTAATACTTTTGAAATAAAATGAGGTGGTACGAAAAACTTAACCAAGCTCAATACACTTTCTAAGTCAAAAAGGGCCATAATTCTGTCAAAAACCTTGACAGAGTTATGTACTCTTGTCTGTAGATGGAGGTTATGATGGTAAACAAGTATGGTAAGTTTCAAAGCCATACCTCTAATACTTTTGAAATAAAGTGGGGTGGTACGAAAAACTTAACCAAGGTGTGACACCAACGCCGACGCCAGGGCGAGTAGGATAGCTCCCCTTTTCATAGAAAAGTCGAGCTAAAAAACCATGGTAGAGGTGACCGTCCAATTCACAATATCACAATACTACATGTATGCCAAATATCAGAGCTCTAAGTTTTTCCAATATAAGTCTATGTAAAATCAAGACGTGACCCTGTGGGCAGTGAATAATCTAGCCGTGCGTCCTGCGTCATAGACGCACAAAAACTGCAAAGGACGCAAAGATTTTAAATATGTGCGTCCTTTAGGACGCAAGCACGTGAAAAGTGAGACTTGGGTATATGCTCGCGGCAGTTTGTTTAAAAGAATATCGTCCACGAACTTGCGTTTCCTGCGAGTATTTAGAAGAATTTTCACATGAAATCGTTAAAAAACCGCGGCACTTGCGGGTGTTAAATCGCGGTACTTAGAGTGGTGTTTGAGACAACTAACAGGACTTTAAATTATAATTATTTTTCGTGAAAAATTGTATACACGTATTTTTTTTACTTTTGTACATTTATCAAATTCGAAAATATTTGCCGACCAACGTACATTTGTATAGCTTGATATAGTGCATAACCAAAATAAAACTTACTCATATTATACATTGTCTATTCCAAACTAGTTTTTATAATCCAAAATAATCAGACCCGTCAAAATATTCGGTCTTTTTAATGCCACGTGCTTCGCTCGGATCAAACGAAACTCGGCGTCGGCATACGTGCTTTGATCTCGTAACACCTGCGGCTTTATGAGTAAAAGAAGTTCGTTGTAGAAATTATTTTATTCGACAAAGTTAATTCTTTAAAATAAATATGTTGTAGAAGAAAATTGTTACTTAGAAAAATCGGCTTGAAGCGCCGCGATTTTGTTATAAACATAACGTTTATTTTAAGTAAAGAATAGTTGGAACTTATTAATGTTAATTAAGTCAATTGAAAATACTTTTCGCATTCACAAATTATCAAACGTTACTCAATCAGTGGTGTCACATAGCTCGAAATTTCAAAATTGACGTAGTTAGTTTGTCATCCTTTATGAATGCTCGTATTTTTCACACCTGAGTGACAAATGCTAATTGGAGAATAAACCTCGACTAATTACAGCAGAGTTTTTAACGGAAATAAATATTTAAAATCTACGTAAAAGGTAATTAATATTTTCAGTAACTCAATACTTTAAGAAACAATTATATTTGAAAAAAAAAAAAAAAACAACATATCATAGCGGCGATTCGCAACGAAAATAGTTCGGCGGGGATGTCCGATTCTATTTTCTGACTTTTTCGGAAAGGGACTCATTGTTTCATTGCTGGGACTCATTGTTTTGAAAAATGTGCGTCCCAGGGACCCATATAAATCAAAACCTAGATTATTCACTGTGTGGGTGGGGTCTATTTTGACCAGAGGGTCATGATCTGAGTGATCTTGGTAAAGGTCCACTAGGCAATGCTATATGCTAAATATGTAAGCTCTGGGTCTTCCACTTTTTGAGAAGATTTTTTAAGTTTTTCTTTCTGTTGTCATTAAACATTGTTTGGGGTATTTTCAAAGACAGCATCATGTTGTAAACTCAATGATTTATGTCTCTCAGTTTTTAAATGTTAAATGAAACACAGTCAATTGTTCGAATTTGAAAATTACTTACTTTAATTAACTACTACACATGCAGACTCCTATTTTATTCAACAACAAAGCACAGGGACACATTATTTCTGGAACACTTATTACTAAAACATACCTTTCCACCGAAGAATTCTTTCACAAGTTGCTGAACTTTGGGAATTCTAGTTGATCCACCAACCAGAACAATTTCATTGATATCATTATTTTTCAGATCTGCATCCTCCATTACCTTTTTCACTGGCGCCATTGTCTTTCTGAACAGATCCTATTAATGACAAAATATTCCTTTTAATTAACTTTCTGCAGTAAAGCATCATCTTTCTGTCACTAAAGGCCTTTTTTCACCAAAAATTGTGACTCTAGCCAATACATTTGTGAAAAATTAGCGCACTGGGACCCAATATTGTGGAGAAATGAGTTCTTTATCATCTGCCAATTGTGAAATTCAAACTGTGTCACTATCTTACAAAATGTAAAGGCGTTAGATCTTGCAGTGTAAACATTTCGCTCAGTCTTTCTTTTGTAATGTTGCAAAATTTCATGCATTTGTGAAATTGTGAAACACGATGGCCAAGATAGCCGTAAATTGCTCACCTGGCTACAATTGGCTATAACAGAAGATCCATTGCATAATGTAATGTCTAAGCTCTCGGCCATGTATTCTAGACAAGAAGAGTGTTGAAGTTTTGCCTACATTAAGCTTTTTAAAATCAAGTGATGCTACATGCTAAATATCTAAGCTCTGAGCCTTGTGATTCTAGACAAGAATTTTGAAGTTTTGCCAATATAAGCCTATGTTAAATCAACTGACCCCCGGGCAGGGTCAATTTTGACCTGGTGGGCATGATTTGAACAATCTGTGCCAGGTGAGCTAAAATGAATACATTTCCAGTTGTGAAGTAGCTATACTTCGGCCTCTGCAAAAGTAAAAAAAGCCCTGTGACATTTTCTTAAATTGAAAAATTGCTACAATCAGTTTTGAAAACAACATTGAACAAGCATAGCAGATCAAGTACAATAAAATTGGTCCCCATCCCAATTGCATGAATCAGTCTTATTTCTCAATTCGTTACTAACTTATAGAATTTGCCAAAGTTGTAATTTTAACCCAATTGTTTCTGGCTGTTGTACTAGCCAACCAGTGTCCAAGTCTTGGAACTGGAAGAATTGACTTGTAATCTCTGAGATTAAGTCATAAAATGGTCATTAGAACTTGTTTTTCCCAAATTGACATTTGACTCCTTGTTTTTCCCCTATCGAAAGGTGGATTTGTGGACTTGGTTGAAAGGGTAGTGTTTCAAATTGTTTTGGACAGATTGATCATCCCATGTTCTACCAATGATTCCCGACTCAGTGATTTCTTGACAAGGACTTACCATGTTCAATTCTTCAAACTTTGCTCTTGTAAGAGATTCACTGAAATCTTCACCATCAAACAGTGATTCTATCTCAATCTTGGTCTGATGCTGGGATGACAAAGCTCTCTTGGCCTTCTCTACCTCACGACGTAGTTTCTGTACAGCACGGTTGTCTTTTCTCATATCCTTGCCCTTTTTCTTCTTGTACAATTTGATGAAGTGATCCATGACACGCTGATCAAAGTCTTCACCTCCCAAATGAGTGTCACCGTTTGTTGCCAATACTTGAATACACCTTCATCAATTGTAAGAATGGAAACATCAAAGGTGCCACCGCCAAGATCAAATACAAGAATATTCTTTTCACCTTCTTTCTTGTCTAGACCATAAGCAATGGCAGCAGCAGTTCTGTAAGGGAGATAATAATTAACTATTTAAATTTACCTGGAACAAGATATTTTTTCAACTGTCATTAATACAGTAAATGGTCTAAAGTGTAAATAATGACCATTTTTTTCAACAGCTAATAAAAATCTTTAAAAGGCCCTTAGGCATAAAACTGTACCTCCTATTTCTAAATAAAACAAAACAATTCTGTATTTCTAAGAGCAACACTTACGGCTCGTTGATGATTCTCATGACATTCAGACCAGCAATGACACCAGCATCTTTAGTGGCCTGTCTTTGAGCATCATTGAAATAGGCAGGTACAGTGACTACAGCATTTTTAACTGTTTCCCCAAGGTAATCTTCAGCCACCTCCTTCATTTTTCCCAGTACCATAGCAGATATTTCTTCTGGAGCAAACGTTTTCTTATTTCCTTTTACTTGGGACTCAATATGAGGTTTGTTGTTCTTGCTCACAACCTTGAAAGGGTAGTTTTTCAAGTCATTTTGGACAGATTTATCATCCCATGTTCTGCCGATGAGTCGCTTAACGTCAAATACTGTATTTTCTGGGTTACTCGTCAGCTGATTCTTAGCAGCATCGCCTATCAATCGCTCACCATCTTCAGTGAAAGCCACATACGATGGTGTGATTCGATTTCCTTGGTCATTGGCAATGATTTCCACACGCTTATTTCTGTACACCCCAACACTGCAAGGTAAACATATGGGATTGTCATTCTGATACTAGTATCTAATTTAAACTTAAATAACAAAGACTGTCACATAGTGAGTCATGCTGATTGCAAACATACATATATTGTGAACCGATCTCAGTATGCCCAGTCACGCAGAATCCTGCGTTTTTCACGCAGAAAACACGATGTGCACGCAAATTTTTCAATGTCCCTGTGTGCAGGTACGCATCTTTGTTGTGGCCAGCAAGAGAACGAATTCGGCTCATAAATTGGTGTTCGGTAACCTAAAATCGGGAAGCGTTTGCTTTTCAGTTGAAAATCAATAAGCGCCCCGCGGCAAACATCTCTTTAATCTAGACTACTCGTATTACGTCACATTTTCAAAATGGCGAACAAATGAACCTAAGAAGCTTCCTTCAGACTCAGGGTCGAAATCAGTGCAATTTGTCAAAGATCGTATTCCAAAACGACAGTATATTGATTATTTTGCATCTGTATAAACTACCCTACGTTGCAAGCTAAGCCTAACGTATATCAATTGCCGGGGATTTACCGCGACGCTTGTGTTCCGCTTCGATCATGCGGAAAGATTGCTGTCAGTGTCAACTGACTTGTCATATGACCAGTTATTTTTTTAATTATTTTTTTAAATCTTTTTAGGACATTGGACCTGTTCAGGCCATGTATGATTTGTTTCTTTGCTCCATGACTGTCAGTTCATGTAACAACAATGAATTATGTGAGAGTGTCTGGTCTTTGCAGGGTTTTACATGGATATTACATTTTAGGGGTCCTTGGGACTCGATGATTTTTAGGGGTCCCATGTGCAAAAATGGGGGTCCGAAAATTTAAAATCGTATTTACAGATGGTATTTTATGTGACAAATTTTCCTGGCCTTCATGGCACAAGTTATTCATAACGGCTTTCAGATTGCTTCATCAGGTGTCTCAGTTCTTTTCCCATTTTTTTTTCATTGTATGCAAGTTTGCTTAGATAAAAAACATCGTAATAAGGCTGTTTTTGCATGACAGCTGCTGATTTTCGCCGACATTGAAAGTTTACAGACCGAGATACTGATTGATGCTGCAATATCCAAATGTCCTTTACAAAAACAGGTGCGCATCATACGATTGGTCAATTTCAAGAAGAAAGACAATTCTGCTGCAGAAATCATGGCTGTTGTCTGTAAGAGTTACCTCCCTTAGAATTTTTTTTATCGTAATCGCTACGAATGATTATGCGTCCTTGTGGACGCAAATTAATATTTTCACGGGTCCCAAGACATTTTATGCGTATTTGACGCAAAATATCGCATCCCGTAAAACCCTGTCTTTGGTCCTAGTCCTATAAATTAGACCTCACATTAAATATTACTTTAAGTTTTGATACCTATCCATATCTTCATGTTTTAGGAAATAAGTACCAGTGTACCCAGATTTTTTAGCCTGTACCCACTTTTTCCAAAACTAGTGGGTACAGGTACCCACATTTTAAAAATCCTGTGGGCATGCTGCCGATCTTTTATAAAAGTCTTAAGTTCAAAGAAATCACACCTTTCGGTTACAAGTAACATCTTTTAAAAGGTTCCCTAAGCCAAACAGGCCATGCAGACTTTTCTTATTAACAAAAAAAACTTCCTCTCTACAATACTCAAGAGGGGTCGGCAACTTGGCAGTAAAGAAAGATGGGTAACTTGTAGATTTTCCTTTATCACGTGCCAAGCTGTCAGAAATAAGCCAACATCTTGATTTTCTTTAGAACATAATTTCAATTGGCATAGTAGCAGGAGCAAGTCTATTGATGAAATTTGTATATAAATTATAGCACTTGACCCAAAACAGCAAGATTGAAGAACCAAGTAACAGATCAAGTCGAGATTCAACACTTCTTATCAAATACAATCAGCTTCTGGAGTTAATACATACCATGAATATGTTGTGCCCAAGTCAATTCCAACGACAACACCTAGGTCTTCCTTTTCCTTCTCCTTCTTCTGATCCGCATCATCATCAGCACTTACAACAGCAGCAAACAAAAGTGCTGCACAGCACAAAGATAAATATTTCCTCATTTCTGAAATTTACACGACATATCAAGTATTTATTCTTTACAGTCTAACAGTAGAGTTTAAGTAGAAGTAGAAAATTTTGTTATACAATCGTTAACAATAAGTAAACATGGGTGGGGCCTAAACTTTCACACAGTGTCAGTAAAGACCCAACCCAGGATGTACTTCAACCCAATGATGATCATTAAACAGCAAATATTCTAAGGTTACTTGTAAATATATGTTAGCTCTATTATATATATTACACTGCGGCATATCGTGTGCCCTATGCAATGAATCTTTCTAAATCAATGATCACACCCTAACGATGAAACTAATGAACACCGTTGACAAACGCCTTAACATTTCCAGAATTCACCACTACCTTACCGAACGTCAAAGTTAAAACTTTACCCTATCACCTGCGATTACACAGGAAAACACAATAAGATCTTCCAGTATACGTATGTTACTGTACAAGAAACGTGGTCGTCAGTGATTTAACATGCCGGCCGGCGAAAGTTTCAGAGCTAAAAAAACAAGGAAGATCGGTTTATTTAAGCTTACCTTCACTTCAAGTTGTTTCCTTTCTTCTTATATTGTCACTTTACAACAGTTAATTTTAAGTTAATTATTGTTCGCTTGTTGTTTTCGCGTCCAAACTGTCAGTAGAATTTCGTGAATGTGACGGGGTGAAATCCGCAACGCTGAACTTCTTCAAGAAATAAGACGTCGTGTTAGCTTTCGATTGGCTAGCTATTTATGTGTGTAGACTTTTGATTGGTCTACGTTGAAGTCTTCGTAAAAGACACGTAATTTCCCATTTTCACCCGGAAGTGAAGAGTATAGGTGATAGTTGTTTATTGTGACGTCAGTGAAAGAGACAACGTAGGTGATGTATACAATAAGACTAATCATTTGCCTGTCATTTCAAAGATTTAGTATAAGCATTTGTAAAAAATCATATTTTACATGAGTTTCTTTTCCGTTTGCAAAATAAGTCCCTTGTCCCAATATTTAATCGAGTAGATCTTGTCTGTACACGGATAGACAACTTCCCAATATAGATATTCTACTCCTCCGTCAGCATAACAATTTCGACAATTGAGCAGTTAAAAGCCAAAACGGTATATCAATGAATCCGCACCGACACGTTTAATGATAAACATAATGGACTCAAGATAGTTTGCTTTTTGCAGGCAATTTCCGCAAGTAAGTGGAAAAGGTGTAGTCCGGTACTCTGTGAGTTGATTAAACTTCAAAATAAACATCGTGAATACCCCACGAATGGATTTGCATGAATTGTCAGCATTGATATAACCAAAAACTTTTATTCTTATGAGAATCTGCCATTAAAATCAATTTTTCATTGTGACCCACGCGACTAAAATAGATCTAAACAATGCAATTCACAGTGTAATTATATATATACATGTATATTTCTTCAACTTCACATACATGCCATTAATAACCGATTAACTTTTAGGTACATGTACACTTACAATTTTGCCGCGTAATTGACGACTGATTAGTTTGGTTTAGCGGTGCCGAAACACACTTTATAAGCAAACAAAAAAGAAATGGAATTTGGGTGTTTAAATCAGAAAGTCCGGTCAAATAAAAGGAACATATTTTAAAATGACATAAATAATCCCTGGGTCCGATTATTATGGACAGTGGTATCTCTACACATTTTCGGTGCCAGCGCCGGAAATAGACACCTATTGATTATGTTACGGCCTCTGGTCACGAAGATAATGTAATGCTACATGATTGACATATTGTAAAGGGCGCGCGGTTTTCCCTTTGATGTAGGACTGTAATTTTGAAATTATGGGTCAAAATAAACATGAACAATACTAAAAACAAAAATAATATCAAACAGGGAATGCCACGTACCAAAAACGCAGCCTCCCCAAAAGGAACCCCACAGCACCCAGAAGTGCACACCACCAACACACACACACACACACACACACACACACACACACACACACACACACACACACACACGACACACACACAATCATGTACACACACACATATACACTACCAACACACACTAGCATACAAAGCAAACACACGAGGACAAAACGAACAATTAAAGGAACACAGTGGCCTTGTATGTTGCTGCCTACTACAGACCCAAGGAAACTGATCTCATGAGTCTCATTGAGTTTGAAAGGTCACTGGATCTAACCAGACCCCTTAAAGGCACCAAATGGATTTTTGGTGACTTTAACACCCCCAACCTCACCTGGGACTCTGACCATATACCTTCAATGAAACCTAATAGCACAAACACCCAGTCTTATAATAAGTTTCTCGAAATCCTTGATGACTATGATCTCACACAAATGGTTAATTCCCCCACACGTAATGAAAATGTCTTGGACTTATTTCTCACAACAAACCCAACTCTAGTAAGCACAGTATCTGTCCAAGCTGGTATTTCAGACCATAACATAGTCATCTCTCAAGCTCGAATCAAACCTTTCATTAATAAACAAACCCCTAGGGACACTCCATTATTTAGAAAAGCTAGATGGGATGATTTCAAACAATTTATCAGTAACTCCAAGGTAAACACACTGAAAGATGCAGAGGCTATCCCAGTTGAAGACCTCTGGATCAGGTTTAAACTCCTAATTCAAGAAGGCATATCAAAGTTTGTCCCAATTAAAAAACTAGGAAATAAGAAAAGTCTCCCATGGATTACACAAGATATAAAAAGATTGATAAGAAAAAGGGACAAACTCTACCAAAAGGTTAAACTACACAAGGGTCAAAATCAGTACATTAGCAAATTCAGAACTGTTAAACACCTCATCCAGCAAAAAATTAAGAAAGCACATGAGACATATATTGAAAACATACTAGACATTCAACATTCAGAAAACACAAACACTAATAAATTCAATACCAAGCGCCTCTACTCACTTATAAAAAATGCCAGACAAGATAACCAAGGTATTGCACCGTTAAAAGATCAGACAAATGGTAAAATCACCTCAGAAAACCTTGGTCAAGCAAATATTCTGAATAAACAATTCCAGTCTGTTTTTTCAGGTGTTTCTCCCTTGTCTCTGTCCCAGCTTTGCAGGACTTCCCTAGGAAAAAGGAATACCCTACAATGCCCAACATTGAAATTGACCCCAACGGCGTCCTGAAATTACTCCAAAACCTAAAAGTGGATAAGGCTGCTGGCCCAGATATGATTAAGCCCATTGTCTTAAAGGAGCTCCGCCATGAGATCCTTGACATAGTATCACTAATCTTTAAAAGATCCCTTAATACTGGTCAACTCCCATCCGATTGGACGAAGGCAAATGTCGCTCCACTATTCAAAAAAGGTGATACTAGTGACCCTGCTAACTACAGACCCATATCGCTAACTTGTATTCTATGTAAACTCCTAGAACACATAATTGCATCTAGCCTATCCACACATCTCTCAAAACACAACATACTTTATGAGCTGCAACATGGGTTCCGTGAAAGACGGTCCTGTGAGACTCAGCTCATTGAGCTAGTTGATGAAATATCCAAAAACCTTTCCTCAGGTAAACAGACCGACCTTGTCCTACTTGATTTTAGTAAAGCCTTCGACAAAGTCAACCATCTTAAATTATTACTTAAACTCCAAGAGCATGGTGTCTCCAGTCAAACTGTGTCTTTGATATTATTTTTGTTTTTTTGGATCCGGTCCTTTTTAATAGGTAGATCTCAGTCAGTAGTGGTTAACGGTTGCACGTCTGATCAAGTCCCTGTTACATCTGGGGTCCCCCAGGGCTCTGTCCTAGGACCTCTGTTGTTCCTACTCTATATAAATGATCCCCTGACAGCTGAGCTCCCACTCAGGTGCGGCTTTTTGCTGATGACACTGCCGTTTACCTTGCAGTTACTTGCCTTTCTGATTGTCAAAGGTTACAAAATGATCTCTTAAGCTAGAAACGTGGGAAAAACCGAGGGACATGGAATTTAACCCTAGTAAATGTCAGGTCCTTAAGGCTGCGTTTTTGGTATGTGGCATTCCCTGTTTGATATTATTTTTGTTTTTATGGACAACCGCTTTTGATTTAGCTTGCGTCTGCAAGTGATAGACGAAGTTTTGATTTTAAAGACAATCCAACTTAAACTGAAAGTTTTTACTATTAAATGCTCTTATGTTTACGTATGAAAGCAATTATTTGCAAAGTTATTGCACACATATGCTGTTTTGTTATCTTATTGTTGCTTTGGTGCGGGGAGAGGGGGTCGGAATTTACGTCATGTGCTATATTTTGATGTTCAAAGATTTATGTCTTAACTTTAAAAAAATGAAATTTTATTGAACAAAGCGTCTGGGATCAAAATAATACGTATATGAACGTTCCGATTATATGGACCACAGTAGTGGTAGTATCCACAGATAATTGCGCATTGCCTTTCTCTCTTCGAGGCTAATTCCATCTGGAGTGAATCTCGAGAGCATTTAAGTTGTAAGAGCTTGTTTTGCAATCTAGATTAAATAAATTAGTATAAATTAAATCTTGGGAGTTATCAAAAATTGTATATCCCTTTTACTAAAAATCAAAGTATACTATTACATTCCTACTTTCGCTACTTTTATTAACTGGTCTTAATAGCGGAATGGTCCAATAACGAGTTGACTAATAAGACCCATCTGTCATTCATGACAATACTCTAGTGTCAGCCTAATCAACTCTTTGCTTTCTGGGTAAATTATTTAAAAAAAAAAAAAAAAAAAAAATAGAAATTTTTTAGAAAAAAAAAAATAAAAGAAAATAAATAAAAAAGATTTGTATATCAAGTTCACGTCAAAATTGTTACGAAATGAATCAAAGGACTGAAAGTGCTGGAGGATCGATTATCTTTGAACAACACAGCCTGCACACATACATGTGTAAGTATCAGGACAACACAGACTGTACACATACATGTGTAAATATCAGGACAACCCTTGCACGAGTAAAGTTATAAACTGGAGACACAACTGTCCACACATTTTGACTTATAACCATTTGTGTAAACTTTACTTTTGAGATAGGAACCCATGTGCTTACATTTTGAATTCAGTGACTATGTTCAACTACCCTATGTAGTATTAAGCTGTGAATGGTAACTCATAAATGGATTTTGACAAAACTGAACTGAAAATTCATAGTTTGAACAACTTTTAATGTCATACAAAAATTATGGGATATGCCCATAAGGTTGATTGTATTGTGCCAATTGACTGATTCGAATTTAACGTCGCACTCTAGCTAAAGTCATTTTGCTACTTCCAGCTTTCATGGAGGAGGAAGATCCTGGGTGCCAATTCGGGCATTATTTCAGTCATGAGCGGGCACCTGAGTAGAACCTAGATAGCTTCTAGACATAAAAGAATTCGACCCAAGTAGGGCACGAACCTACAGCGGTGAGGGACAAATAAACATCAGTCAGTGACCTTAATCACTCGGCCACAGATGCCATTGTATGATGCCAAGCAATTGTCTGAAGTTTCAAGGCTTTAATTGTTACTGAGAAAGTGAATTTTAAGAAAGCTTTATCAGATTCAAGACGACAGTGCCGACTGACGTCAAGAAGGTTATGACACTGGCTCTCTTGTTTTTCAAAGAAAAAGCTAAAAATTGACAAATCAATCTTTTGATATAAATTGATTCAGTTTATACCTATTGTAGAACAAGTACATGCAGCTAACATTAACTATTTCCGTGAGTGCTTCCAAAATACTGCGAATTGCAATATACCAGGTCTATTATTACCAGCCTTTCTACCATGCTGTTTTAAATTTTCAAAACTTGTCTAAAACAACAACTGAATGTTTTAATAGCAGGCTATAATCTTTCATATTTAACATATACTAGACTCTAGTAGTATTTCGTAACAAGTAATGATGATGATGATGGTGATTATAATAATGAAACTATGTATGAATGTACCCGCCAAAATTTAGTGTAGCAAAAGAATCATGGTAAAGTTTGAAAGTTTTAGTTACAATACAATAAGTCCTATTTGTATTTATATTGAGTTAATATCTGTTCTTTGTAAATGACAGCATGATCCAGAAAAATGAATTTGATTTTCCCTTTAAATTATTGCATTTCTGTCTGCATTTAAAAATCGTATTTAAGACAATGTAGATCTATGTAATTTCTTAGTTATTCGTACCCAGGTACGAACCGACTTCGGCAAAATGCGGACATTTTTGTACCATTTTCGAACCACGCATTTACATAAAGTACAACAACTACAACGTGTTTAAAGCATAAAAATATGTTGATATATTTCAAAAAGACATCTACAAGTGCCTCTGTAAAGTTAATTTGCTGATAAGTTTCAGTTTTATACCTAAACGCATAAAGGCGCATTTTAGACTAGTGTTTCGGCCTATCTTTTAGACACGAAATGACAACTAGTCAGGCCGAGCACTTTTGATGATAGAAGCGTTGCCAAGTTACAAAATAATCGTTTTTTATGTCGAAATCCGAGTTTTGTCATTTAACATTCAAGAGTACCTAATGGTTCCATAACGTATTACGATGTTCCGATAGTTTATGATCACAAACACAATATTGGATATAAGACACATTATTCGGCCTGACTAGTTGTCTTTTAGTGTCTCCGGTCTGACTTGAAAACTGTTCTGATCAAAACCGCGTAGGAAAATAGTTTTATACAGAACATATATCTCGTTGATTTTTAGTAATTTTTAATGTTTTACATTTATTCATCAATATATCATAATGAAAACAGAATAATTTAATGCATAACAATTCTTTTTATTTCATTGAATATATAGAACTACTTTTCGGTCGTATTCGACAAAAATTTGTGTTAAGAGTTCGGCCGTAAGGGTCTGAAATATTCTGTTAACTTTGGATACGATTGAATATATTCAATCGATCCAAAAAGGCAAGAACCAGTATGTCCCACATGTGATTGGGCCCAGGTTGTCATTAATCTTCAGAGCATACGTTTGATTTATTTGCATTTTATGTCGTGACCAGTATCATAGGGAAAAGGACCTTATATTTTATAGATAGATTTATTTTAGCATAAAATGTACATTTACATGATGATAAAAAAAGTTCGTATATCACAGTAATCATATTCATAATATATACAAGTCACACGAAATAAATTATAAATATAACGATAATGACACTGATGATCAATGAGAAGATGATATATAATGAACCATGCTAAACACATTATATACAGAGGATAACACAAAAAAGAGATACAACGTTTCAATTATTCCATTGTGGTCCTAAATAAACAAAGTGACTAGACATAGAGAGGCATGATGTTTAAACACATTAATGAGAATAAAATTTATGTGACCCTAAAACAAAGAGATAACAGTGGATGTATAGGTAATAGATAAATAAAATTTCTTAGCAAATCTGACTAAATAGTTACTTTATATCTAAAAGTAAATGTGTGACCGAACCGTATTTCGGACGGATTTTAGTCTGACCTTTACGTATCTCGGACCGGAAATATTATTTGGATTTCTTCTGTTTGGTTCGTTATGCAGGTTTATTGTATTGGACATCTCTGATTGGCTAATCAGAGTGAGTTGTTATTTTCGCGGGCTTTGATTGGTGAGCAGGAATTCTCCTCACAACTCGAGGGAAATCTGAGTTTGTCAGATGGGTTTGACGAGAGAAGTCGTCTTGTATTTTATGTCTCTGGACAGGTTCTTCACTTTTATGGTATGTACAGTTGTGGGTTTCGTTGTTACTCTTCGTCAGCTTCTTTAGAATTGTGTATAATTATCTTTCGGCATTCTGCTTAAATTGTATTTACGGGTACTTGTAAAGTTCTCGGGTTTTTGTACATGTAAATGTGCAATGTTGAAATGGCGACATCATTCTTTTAACTGGTTTGTGGAAATACTTAAATAATCACATTTCTATCTTTGCACATTATCCACTTTAATTTACAGTTGCACTGACAGTTACTTCACGTGTGAATGGAGAGTGGGCGGAGGAAATACAGTCAGTACCATATATTGGTGAGTTACATGTATAACTGGGATTGGATTATTGTATTTTTGTACATTTGCCCTTTTTGCAAATGTAAGTCTCAAGTCTAAGTCGTATGATTAAATATGTTGTTAAAGTGTACAAGAGCCACTAGTCACTTCGAGTTAAAGCTCGGTTGGTAATTACGAAGTGAAGTATTGTAACTTTGGTAACTGTTCTGGTTAGTTTGGATCTCATATTTATGATTGTTAACATTTGTTAATTTCAGATTGTGTAGTTATTTCCTACCGTTTGGTAACAGATACTGATGAAGTAATACTTGGAAGAGAATATTATCTACAATAACATTGTTGACAATTGGAGTATAATAGATTATCGAAACCTGTGACCCATCTTGGTTTTACTTTATAATACCTTCTACCGTTTATAAAAGGGCCAAGTGTAACACTGGCGCCCAACATGGGACTACTATTTCTTCAACAAAGAAAACAACAATGTAATTACTAATAATTGCTGCAGAAGTGAAGGACACTGCATTTCTTATTTGAAGTGAGTCAATGTTTTCAAGGATGTTCAGTGAAGGACACTGTTTTCTTACAGTTATGTAAAGTTAAATTACATACGTACATGTATAAGACATAACAGTTTTTCTTTATGTCAGATGAACAGTGTTTTTAATTAATAGCTGACATCATTATTCAGTAAAGGACAGTTTTATTTACTAGTAATGTCAGTACGTGAACGTTTCTATCGGTACGAACACTATTTTAACAGTATTTTTACTGTTGACAGTTTGGATTTAGTCTAGTCTTTTGTAAGACTTCTGGCGAGGAACGGGATTAAAAGAACATTACGTTTTTACGTTTTATTTACAACTAATTTGCACAAGTATACATTATTCGGTTATTTATAACTGATCTATTTTTGCTCTGGACTTTATGAGCAAGTCTTTGCATTAAAGACATCAGTTACTTAAGTTTAACCGTTATCTCAACGGTACAGTCTAGGAGGATTATTACGCTTACTGAAGCAGACGTTACTTCCCTGAGTGATCAAATCGGTGAATGGAACTTTATGATACACGTTTATTCAAGAAGACCTTTTTCGCAGGAGATGGAACTTTATTCTTTAAAGTGATTCTTAAGTTTATCACTGACACTACAAGTGATTTGCGATTAAGTGTTTATATTGACACTGGTGATGCAGTGCATATAGCAGATTTTACTTGGTACAAACTTTATTGACACTTTTTAAGTGCTAGTGGCCAAACAGTGTAGTTACAGGTGATGCAAGTTTTCATGTGTACAGTACAGTTCAATGGTATTAGAGAACAGTGAGTATGAAACAATTTTGCATACTTAAATTGCAGTATTTGATGAATTCAGTCTGTTAAGTCTTAATTTCATGCGAATCGGGTGAATTGTGCACATTTACTGCAGTTTTTGTAGTGCTAGTATGATATTGTAAGGAATAAGAGAGATATCACTGCATGAAATAACTTTCTTGGATCTGGGTATCTTAATTAACAAGTAAAGCATCTTATTGTCTATCTTACTGTCTCTTTACAATAACTTTGCTAACTATTAATATTGGTAATATGTCGCCATTTTAATTTGAAAGCAATATTTAGATTTCAAAAGAAAAGAAGTAAATCGTTTCAGTGCATGGGCAGTCACATGTACATGTATACACAGTTCAGAAAGTGGGTCATTACATGTGTTCTTGTTTTGATTTGTGCAAGAGTCTTTATCTGTGGTTTATAGTCAGAATGTTTTGTTGTTTTCATCAGCAAAATGTTTTCAGAGGTATTTTGATACATTTCTGACAAGGTTTTGAAGGATTTTGTCTAAATTTTGTTGTTTACACAGGATTACATTGTATACACATAGTCTGGGACTATTTGTTGTGTGTACTTGTTCAACCTGCTATTTTGCATACAGCTGAGGAGTTAATGTCAGTCTGAGCTGTGATTGGCTATCCGACTTGACCTCTTGTGACGTATTGGATTCCCCGACCTAAAAATAGTAACGGAACTTGTATGATGTAGCAGTTTAGCCTCATAGAGGAATTAGTAAACATAGTGTATTGGAAAATCCCTTTGTACTTTAATAGTGTTTACATTTTGTATTTAGTACAGCAGTAGTGTATGGAAAAGTGTGTATAGTTTTTATTAGTGAATGGCAATACTGGCATAGTAGATGCTGTTACATTAGCATAAAACTTTAGTTAAAAGTTACACAACATGTACTTGACTACATAAATGTAAGGCAGATATGAACATGTGTATTGATTGTCATTGACACATAGATACTTGTGTTTTGAAGTGTAATTGAGTTTACAAAATATACTTTTCTCATTGTTGATTTAATAGAATCTACAATGTTTATTTTTTCAACTTAGAAATATTATTGTCTGACATACAAAAGAAATAGATTTTATTGTGACATAGGACAATTTATTTTTTTGTTTGTTCATTCTTCTCTCTATCCATTGTAGATTTAATAGTGAGTTGGCAAACTCAGCAATATTTTTGTTTGATTTAAGCTATTATAGCAAAGATCAGTTGTGATAGATAAAGACTGCAAATAGGTACTTGTGTATGAAACATTGGCCTGATCCGAGTTAGTGCTGCAGGAATTATTGAAACTTGATAGAAATCAAGAGGAAATATTGATTTCAACTTGTAAAAAGTTTGAGAAATTGTCTGTGCAAAGGCCTATTTATAGAATATTGTCATGTTTACTTAACGCCTGATATATTTTTTATAAGTAAAAGACTTTATTTGAATTACACAGTTCAGTTATTGTGAAAAAGAAAGTGCAAGGTTGTTGTACTTGTGATTGGAGGCTAAATAAGTAGTAAACTTGTAGATTGTGTCAAGTTGAGTGACATTTTGAGTTTGTGCTTAGGATTAACTGTTTAGTTGTATTAGTCTTGATAGACTTGTATAACATGAAAACAAATCTGTTTTTAAAGTGAAAGACAAGTTTGATTTAACTTTTAGTTCATGTAGACTCCTGTTGTCTGTTGAGAAATATTTTCTATATAGACAACTTGGTTGTTGTACTTTGTACATTTCTTGGTGCAACAACATAGTGTCTCAGACACACGCAACACTGAATTAAGTGATTCAGTACAGAGACATACTTCAGTGTTTATTTTAATAAAAATTACACTTTAGTATTGAGTCTTGCATTTATAAATGCAGAAGTGAAGTGGTATATTGAATGATTGATAGGTCAGTGTGACCTGAGTGAATAACGTGTGATACTTTGTGCAAAAGTCCCTTAACTTAGATGAGTGCATTCACTTTACTTAGTTAAGTGATCATATTGTAATTAATACACTTAAGTTGAGTGTTCAACACAACTTGAGTGCTCATAGAGAATACAATATTGATTTATTGTTGAAGGTAACACTTGAACTACTTTCAACTATATACAGAGTTGTTTCCCTTCCATTGAGTTTGAATATTTGACTTGAATATTTTATTCAAGTAAGTTTTGTTTCGTGACATTTGATACGCGCGTGACATTTTTTGAAACTTGCGCTGCAATCCTAGAGATTGACAATCAAACTTGGAAATAATGGATGAGGAAGAAGTATTTGTTGAGCCTACGGATACAGAACCTGTTGAAATTACAGAGGATGAAAAGAAATTCTTGGAAGCTCTTCACCTCCTAGGGATTAAACCAGTTTTAACCTCGCCAGAGGAAGTGATGAAACTTGTGAAGGTGTTTGGCACTGTAAAGGCGGAAGATGAACCTAGTCACACAGCAACCCCAGCTCCCGCACCCAAATCTGGTACATTTCACTTCCCTAAGTTTTCAACATTCTACGGTGATGAAGGCAAAGGTGAAGTGACTTGGGTCACCTTTAAATATGAAGTGGAATCGGTGATAACCGATAAGGTGTTCAACAGAGAACAAATTTTACTGGGGATAAGGAGATCACTTAAAGGAAGTGCAAGTGATAAAATAAGGAGATTGGGACCTGGTGCTACAGTAGAGCAAATCCTAGAGAAGCTTGATAGTGACTATGGCACAGTAGAGTCTAAGGAAAGTGTCATGAGGAAATTTTATTCCTGTCAACAGAAGTCAGATGAATCAATAGAAAAATTTGCATCTAGACTTGAAGAACTTTTTGACCAGGCCGTAAAATTAAAAGTTATGAAACGAACAGATACAGATGTATTGAAAGAAGTTCTTCATGCAGGTTTAAATAAAGAGCTCAAACACATGAGCACATACCAAAATGACAAGATCAAGGACTATGATGAATTCAAAAGAGAACTCAGAAAGATGGAAGAAGACATGAAGGAATCCTCTTGTATAGCTAAGGAAAAAACTTGTAAGGCTGCAATAGTAACTGAAAGAAAGGAATCATCCGAGTTAGGAGAAGTCAAGGAATTTTTACGACAGATAAACAGCAGGATGGATACATTGGAAAAACAACAACAACAACATTTTGAGAGAGGCCCTAGATTTAGTTTTGGTGGACAAAATTTTAATAGAGGGAGGGGTAGAGGATTTAATCAAGGACCTCAGAGAGGTCGAGGTAGAGGGAACTTTAGACCACAAAGACCAACTGCAGGGAATACTTTTCAACCAACTTGTTACTTTTGTGGAAAGAAAGGACACTTGCAAAGAGATTGCCTAGCTCTTCAAAAGCAACAGACAGTACCAGTATGTTATACATGCAATCAACCTGGACACATGCAACGAGATTGCCCTTTGATACTTGACCAGATTATTTGCCATACTTGTAAAGGAAAGGGACACAAAATGAAGGATTGTCCAAAAGCTTAAGTGCTTCTGTTACGGGGTCAAACATGAGCACTGATGAACAAGATCCCAAACATTTAGTTGGAGATACAAATGAGGTACATATTATGCTCAACAACATTGGGACTTCGGCCTTATTAGACACCGGTAGTTGTGTGAGCATTTTATCGGAATCCTTCTACAAACAACAATTCTCAGAAATTGAAATTCAGCCAGTGGGACAGATATTAAACATAGAATGTGCAGATGGTCAAGAATTACCATATAAAGGTTACATTGAGCTAGAATTAACAGTTAAAGATGGTCTACCTAATGCACAGCCAATGCATTGTCTATTTTTGGTTTCACCGGACACAAAATTTTCCAGCAGAACACCTGTTATAATTGGCACTAACATACTTCAAGAACTACTCAAAGAATGTCAACAAAATTTTGGTGATCAGTTCCTTCAGAAGGCTAAGTTACATACAGGCTGGTATCTCAGTTTCAGATCAATTGTTATGAGAGAAAAAGAATTAAAAAGAAACAAGAACAGGCTTGCAATCATCAAGAATGCCACACGAAACAAAATTATTTTGAGGCCAAATGAATCGATAGAAGTTGTTGGTTACACAGACAAGGAAATTAAGTACCCTAGTACCACTGCCATCATTCAAGAAACAGAAGATAGTGCTTTACCATCTTACATAGACATAGCACCAGCAGTCATACAGTACAATGGAAAGAAAACAGAGATTAAGGTGAACCTCTCCAACTTGACAACCAACACTGTTACAATACCTCCCAGGGCAATCTTATGTGAAATACAACCTGTCTCTGTTGCTGATGAAGTATTTGTCAAAATAGAAGAGGACAATAAAAGGGAAAAAGTGTTTCAGGATTTAAACATTGATGAAAATGGCATATTAGATGATAAGCAAACACTTCAATTAAAGGATTTACTTAGGAAACATCAAGAAATTTTTTCAACTGGTGATACAGACATTGGTCTCTGTAATTTGATTAAACACAGAATAGATTTATTAGACAATACTCCATTCAAGCAGCGACACAGACGCATACCCCCCTCTATGCTACAAGAAGTTCGCCAACACATAGAGCAATTACTATCCTGTGGCATCATTAGGCCTTCAAAGTCACCTTGGACCTCCAATGTTGTGCTGGTGAGGAAAAAGAATGGAAAGCTTAGACTATGTATTGATTATAGGATGTTAAATGAACGGACTGTAAAGGACTCATATGCACTGCCAAGGATGGAAGAAATGTTTGATTGCATGCATGGGTCAAAGTATTTCACTACAATAGACATGAAATCAGGATACCATCAGGTTGAGATGGAAGAAACACACAAAGAAAGGACAGGCTTTACTGTAGGTTCAATTGGATTTTTTGAATTTAATCGGATGCCTTTTGGGCTTACTAATTCGCCAGCCACATACCAACGGCTCATGGAAGAATGTTTAGGGGATCTCAACTACAAAATTTGTGTCATATACCTTGACGATTTAATAATATTTTCTGAAACCTTTGAGGAACATTTGCAGAGATTGGATACAATATTGAAAAAGCTGAAACAATGCAATTTGAAACTAGCACCAGAGAAATGCCACTTCTTTAGACAGCAAGTTAACTTTTTAGGACATGTGGTTAGTGCAAATGGAATCGAGACAGATCCAGAAAAGATCCGGAAAATCCAAAAATGGCCAACACCAAACAATTCAGATGAATTGCGTTCTTTTTTAGCATTCGCTGGATACTACAGGAAATTTGTGAAGAACTTCAGCAATTTAACTAAACCACTTAGCATTCTTCTGCCACCAACTTCACTCAAGAAAGGTGTGAAAAGACCAAAAACTGAATGGAAATGGACAGAGGTTGAGCAAAGTTTGTTTGATAAGCTTAAAGAGATATTATCATCTCCACCTGTCTTGGCATACCCTGATTTTAGTTTGCCCTTTGAACTGCACACAGATGCTAGTTTGAAAGGACTTGGGGCAGTACTGTATCAAACACAGGATGAACAGAAAAGAGTAATTGCCTATGCCAGCAGAGCACTTACAAAATCTGAGCAGAACTATAGTGCCTTTAAATTGGAGTACTTGGCCTTGAAGTGGGCAGTTACTGAGAAGTTCTCAGATTATCTGGCAATGAACCATTTTTTAGTTCTTACAGACAGTAACCCCCTTACATATGTCTTAACCAGTGCAAAGTTGGATGCAACAGGGCAGAGATGGGCATCAGCACTTGGTGAATATTCATTTGACATTACATATAGGGCAGGACTAAAAATGCGGATGCTGATGGTATGAGCAGATACCCACATGACAAGCTTGTGAATGGAGATTCAGAAAAGATCTTGATCAATGATAAAACAATTAAGGCTATATGTTCTGGTAGCAACTCTCCAGCATATGTTGAAACATTACCATCATTCAACATAAACATAGTTGAAGCAACTGAGGATCAAAGCCAGACACTTGCTCAAAAAGAATTTAGAGAAATAAGGAAAATGCAGAGGCAAGATCCATTAATAGACAAGTGGAGAAGAGCAGTCATAGATAACAGAATACCTTTCAAATGTTGGGATAAAGATGACTTAACTATGAGGAGGCAATATAGGAGTTTCATAATGAAAAGAGGCATACTGTTTAGGATTGTCAAGGAACAAGATACAGAAGTTGAACAACTTGTAATTCCTCAATGTTATAGGAAAGACATACTTACAGGTCTTCATAATGATGTTGGACATCCAGGAAAGGAAAGGACAATGAGACTACTTAGAGAAAGATATTATTGGCCAGGTATGTTGTCTTGTGTAGACCAATGGATAGACAAATGTGACCGCTGTATCAGAAGGAAGTCAACAGCGAATGATAGAGCACCTCTTGTTAACGTCAATTCCACATACCCGCTCGAACTTGTTTGTTTTGATTTTTTGACGTTAGAGCCATCAAAAGGAAACTTTGGAAACATTCTTGTAATCACAGACCACTATACTAAATATGCAATGGCAGTACCAACCAAGAATCAAACTGCAAGAACTACTGCTGAAGCTTTTTATAATCACTTCATCATTCACTATGGTATTCCAACAAGATTGCATTCCGATCAAGGTGCTAATTTCGAAAGTGACATCATCAAAGAGTTGTGCAATATCATGAAAATAAAAAAGAGTCACACTACACCTTACCATCCACAAGGAAATTCTGGGCCTGAAAGATTTAATAGAACTTTATTAGACATGTTAGGCACCTTGGAGGAAGAACAGAAAAAGGACTGGAAGAAATACATCAACTCATTGGTTTATGCATACAATTGTATCCCACATGAAACAACAAGAATATCTCCACATGAGTTAATGTTTGGAAGGAAACCAAGACTGCCAATAGATCTTACACTTGACAAAGCTAGAGAGGTAGACTCAGCTAGTAGGAGTACAAATGAATATATTAAGGATCTGAAAGAAAGAATGCAAAAGACACAAGAGATCATTCAGAAACATATAGACAAAGCAAAGATGAAGCAGAAGAAGATTTATGATAGAAAGGCCAAGGCTGTAAAGATTTCAGTAGGAGATAGAGTTTTAGTTAGGAAATTGGCATTTGAAGGAAAACACAAATTAGAAGACAAATTTGAAAAAGACATCTACAGAGTTATAGAACAACCTAGATCTGACATTCCTGTATACAAAGTACATTCTGAAGAAACAGACAGAGAAAGAATATTACACAGGAACCATTTATTACTCTTGGAAGTAGCAGGTGAAGATGTTATAGAAACGAAACAGGATTCTATTGAGGAGGAAATAGACAAAGGAAACAAGGCATCTAGTGAAGCTAATACAAATGCAGATGTAGATGACTTGAATCCAGAAAGTGACGTCACTACACAGGTGGAAGAGGACTCGGAAAGTGATGATGAAATGGGTTTTGTTGTCAATACAAACCTACATGGGGACGCTCATGGACCAGACACAGAGAAGAGTCTTCCAGATAGTGCTAAAGAAAATAAAGTTGGTGATCATTCTGAACTTGTAGAGGTCAGAGTTGAAGAGAAAGTTGATGATTCTGAACTCGTAGAGGTCGGAGTTGATGTAACAAATTTAAAACAACCAATTTCTGTAGATGATAGTGATATTGATACTGTTTCTATTTCAGGAAGTCAGACCAATTCAGAAGATGTAGATCATACAACTGATGAGCCAATTGCCACTGCACCAAGCCAAGATGCAGAAAACACTATAGTGACAGATGGAAGTGCAGACCAGTCACAGAATAGTCAGCCAGATATAGGTCAAGATGCTGATGGGAATGAGGCAACTACTGATAATGAATTAACATTGCCACCCATACCACAACCGAGACGGACAAGTAGAATCAGGAAGCCACCTGACAGATATGGAGACTATGTATATCCGTCCCATCAGATGACAGTTCGACCTGTAGATAGCAGACTGCAGGCATTGGATTCTCTTATTAGATCAGATATTTTAAATCATGTTGACAGTGATACAGCTCATAGAATGGTAGAAGCTGTAATGGGTAAAAGGTATCACTAATTGCTTGTTTTTTTTATATATCCATGTCATTGTGTATTTTGATTGTTTTTAACAGGTGAAATACTTTCACTGCTTACAAGACCTGCGAGTCGCAGTTCTGTTGCAGGGGGGAAAGACACTGGTTAAAAACATAAACTTGACCATAGTATATTTTAATATTGTACATGTAATGTATATATATGCATTTTTCAGACGAGTGTGGTCAGAAACCATTTATTATTCATATAACCATTGTTTAATGCTATAAATTTTGATAATATGGCATTTTTGGGACATGCATTTGAGCTGCATGTTATATTATTTATATGTTCAGTATTTTTGTTTGAAGTAGAGGTAGATGTATTCAGGTACATGTATAGAAAACGTGCATAGAGTAACATATAAGTAATATTATTAGGTAGATACTTTACACATTAGGAAGGCAATTATGTGTAGTTTTGTATTTTATTATAATAGTAGTATAAGTAAATTTGTAACATAAATGTATTATACTTTTAACTTAGATGACTAATGACGAGACGTCATTTCACAAAGCAGGGGAGTATGTGACCGAACCGTATTTCGGACGGATTTTAGTCTGACCTTTACGTATCTCGGACCGGAAATATTATTTGGATTTCTTCTGTTTGGTTCGTTATGCAGGTTTATTGTATTGGACATCTCTGATTGGCTAATCAGAGTGAGTTGTTATTTTCAAGGGCTTTGATTGGTGAGCAGGAATTCTCCTCACAACTCGAGGGAAATCTGAGTTTGTCAGATGGGTTTGACGAGAGAAGTCGTCTTGTATTTTATGTCTCTGGACAGGTTCTTCACTTTTATGGTATGTACAGTTGTGGGTTTCGTTGTTACTCTTCGTCAGCTTCTTTAGAATTGTGTATAATTATCTTTCGGCATTCTGCTTAAATTGTATTTACGGGTACTTGTAAAGTTCTCGGGTTTTTGTACATGTAAATGTGCAATGTTGAAATGGCGACATCATTCTTTTAACTGGTTTGTGGAAATACTTAAATAATCACATTTCTATCTTTGCACATTATCCACTTTAATTTACAGTTGCACTGACAGTTACTTCACGTGTGAATGGAGAGTGGGCGGAGGAAATACAGTCAGTACCATATATTGGTGAGTTACATGTATAACTGGGATTGGATTATTGTATTTTTGTACATTTGCCCTTTTTGCAAATGTAAGTCTCAAGTCTAAGTCGTATGATTAAATATGTTGTTAAAGTGTACAAGAGCCACTAGTCACTTCGAGTTAAAGCTCGGTTGGTAATTACGAAGTGAAGTATTGTAACTTTGGTAACTGTTCTGGTTAGTTTGGATCTCATATTTATGATTGTTAACATTTGTTAATTTCAGATTGTGTAGTTATTTCCTACCGTTTGGTAACAGATACTGATGAAGTAATACTTGGAAGAGAATATTATCTACAATAACATTGTTGACAATTGGAGTATAATAGATTATCGAAACCTGTGACCCATCTTGGTTTTACTTTATAATACCTTCTACCGTTTATAAAAGGGCCAAGTGTAACAAATGCTGTCTATCAGCACACTTAAAAATGTATCCTAGAGCTAAGCCATTAATTGTGTAGGTGTGACACATAGTAATAAGTTATACTCCTTTTTTAACTGGTAACCTATATTTTGGAAATGTTTCAAATCAATATGAGTCTTAAAATCAATCTAATGCATTTATTTTGTATGACCTGTAGTTTGTCTTTGAACTTTTTAGGAATACTATGAAACAAAAACAGCATGCATAATCAAGGTAACATTGTATAAGGGAGGTAACCAGAAGTTTCCTGGCATGCATTGTTAAAACGACTTCTTTCTGTTTAGAAATTTCAGCTTGGTATTTGCTTTTTTAATGATTACACTGACCATGGATTTACAGGATAAATATTAAGCAAGTGTTGCACCTAGATATTTAGTAGAATTGACAGTTGAACCATTGCAATATATGTCTCGACTTGACCCAGAGTTAAGCTTAAGTTTTGGACCAAACAGGATGAATTCAGTTTTTCCTTAGTGTAGAGACAATTTATTGTCAGTTCACCAATGACTTGCAAGTTCAAGTCTTGATTAAGAGTAATGGTTATACTTGCCCTGTTTTTGCCAGATACTAGAATGGCAGAATCTGCATAAGCAATAGTTTATTGTAGACAATGTCTGACATATCATTGACATATATTAAAAACAACGTATGGAGCCCTGTGGCACACCACAAGTCATTTCACGAGGAGTAGAAGTACCAGAGCACAGTAAACGGAAACTATTCATGGAATAACTGACTAAATCCAACCATGGTTAGTAGTTTTCACAGTCAGATTATTAATAGTATTCACATACTACTGTCATGTGAGAATTACATGCTACATGTAAACGAAAAATGTATCTCAATGTATGCCTCATAAACACTTGCTTTTTCGAGTACCGTGTGCAAGCTCTGGTTTTGCAAGTACTCTACACAGAGGCACATTGATAATTTTTACCCAAGCAGATGCTCTACACAGAGGCGTACTGAGAATTTTTACCCAAGCAGATGCTCTACACAGAGGCGTACTGAGAATTTTTACCCGATCAGATGCTCTACACAGAGACACACTGAGAATTTTTACCCGATCAGATGCTCTACAAAGAGACACACTGGGAAGTTTTGCCTAATTAGAAATGTACCCTTGTACTGTGTTGTAGTTTGATTGAGACACATTATAAAATCATAAGGTACATTACGAAAGAACTACCTGTATTTGTAGTTAAACTGGTTGAAACTTCGGAAACGTATTTCGCTCCAATAGAAACTAAATTAAACACAGATGTATAGCACAATGATTTAATATGCTCAATGTTGGGCTTTTCACATGTAAAAAAAGGCATGTACCTATAATTATAGGACACAAATCCAGATTACATGCCTACCCTGTCGATCGGGTACAAACACGCATACTTCTACCTAGTACATGAACGATTTCTCATTGTTGTATATGTCTTAGTTTAAACATACTTTATTTCAAGCAGTTTTTCATATGTAGTTCAATTAACCAGATTTCATAGCGTAATGGAAAAAAGGGTTATTTCACAAGTTCTAACAACATTAATTACGACCTTCTCCTGATAGAAGAAAATTACACATGGTAGATGGTAACAGACAATTTCTACTTACAGTAATTGGAAATATTAATTATGTAACTGAAATAATATTAACAGTAATAATTTGTTACCAGTAGGTGAATGGCTGAAAACATTTGACAAAAATAGAATGAAAGAAAAATAGAAAAAAGAGAGAAATAAATGTCTTGTCCAGTATAAGTCGGTCTACCATATTTTTTTGTATTATGAAAAACGTTCTGTCCTTTTGATATAATCTTTAACGGCAGTAGCTATCCGACAGTTTTCTTCCGTAAAAAAGCGTTTGGCTGCTTAGTGGATGAAAAACACGTAATTCATGTAACAGTCTTTCTCTCTGAGGTATGTATGCTGAATAGTTAAAAAAAGAAGTGTTCGACGTTTTTTATTTGGTAACTGCATACACATTGTATATGTCTAAATTATGCTATGTTCCTGATTCTCTTTTAAATGCGACTTTCTCAGCCGTATACAAAGTCACCCGTTAACAATATCAAACATAGATTCAGTGTATTCTGCTGGGCAGGAAATACAGTCGGCTCAAATTGTGGAACATATTCTTTAAAAAAAAGGCACTTGCAAATAAAGAATTATTCGTCGGCTTAAAGTGGGAAGTTGCGTAGTTATAAATTTCAGCATGAAAATATGTGTCCGAATTGTGTACGCGGTTCGCGTTCATTCAATACTGAAGAAGACTAGCCATTGTTGCATATCAGGGCCGTCGTCGACTATTGAAAAGTGGTCCGGCTGAAGTCATGACATGGGAGAGAACGAGAGGGGTCATCCCCTCTCGTAAGCGGGGTATGGGGGATCTCCCCCAGAAATTTTTAGTTTCTGTATGCCTTAAGATGCGTTTTTATTGCATCCCGAGTGTAATTCTGGATTATAATTTTAACTATTTTCGTAAAGATTTTATGGAAAACCACATATTTGGGCAATAATTTAGCAGATTGATCCATTCTACATGGTACTGTATACAACGCAATCATAGCATGACTAAGCATTACATTGTTCTGAGCTATCTTTTTAACAGATAAACAAACACATTCCATGACAGGACGAACATTATTATAGACCCCAAACAATTTTCCAGTTTCAGTAATTGTACCTTGTATAATAATTGTCAAAACCAAGACATCGTAACTGCACACAACCAAACTGAATGGAAATACTGTTAGCTATTACTCAGAGCTGCTGTGTTTCAGCTTTACATTTTTCTGAGCTCATAGTCATTGTTATTAATTAACCGAACACCAATCAACGTTTTTCATGCACAGCAATAAATTCATTTGCAATGACCGTCTATTTTGTGTTTATGAACGTATATAGTCATGATCGAGACTGTTGGATCTAGCATGTGTCATAGTGTTTCGTACGTATGTTTTTATTCTCCGCAACGCACGGTCTATTAGTAAACCACGAAGACTGAAAATTCCTTTTCACTGGAAGTTTTTGACCAAAGGTACGCTGTGGAAAATTAAATGTCTTAGGTTGAGTTGGTACTAGAGGTATATCCATTTTGAAACAATAACATACACACAGAAGGTTTCAGATGAAGAATTATTAAAATAAAAAAGTCGTTCTTTAAATTAAACAGATTTAAAGATCAACCATTTGCCGTGCCTTTGATACCTCGCCTGAGATAATCTTTAATAATTGGTAATTGGATTAAGTATAGTTGCCGGTTTTCACACCCTCAGGCAACAAGAGTCGCGCTACCGATGATTGCATTAGCGTGTCAGTACGTCGGCACTTATGATCATTTCAGTAAAAAAGAAAATTGAGAGAATTAAGGTAGTACGACCGATAGTATGCTTGGCCAAAATAGTGGTCTGGCCATGGCCGTAGCGGCCGAACCGTCCGCGACGGCCTTGCATATAGATCTATATTTCAAATTAGCTCTACCATAAGTGTGTCTACTAGATATCTAGTTTTCCGGAGCATTTTCTGTTCAGACAAGCTGAAAGAGCACACTCAGTTCAATGATTAAAATAGAACAATCGATGTCCCTATAATCTTAGCAGTAGCTTGTTCAATTCAAGTTTGGGGAGAAGTGCGTGCTACTGTAATGATCTCTGGTAAAAAGAAATCTCTTAAGCACACTGTGACTGTTGAGTCTTCATATGATCACGTAGTACCTTTATCACAGTAATGTCAAAGGCCAAATTATTTAATTGCAATGGATTTCTGTAAAATCACAATTCCAATGGCACATTTTAAAACGAGATGATAAAGATGGTCCTTTATCGCTCATCACGAGTGCAAACCATAATTACGACCGAAATACATCCTTTAACAATAGGCCTACATGTTTCACATTGACAAGACACTCTGACCAAATTACATAATATAATGGTTGGCTATAAAGTTAGTGACTTTTCTAGAATTCTTGGATTTGACCTAGAGACCTAGTTTTTAATCCCAGGTGACCAACAATCAACCTTGACAACACAGACAAAATTTCACATTTGGTCTAAAAAGTAGCCTGCAGAGTGTAAACAAGGTTTTAATTACAATTGTTCTAACAAGAGCTGTCGGTAGGACAGCGCGCTCGACTTTTTTAGTGCTTGCTTATAAACAAAACTTTGACAGTTAAGGGCACACAAGGCTTTAACTAGGAATTTCTAAGTACAAATCAAGAAACATTTTCACAAAGTCATCTTCTCTTGCTTACAGATAGGTCTCACGACGGTACATAAGTACTCCAACTTTCAAAGTAATATCTCAAATGGTTAAGTCAACAAGTGGACAAGAATGAAAATTTTAACTGAGTTTCTAAGTCAAAAAGGGCCATAATTCATATAAAATCCTTGACAGAATTACCTTCTCCTGCCCATGTTTTGGGATCATGATGGTAAACAAGTATTCCAACTTTCAAAGTAATATCTCGAACAGTTTAGTCAAAAAGTGGACTGGTACGAAAAACTTAACCAGGATTCTAAGTTGATAAAGGGCCTTAATTTTTAAAACAAATCCCTGACAGTTACCTTCTCTTGCCTGCAGATGGGGGTAATGATGTAAACAAGCATTCAAAGTTTCAAAGCAATATCTCAAAGGGTTAAGGCAATAAGTGGATTTTACCCATATTCAATGTATTTTCTAAGTAAAAAAGGGGCATAATTCTGTTCAAAACCTTGACAGAGTTATGTACTCTTGTCTGTTGACGTAGGTCATGATGGTAAACAAGTATGGTAAGTTTCAAAGCCATACCTCTGATACTTTTGAAATAAAAGGAGGTGGTACGAAAAACTTGACCAAGCTCAATACACTTTCTAAGTCAAGGGCCATAATTCTGTCAAAAACCTTGACAGAGTCATGTACTCTTGTCTGTAGATGGAGGTTATGATGATAAACGTGAAGTAAATCCAGGACACCTTTCAAAAATTTGGAAACCACCATTTTGCTGAAATTAAAGTCAAAAGGGGGCCACAACTCCTGCAATTATTTGCTGATTATTACCGTTATTGATAGGAAACTTCCATTTGCACAGAAATGCACACACACCCACGGACAGACAGGTGTCACACTTTATGCCCTTCCATCATTCTTCGAATGGCCAGGTCATAACAAGAAACACAACATTTCTTTGAGAAGATTTATTGGCCAGATATAAATACAGCTCAACCCATTTTCTGTGCAAGTTCTTTCGCTTTCGCTTTTTCCAACTTGGCAATACGGGCCTGTGACTTGCTTCCCATGATACCACCTCCCCAGTGCTTACGGATCTGGAATAAGAAAACTCGCATTTAGTTGATTGCAAAATAAATGTTCTACAACATCTGACCTGGAGGCAAAATAAAAGTACTATAACATTTGACCCGAAGGCAAAATAAAATACATGTACTAAAACATTTTGCTTGGAGAACACCAATTTGGTTTAGTAGAAAAATTTTGAAAAATTACATATTCACACAGCAAGTCCGGCTCTTTCTGTTGACATGATATTGGTGGATGTGCAGTATGCTACAATTTTACACACAATTTTTAGCATGTTTGTGTTGAATGTGATGAAACAGCTAATTAACTATGGCTCAGACAGTGCAAATTTGGTCCCCAACTTTTTAGCAAATGGAAGATTATAACTTAATTTCCAGGTAAATTAATTTTGTTTGAAGTCTTACCTCATCCACTCTGTCGTTGAAGTTCGTTCTCACTGCATCTGTTACTTTGTTAAGCGCATTTCTGTCTTCACTGAAATAAAGAAACAAAATTGGTCTAGATCTATATAGGGCCTTCAAAATCATCATTTACACTATTATGTACACTGTAGAAAATTTTGCTTAAAATTTCCAACTACTAAACCAGTAAAACCACTGTCCTATTTATTCATAAACTTGATTCAATCTCTTATATGCCAGACTTCAGTCTGTAAATACAGCTGTCCATTGACTGTGCAACTGATCTCAGTACAAAACAAGAGGGCCACTTTGTGCCAGGTGAGCTAAAAAGTAATAGGACTTACACAAGGTACTTTACTTTAACATAATCGCTACAAAAAAACTAAATACAGGTGTGATATGTAGCACTGTCTATTTACGCAACAATAGATATATAGCTTTGATACCACTCCTCAGTAGAAATATTCTACCAAGTCGAGCCACACAATTCATTACAGTGCATCAGGTAATGGTTACTAGATTTCACTGGTCAGTCAACTTCGAATCCCGTGCATTGTTAGTCATCATTTACACTGTATGTATAGCAGCTTTAACTTTACACTGCGTAAAACAACCTTTAATTATAAACAACAAACAGCCTTTACACTGTGTGTGCTACAGCCTATACGCTTCATATGTCATTATAGCAGTTGTTAAGATGCTCTTGTACAAAACAAAACCAGATTATTTGAAAGGATGTACATATGCAGATGCAGAACATTAACACTTAAGTTTTCACACGGTCTATAAAACAGCTTTGTTATCAATTTACAAAATACTGAAACGCTTTTTTTTAAATATAAATGTGCAGTGCATTGACTAGGAACAGTACTTTTTCATTCATTCTCTATTCAATCAAGTGACACACGTTATGTTGAGATGATTCAAAGTGCTACAGACTGAAACTAGTCAATAGTTGTCTAGTGTTGCCCATGCTCTCCTTAACTATCAACCAAATCACCCTGTAATACACATGATTGTATATCCCAAAGACACACTAGTCAAGATGGTTACTCAGAAGAACTTTTGACATCACTTAACTCAGTGAGAGAGTTCAATTTCTCATCATTTACCATGTATATCCCAAAGACACACTAGTCAAGATGGTTACTCAGAAGAACTTTTGACATCACTTAACTCAGTGAGAGAGTTCAATTTCTCATCATTTACCATCTTAAATTTATATTAACCTTCAAAAAGGTCATGAATGACCGTTGAAACAAAGCAAACAACTTGGAGACATGCAAGAAATTAGATCATTTATCCTAATGAAATGAAAATATACCTAAGAAAGGGTAGGATAGTCAAAAAATGTTTCTATAGATTTCCTCTCTATCCAATGTGAATGAAGCTGTTACACAGACTCATATATTTTGGTTATAAATATGGCGATGTCCAGTATTAAAGGAGTATAAAGCATTAACTTCTTAAATCATGAATGTCACCTTGAATGACAACATCACTTTTAAGTTCAGCAAGCCAATATCTGATAACAAATGTCAAGATCCTGAATGGCATGTTGCGTTTGTAAGACAACCTAGTAGTCCTTCTGGTGAAAAACATGAACAATAAGCTCAGTTCTTACAACCACTGCTACTGTAGCTTTTTTGCAAAATGCATGAAGCATTTGGATACTACTGCAAACCCATAGAACGACAGACTGTTCAACATGAAGACAAAATCAACACTAAAAATTCTATGCCATTCTCGAACATAGGAGTAGAGTGTTGTATAATTCATACAATGTTTTGTATTACAACTCTGCAAATCATTATAGAGAGGAATACGAGGGTTAGTCAACTTGGTCCTGTTTATAATTTTTCATTTTAAGGTGAAGAATAAGTGAAACTGACATTACTGCAGAAAATTTCTCAAGCATGCATTAAAATGCTGTCCACAAAAGAAAGACAACAATTTAATCATGGTGAAAGGATTATTGTAATGTCCTGTAAACATAGAGAAGAATCAGATTTTTCTTATTGCCCACAACAACTATGGATCTAAACACTATGAACAGTGAACAAACATACCACATCAGACAGTGTATCAGAAAGACTAATGTAATATCACAGTCTATCAACAACTTAGATATAGGGCGTTGAAAATCATCATTTACACTGTATAATATCGACACCCATTTGACTGATTTTCTACCGACAACCTGTTATTATTTGAGGCCCTTAACTGTAGACCACCTGCATTTAAGGATCCTCAGACCAGGAAATACCATAAACTTGCACAAATACTAGTAAGCTGAAAACAACACAATAAATTGTATACACATATTTAGTATCTTTCAGAATGTAACATTAGTAAATAGCTAGAGCTCTGTACAGATGATACAGAAGTTCCTTTTACTAAAATCTCTGCACTGCATAGAAACTATACATCAGTTCAAACCTCAACATGTAAGATGGCTGCTCAGAAGAACTTCTGACATCACATAGATCAGTGAGAGAGTTCAATATTCTCATCATTACCATCTTCAGCAACTTTAAATGTTTTAATTTTCAGCGAATACTACTAACCAAAGTTCTGTGAAAATGATTAAACAATCTTTTGCAAATAGGGTTTGAAAAGATTTTGTAGTATGTTCTAAACACAGAGAACCAGATTTTTTCTCATTGCTGACAACAACTATGGAACTAAACACAATGAACAAAATGTATCACATCAGACGACAGACAGTGTATCAGAAAGACTAATGTAATATCACAGTCAATCAACAACTTAGATATAGGGCGTTGAAAATCATCTTTTACACTGTATGTTTACACAAACTTGACGATCTTTTTATACATGACACCCAGAACTTCTGAGTAATGCTGATTCTACAATCCATTGTCCTCAGAACATGTATGTCTGAAGGGTAGTGCCGACATTTTTAGCCATTTTTGTCAGAGCAGAAAAGTGCTTGTCCACTGACAAATATCTGCAAATACCATTTAACAGGACACAAATACTAACCACTGAAAATCTGCGAATACCATTTTAAAAGACAGACAGAAACAAACACCAACAAGCTCACAACATGCACCATGGAGGCAGTTTAAACACTATGTGTTATAAAACCTACAGTAAGTCTTTTTAGATGTACATAAAGTCACAGAACACAAGAGAATGTAACGTTAGTAAATAGCTCTGCACAGATAATACAGAAGTTCCTTTTACTCAGAATCCCTGTGGTATATAGGAACTGTACCTCCGTTCAAACCTCAACAAGATGACTTCTGACATCACATAGATCAGTGAGAGAGTTCAATGTTCTCATCATTAATACCATCTTCAGCAATGTTGTAACAGTGGAACCTTGCAATACGCTACTGACTCAAGTTTCATGAATATCAGTTTATGTGCAGTTTCTTCTGGGGCTTTGAATCATTTGAATAATGTCATGTGAAGGTAGCTGCTCAATTTCAGCTATATTAATTCAGTTGTCCCAGACATTACAGATAAACTCTTTTTTTCCCACTACAGCTTGTACAATGCATTTCAGCGATTCCACTCACATGGAAGTCTAAACCTCGTAAAACATAACACTTTAGAAATGGAACTATAAGACAATTTCCATTCAGTGTGGTGGTCATTATTTCACAAGAAGTTTTAGGTACACCATTGCAATGTTCTAGCCTCATAGTCGCGACGTCTCACAGTGTATCAGAAAGACTAATGTAATATCACAGTCAGTCAATATAGGGCATAGAAAATCATCATTTACACATGTATGTTCACACAAATAGTCAACAACTTGCAATTTATCTTTACCCTTTACATACCTTATTTCAACAACTCTGAAATAGCTTCATGCAAGGAACAGCCCTGCTAAGTTTCATCGACATTGTGGTTTGAGGGCAATGGTGAACAGACGTCTGAGGTACAACAGGCAGTGAGGGATCCTAACAAGATCTTAGGTTTTTAATAAACCCCTGAAAGGCTTTTGCAGTGTTTTCAAAACACTCTAGAAAACAATTTATGTCAACACAAAACCATTTGTAGCCACATTAAAAGCAACACAGTGTATCAGAAAGACTAATGTAATATCACAGTCTATCAAGATATAGGGCATAGAAAATCATCATTTACACTGTATACTTAAGTTCAAACTGCCCAATCTATCAACTAAACAGTTCAGATTACAAACCTACATAAATGGACCCTAAAAATTTCCCTTGATACCAGATTTTCTATCAAAAGATTTGTTGTGCCAAGAATACCTCTGTTATTAGGTAAGAGAATAATGTAAGACAAACCCAACTATTTTTGTACAACGAAACTCTTTCAAAAACTAGCAGGACTTGCTTTAAGCATTACGTGTCAAAATACCTGTATATGGACACGGTCTTATATACTTACGGATGAACTGTCGTCAATGCTAAGCTGGTTGTAGTTTTTCTGTGAACAACACGTCCCAAACGGGCTTTGCCTTTCACTATACAGTATGGAACACCCATCTTTCTACACAAAGCTGGTAAATGCAGGACAAGCTGAAAATAGAACGATGTTTATTTCATTTAAGATTCTTTTGGAAAAACTTTTTACAAAAGTTTGACACTTAAGATAACGATATCTAAACACAATTGGATTAAACTCGTTTCAAAGAAGCAAAGGTCAATGCCCATGAATGATGAGTAAATCCTATACTACCTGGTTCATCTATCTGGAGTAAATACATTTGCAGTGAGCAGATCAATGATTAAATTATGGTATTGGTTTAGGAACTCAACAAGGCATGCTTCAAGACCAATGAACAGAACAGTTCCTTATCTCATATAATAAAGTAATAGATTTCAACATTTTAATTGGTCTTTCATCAATTCATTTTTGTTGGGATATATCCAAGTTTCCTTTTTAGACCCTGGGGCAACATGAAAGAAAAGATTTACTCTATAAAACCATTCATCCTTTGCTTGGCATCCAGGGGTATTTGTACAAGTCTTGTGTTTGCTATTTGCAAAATTTATTTATAGCTGCTGATGTAATTCACCATACAGAAATCTTGCTCAGATTTAAAAAGCTCGTTTTTCATGCCATCACTTTTTGTTCTGGTGAAAAATACAGGAATCATCATGGCAAGATAATGCAAAGATTGTGTGAAGAGAGAAGCCAATTGTTTGTTATCTTATAAATTGTAGGCTAGGTAGTTTTCCCTAACATTGTTTATCCCTCGGGACTAACCATTTTCTTTATAGACAATTCTGCATGATTTGCACATGTACCTAGATTGTTGTAGGGCAATAGTCTCCCTAATGTAGTGAGTGGGTTCCTATCACAATGGTAATGAACATGGTCTCTTACACCGCATACAGGCAAATATGTGCTTCTGTCCTATAACAGAGATCTAGGCATTTTCACCATATTTATCTGAGACAGATGCAGTGCAGTCTATCCCAACTCAAATATTTTAGAATCATGCAATTTTCAGCAAAAAGAGACCAGGATTTTTTATTCGTATTAAGACACTTTTTGCACTAATTTCCCCCAAATTGATTGACTTGGAAGAAATGCCCTGGGTATTACACAAACAGTAGATCAGAATGATACAAACACTAAATTTAACTGCACTGAATGTACTATGTGTACTATGTGACAATGAAGTTATCAGGGACTGCCCAACAACAATAATGTTACACAGGAAGTAATGTATCGTTCTCGCAAATCGCATATAGTAACAATACTTACTGCAAACCCAAAGAACGAACAAGTTTAAATAGTGAAACACATTGTTTAACTGTACTTTTTCTGAAACCAACAGTTTTGTGGCTATTTACAATACTAACAAACAAATATGACATTTGATGTTCTTTCACCTTGGTGTCAGGTAAACAGTGTACAAAGGCTTAAATCCTTCCTAGATTTGTCTTTATTCTTACTTGCACATCAACATACCACTGGCAAAAGATGTTTGTAAAACATATACACCTCAACAACAGTGGCCAATTAGCCAATTCTGTTGAATGTCACTGTGACCTTGACCTTATGACATACCTATCTACAAAGTTTGAGGACACTCAAAGGTAGCATTAAATTTTTAAAGCTGCTGATGAAGTTCTCCATGTATACAGAAATCTTGCTCAGATTTAAAAAGCTCGTTTTTCATGCCATCACTTTTTGTTCTGGTGAAAAATACAGAAATCATCCTGGCAAGATAATGCAAAGTTTGTGTAAAAAAAGAAGACAATTACATGTAATCTTAAAAATTGTGGGCTAGGTAGTTTTCCCTTACATTAATTATCCCTCAGACATGACTATCCAATTTAAAAGACACAATTCTTCCAGATACCTATTAAGTTATACTCCATAACATGTATTTCATGAGGTAAATTTGTTTATGATGGAAGCTGTGGTTAAAGCAGGAAACAAGGTTACAGTCAACTATATCAGGGATCAGGGCATTTTTACCTTACTTATCAGACACAGATACAGGACGTCTATTTAGAATCATGCAATTTTCAGCAAAACGAGACTTTACACTAGGATTCTTGTGTCCTTTTAAGACAATTTTTGCACTTATTTCCCCCAAATTGACTGGCTAGGGCACGTTCCCCTAACTTGGAAGGAATGCCCTGGGGTTTACATAAACAACAGTAGATCAGATACAAACACTTAATTTAACTGCACTGAATGTACTATGTGACAATGAAGTTGTCAGAAATTGCCAAACAACAGCCAATGTTACACAGAAAGTAATGTATCGTTCTCGCAAATTGCATGTAGCAACAATACCTACTGCAAACCCAAAGAACAAACAAGTTTAAACAGTTAAAAATATTGTTTAACTGCACTTTTTCTGAAAACTACATAGTTTTTTGACTATTTACAATACTGACAAACAGAAATATGGCATACCTAAATATGGCATTTGATGTTCTTTCACCTAAGTGTCAGGTAAACAGGGTACAAAGGCTTAAATCCTTCCTAGATTTGTCTTTATTCTTACTAACACATCAGCATACCACTGGCAAAAGATGTTTGTAAAACATATACGCCTCCACAACAGTGGCCAATTAGCCAATTCTGTTGAATGTCACTGTGACCTTGACCTTATGACATACCTATCTACAAAGTTTGAGGATACTTAGCTGTAGCAGTAATTTTGAAAGCTGCTGATGTAATTCTCCATACAGAAATCTTGCTCAGATTTAAAAAGCTTGTTTTTCATGCCATCACTTTTTGTTCTGGTGAAAACTACAGGAATCATCCTGGCAATATAATGCAAAGTTTGTGTGAAAAAAGAAGACAACTGGATTGTGGGCTAGGCAGTTTTTCCTAGCAATAATTATCCCTCAGGCTCAGAACTACCCAATTTAAAGACACAATTCTTCCAGACACTTCAGTTATATTCCATAACATGTATATCACGAGGTAAATTTGTTTATGCTGGAAGCTGTGGTTAAAGCTGAAACGAGGTTAAAGTAACCTAGATCAGGGACCAGGGCATTTTTACTTTACTTATCAGATGCAGATACAGGCGGCTATTTAGAACCAAAATGAGACTTTACACTAGGATTTTGGACAATTTTTGCATTAGTTCCCCCCAAATTGATTGGCTAGGGCACGTTCCCCAACTTGGAAAGAATGCCCTGGGGTTTACACAAACAACAGTAGATCAGATACAAACACCTAATTTAACTGCACTGAATGTACTATGTGACAATGAAGTTATCAGGGATTGCCCAACAACAGCCAATGTTACACAGAAAGTAATGTGTCGTTCTCGCAAATCGCATGTAGTAACAATACCTACTGCAAACCCAAAGAACGAACAAGTTTAAACAGTAAAAAATATTGTTTAACTGTACTTTTTCTGAAACCTACATAGACTTGTGGCTATTTACAATTCTGACTAACAGAAATATGGCATTTGATGTTCTTTCACCTAAGTGTTGGGTAAACAGGTTACAAAAGGCTTAAATCCTTCCTAGATTTGTCTTTTATTTTTACTTATAAAACACAACATCAACATACCACTGGCAAAAGATGTTTGCAAAACAGGAATCATCCTGGCAAGATAATGCAAAGTTTGTGTGAAAAAAGAAAACAATTGGATGTGATCTTATAAATTGTGGGCTAGGTAGTTTTCCCTAACATTAATTATCCCTCGACACTACCCAATTTTAAAGACACAATTCTTCCAGATACTTGTACTACACAACATGTTTATCATTTGAGGTAAATTTGTTTAAGACAATTTTTGCATTAATTTCCTCCAAATTGATTGGCTAAAGACACCTTCCCCTTACTTGGAAGGAATGCCCTGGGGTTTACACAAACAACAGTAGATCAGAATGATACAAACACTAAATTTAACTGCACTGAATGTACTATGTGACAATGAAGTTGTCAGGAATTGCCCAACAACAGCCAATGTTACACAGAAAGTAATGTATCGTTCTTGCAAATCGCATGTAGCAACAATACCTACTGCAAACCCAAAGAACGAACTAGTTCAACAGTAAAATATGTAAAACCTACATACGATTTATGGAGATTTACAGAAATATGGCATTTGATGTTCGTTAACCTCAAGTGTCAGGTGGTCAGGGCACATAAAGCTTTAATCTTACCTAGCCTACTTATTCTTACTTGTGAGTCAAACATACCATCATCATGATCATGTATCATTGAAAATTACATAAAGGCACATTAATTGGCTACTTTTTGCATTTATAGTAACTTAAAGAAAAATTCCACGACTCATGTTCACAATTTTAAAACTCATGTGGATACTGTTCAGTGCTTGCTCAGAATGTCGAGTATCTACCTGTAGGTTCAGAGGAAGAAATTCAAACTTTTACATCATCGCTAGCAAACTTTACATCCATTTAGAGATTTACCTGTGTAGCTGTGTAGTTTAAAGGACCCCTTGTTCACAGTCTGTGCTTGAGATTTCAATAAAGGGTCAATGTACATGTAGTTATTTGAAACAGCTGGGCCAGTGTTTTTTTATTTGTCGTTACTCGAACCCGCCGCCCCTATTTTTTCGTATTTTCAAAAAAAAAAAAAATCCAAAAAAAAAATTTTTTTTTTTCAAATTTTTTTTTCAAAATTTTAAAATCGCGAAATTAGAGTTCCGTTTATACAAGTGATTACGTCAAGAAGCTGCATTCGTCTAGTGATTTTTTTCAGACCGATTTTGGACAATAATTCAGCCCCATTCCCCTCCTAACATGATGTATATTTCCCCCATTTTTGACAAAAATCCCCTCAAAATGAATGCTGACAAAAGTTTTTGATTAAATTAATCAAATGCTTGCCAGAATTGTTATAAAATGTAAGTTTCCATCAATAAAAACGTTTCATAATCACTTCTTGCAATTATTTGATACCTTACAATTGAAATAGTCAGCCGAAAATCGCCGATTTTTCATTTGTCATCTATTTTCGCGACCCCGTTTTTTGTTAATTTTACCAAAGAAAACAGTGTTCAGAAGACTCAAAAAAAGATAATAATAGATTTTTTTTTCATTTGTTTCAACAATAATGCCTGTTGTTAACAGTTTAGTTAACAAATTTAGTTATTTTGGAGTGCGATTTGGGCCTAAATTCGGCCCCATTCCCCTCCTTAAATAATATATTTTATCCCTAAAAAAGTCAACAAATTTTCAAGGGCATTTTGCGCTGGGAGGGGGGTGTTCTTATGTTGGATTTTAGAAGAGAAAGCAGGTCCACGATGAAACGAAGTTTGTCATGTATAAAAAAGTCTTTTTTTTTTTTTTTTCCCTCCTCCGTACGGAGCTTTTTAATTTCAAACTTCGAGTAACAAGTAATAAAAAAATAATGGCCCTGAGGCTGATTATAATTTATACATGGTGTATTAGATCAAGCAATTGTCACACTGGACCAGCTGTTATTAAGTTTGCATCAAAACCAAACGACAAAAGTTTTAGAACCAAGCTGTATGAAGAGTGCCCTTGAGCAAGTCACCAGGCCCGTGATTATAAATCTTTTTCCATAATCTACTCAATTTCATGCTCAAACTTTGAATCAATAGAGTGGGGGAACCTATGCTGGAGGTATTTTGAATGTGTATCAGCTGTTCAGTAAGCAGGAAATCCTGCCTTGTGCGGCTATCACTATATTTGCTGTAAAAGTATTTCATTGACTGTCAATGCTGAATATACCTTGAAAAATATATCTTCATGTGTTTTTCTGTAAATAGCTGTTTTACAGAGATACCACCAGCATAGGTTCCACCACTCTAGTATATTGGAAGTTTAGAACATTTAATAAGTTCTTGATAAAATGTGTCTAACATGCTTTCTAAGAGTATTTCAAATGACTTTCTAAATTGCTTCTTGATTGTATTATGTACAAGGCTACAGGTGAGAAACACAACTCTATTAGAGCATAAACTGTTTTTATAATCTCAAGGGCAGGTGTAGCATTCCACACAGCTGCATTATGGATACAGGCAGTACAAGTTGCTAGCTCTTCTCTTGCATTTATTTGTTGGATCATATGTGGTACATGACACATCACAGTGTGATGAAATATAGGACAACAATACTTTATATTTGAGTACACATAATACAGTTATATACACCACTTCATCCTGCCTAGTTTTGATTAATTTTTAACTAAATACAGCTGAACCACTAAAGGACTCCACATTGTCATCGACTACATTACATACAATGTACAAAGAAATATACCAATGCTCATGTTCAAAAAATTCAGTGGATACTGTTCAGTGCTTGCTCAGAATGTCGAGTGTCTACCTGTAGGTTCAGAGGAAGAAATTCAAACTTTTACATCATTGCTAGCAAACTTTACATCCATTTAGAGATTTATCTTTGTAGCCGTGTTGTTTTAAGGACCTTTGCAGCTGTGTAGTTTAAAGAACCCCCTTTTTCAAGTTTGTGTTAAGAGATTTCAATAAAGGGTCAATGTACACGAGGTTATATGAAACAGCCGAGACTGGTAATAATTTGTACATGGTGCATTAGATCAAGCAATTGTCATCACAACCAAACAACAGAAGTTTTAGAACCAAGCTGTATGAAGAGTGGCCTTGGGCAAGTCACCAGGCCCTGTGATAAGGCCTAAAAAATAATGTCTATTTACTGTAACATGCTGTAAACAAGAGCTGTCCCTCCCAAGTGACGAATGCCCCCGAAAGAGGTGCCTCACAGTCTGTGTCCTCTCCATGTGCTCAATAAATGTGCTATGTAATTTTAAAATCCTTCCATGCATGACAGAGTAATCATGCATACAGTATTCCATTACTTTAAGTGTGACCTTGACCTTTGAGGTAGGGACTTGGGTCTTGCACGCGACACATCCGCTTGATGTGCTAGACATTGGCGCAGAGTTATTTTAAAATCCTTCAAAGCATAATAAAGTTATAGTCCGGACACAAATGTATGCATATATACAGGATTCCATTACCTATAAACTCTAAGTGTGACCTTGACCTTTGTGGTAGGGATGTGGGTCATGCACGCGACACGTCGTCTTGATGTGCTAGACATTTGTGCCAAATTATTTTAAAATCCTTCAAGGCATGACAAAGTTACAGTCCGGACACGAATGTGTGCATATATGCTTATATAGAGGAATCCATTACCTTCAAACTCTAAGTATGACCTTGACCTTTGAGCTAGGGACGTGGGTCTTGCACGCGACATGTCGTTTTGATGTGCTAGACATTTGTGCCAAGTTATTTTAAAATCCTTCAAGGCATGACAAAGTTACAGTCCGGACACGAATGTGTGCATATATGCTTATATAGAGGAATCCATTACCTTCAAACTCTAAGTATGACCTTGACCTTTGAGCTAGGGACGTGGGTCTTGCACGCTACACATCGTCTTGATGTGCTAGACATTTGTGCCAAGTTATTTTAAAATCCTTCAATGCATGACAAAGTTACAGTCCGGACACGAATGTGTGCATATATAGAGGATTCCATAACCTTCATACTCCAAGTGTGACCTTCACCTTTGAGGTAGGGATGTGGGTCTTGCACACGACACGTCGTCTTGATGTGCTAGTCATGTGTGCCAAGTTATTTTAAAATCCTTCAATGCATGACAAAGTTACAGTCCGGACACGAATTTGTAAGTGGGGACGCACGGACGGACGGACAGACGGACGGTCAGACGGTGCGATTTTAATATGCCACCCTTCGGGGGCATAAAAAGATGGGTTGGTAGGTAGCAGGGCTCAGGAAAACCAAAAATTTGGCGGTCCGGACTGATTTTCAACTTGTCAGTCCGATTCCCGACAAAAAATGAACACAATTCAGTCCAAAAAATTTGGTGTCATAAATTTCATAAAACCACGGACTGAATATGTCCAACTGAATGTCAAGCCCTATTGACTTGGGGCAGAAAGAGTGATAGTGTACAGGGTAGCAGTTGGCAGGGTGTGGGTGGCGGGGATCGACGGTGCTTAGCTGGCCCAGACCGATTGAGATTTCAAAAATTTCTGAGCCCTGGTAGGTAGGATTTTTTTAATTGTGATTTTGTAATTTGATGGGTACCCATAACAATATTCAGCTATAACTAGGTCTTTGATGTAATATTTATGGAAGAAACCAATAAAAAATGCTTTTCAATCACAGGCAACACCAAACTGCATAAAAATAAAATTTTCTTCATGCTAATTTTTTCAGGGTCATAAAAACTTTTCGGTCCGGGGTAAAACAGGAGGGTCGGTAGGGTTACAGGAAACATACTTTTTTTAGGCCTTATAAACCTTTTTCCATACTCTACATAATTTCGTGCTCTAACTTTGAATCAATAGAATATTAAAACATTTATAAGTTCTTGAAAAGAAATATCCCAATGCTCATGTTCAAAAAATTCAGTGGATACTGTTCAGTGCTTGCTCAGAATGTCAAGTTTCTACCTGTAGGTTCAGAGGAAGAAATTCAAACTTTTACATCATTGCAAGCAGACTTCATCCCAAGTACACTTAGCCATCCCTCCTAAAACACTTGAAACTCTCCCAACATACTACACAATGTCATCTAGCTTGAAACCCTAAAACAATACTAGGAAAGGTACTGCACTGATGTTTTTGCAAATAGCAGAAAATCCGAAAAATCCCCACTCCCCAGTTTTCAACAACACTCAAAAATCCTGATGTAGCCCCATATTGGCTGAGAACAAGATTTTGTTATGTCAGCTTGACTGCATATAGCCGTTTCTATAGAATAGAATAAAGCCTTAAAGGCCCTTTACCTCCAAAGGATCAACATCATGGGCGATGACCACAAGTTGTGCCTTCTTCTGCTCGACCAGTGTTGTAACTGTGTTTGTGCCAGCACGTACTACAGGAGGCCGTTTGGTTGGAGCATCGGCTTTACCTTTGGCGCGCTCCTCTGCACGAGCCTTCAGTCGTTCTTTCTTCTGTTGTTTTGTTTCTGGTCGGTATTTGTCCAACAAACGGAACAACTGTGACGCTACAGAATATATATTTTTATTTCAATTATATAATATCTTAAATGTTTAGTTTAGTCATATATTTTCTTACACATGCTGTCTCACAGAAAAATTCCAAGCACAGATTTATTTCATTCAGAAGCAAAGAAAATGAATAAAGAAGTATCAGTAAATGACATATAAAACATACATGTAAGTGACAAGGTCGCTTCAAAAATACTATCTTCCAACCTAGGAACAGCCCTATTTCAAAGGACATTGCTGATTTTAAATGATACAGTCAAACTTGTGCTAACGGCCACCTGTTACTAGCGGCCACCTGCGGACAACGGCCAGTCTGAATTCCCCCCGTCCAAATTTGCTCTAAAAAGGGCCGGGAATAGCGGCCACCTGCCGTCCGCGGTCAGCGGCCAGTAAAAAAGCTTCCCGTCATCGGGTCCGTGATGCGAACAACGGCCACTGAATTTTTTACAGCTGGCTGAATCAGAGCATTTTGTTTCTTGTAAAATTGTTTGCACCTCAAACGTCGGGCACAATAATCAAATATGCTTTTGGTGATGAAAAGAAGTGCTAACATTTAATTGTCACCTTCATGAAAATAAAATTAATCCGTTCAAACTGTCCGTAATTGCCAAAATTGCTTGATTGTTTATTTGATGCAGAACATCTTCGCAATTTGCAGTCGCAGTTTTCATTGTTTGTGCAACTAAATAATAATCGTTTATTTCAGCTAATTAATGCATTCATGTTTAGTAAACTGTTTGATTTATTACAATCAAACGGAAAAACACACACTTTAATCTCGTAAATTAGCTGTTGTATTTTTATTCACAATCGGCAATCAAACAACAGCAAAGGGCGCAATCCACGTTAATTAAATGATCGTTTCCTGTTTCAAAAAAGTGATCACGTCACAGTTTCTGGCTTATTAAAGCGTTTTAATGCCGATTAACTATATTCTGCCATTGTTGATCCGATACAAAATCGTTTTGTATTTGATTTGTCATGTGCACCGTTTGCAAAATTAAACCAAATGCACGAAATTCGGATAAATCGTTATTCGGTTAATGGTTATAGCATGTTTATCTGACAAGTGATGATGAAACTTGATAAACAATGTTAAGTATGATGAAAATATATCAACTGCCCACACCTCCGAACAAAGGTCACCTGTGAACAACGGCCGTTTTCCTGGTTTCCCTTGACCGGCCGTTGTTCACAAGTTTGACTGTATAAATTATCATCTGTCCAACATATATGGAAATTTCATTCCGACAATGGAATAAATTTCGGGTAATGTTGATTTAGTATATCCCAATGTATAGCCTGGAGTAAAAGAATATTACAGCCAGGTAAAGTTTTTGGGACCTTTGTTAGCATTTCTAAAATTTGCATTACATATAATCTGTATGTTAACATGTAAATGTATTCATAGTCGTGTTATCTGACATGCATATCAAAGCTTCAAACTTACGAAGAAAGACATAACTTAATATTAGACTGAAAACCAACCCCTAGAGTTGTCAGTCATTTATTGCTACAACATCAATAACATTGATTTAACTTATAAATGCTCATGGTGCCCTATGTCGAACAAGTCAGTAATACTAACTTCCGACACAAAACTGAAGTTAGCATCCGAATTGTTCGCTTGCTGTCCCTTTCAATTTCAAAATCTAGCAAGTATACATGCAAAGCAACACCAACAGATTTTGAGAAAGGAAGTTAAAAGTACAACCTTCAGTTTTTGGTCCATTAAAATGCGTACTGCGGCACTGTCAGAATATCCTAAATAGACAGTACATGTACTGTCTTTTTTTACACAAACATCAACTTCAAACATGCATACATTATCATATTACAGATGTAATATATCCATTATCAATGTTTATCTTCCTAGTCATGACAGACCACAGGTTCAAAACTATTTACACACTTGTTATTAATATTACTTTTAAAACATAAGCTGCAGTCAGTACAGCATTTTACTTACAGTACTACATTCAGAGCTTTCAGAAGTAGCACATTGAATTTTGACGTCAAGCTTCAGAGATCTTGGTGATAAAATGTTCATGGAAGTCAACACAAACACTCTGACAAGGAAACTCATCATACCTTGAACAATGCATGCTTTGCAAACTACCTACTTTTCTAAAGTAAACATAGTAAACGAGACTTAGAATTTCTAGACCTTACAATGGGATAGAAAGACGGCATTTCTATCTCAAGAAATTTCACAGGGGTGTTATCAAGACCTGGCAACTGGTAAAAAAGTAACTTTCCTGCAGATTGGTTGGTGTGATATGGAAATGCATCTGTTGAAATTCTATTAGCGAAGTAATAAAGTCTTAAGCATTGAAGGGGAAATACAACACCAGGAGTGTGCCCAGCCAAAGCAAGGCCTGTCAAGCATCAGAGATCTTGGTGATAATGTTCTGTGGAAGTCAACATAATCCTTCTGAACCGAAACTCATCATTGCTTGGACAGTGGCCTGGAAATGTACCTGAAATACACGTCTCCCAAACTAAAGACTTTTCTGAACAAAATATGCTTGAATGGCATTTTGGGAGTTGATTCAAACTGCTGCTTCTTGAACTTTGGATTGACATGTGTGAAACTTACCTGTTTGTCTGTCAAGTGTCTGAGTGAACTGGTTTATTGGAGGAGGAACCTTCAATCTCTGCAGCAGTACAGCCTTTTGCCTCTGTAAGCGAATGTACTTTGGCCACTTCACAAATCTACTTAAGTCTCTTTTGGGCTGAATATCCTGACCTGCAATGACAATAAAATTAGTAAACAGGTCTAGAAAAGTGCTATTTCTTCATCTACAAATGTAAAGATTGTTCGATCTGTAGATAGATAAGTTATGAAACTTTCCACACAAATCTGAAGTTAGCATCCAAATTGTTCACTTGCTGTTGCTTAACACTTCAAAATGTAGCAAGTATACATGCAAAGCAACACAAACAGATTTTGAGAAAGAAAGTCTAGAGTGGGTGGACCAAGGCTCAGCGTATACTAATGCTCGGCGTAAATGAGGTTTCTTTGTGATTTGATTTTATTCAATGCGGTTGACTTCCGGAACTGTCACGTGACTATAGCAGAGCCGCAAACCTAGAGTAAAACCTGTCCCGTTATGCTTTCCATACTCAATTAAACTAAGAATTCTCCTGTATACAGATACTTTTTTTTTAAGAAATTGAGTCGTAAAATTTATAGAAGTCATTTATATTTAAATAATACCAAATTAGTCTTATTTAATAATATATAATCAAGTAAAAATAGCGCCAATCTATACGGAACCCTCTAGCAATATTATCTTGTTCCTACCATTGTCAAGACATTAATATCCTACGTATACTTTTTATTACTTATTGTTATTTAAAAAGAAAAAGACTGCATTATATATCAGTGTTTTTTTTTTTTCAGTCTGAGGGGAAAGGTGGCGGGGCCCGTAAGGAGGGGAATTTTTTTGGCCATTTTGCCAGAAAAGGGGAATTTTTTAGAAAATATATAAAATATACTGTTTAAAAATGTTATATAATAAAGAACCAAAACTATAAAGTATGTAAATGACATTCTTTTGCCAAATATAAAGAGAGGACGTAAGTGAAGAATTTAACATAACATAAGATTTTCGGCTGACTATTTCATGTAAGGTGTCAAATAGTTGCAAGAAATTATTCTGAAGCTTTTAATTTATGAAAACTTGTGTTGTTATAACAAGTTTGGCCAACTTTTGATTAAATAACTGAAAGATTTTTTCAACATTTGAGGGGAATTTTTTGTCAAAAATGGGGAAAAATATATATCAATTTTGGAGGGGAATGGGGCTGAATTTCGGCCCGAAAAAAAAACACTATATTATTAAATCGGTAAATGAATCAAGTTTATAATTGTATGAATTTCCCATATGATGTTTGTTAAATGTGTTTGGATATAAACATGTTAAATCTGGTTCATAAAACTCAACAAAAGTCTGGAAGAGAGAGTGTAAATCAAATTAATGTTAACGCACTTTGAAGATTATTTCAATCCATATTACTACCAAATTTTGTTAAATACACCTTCAACATCGGTTTAAAACAGAAATATTTCAAAAACAAAACCAGACGTGTATCTAGTGTACACCAGCTGCGGTAGAATTTCAACGAACCGCACCAGTTTTACTAGGCCTATATTTAGCTCCCGCCAAGTATGTCACCATGTGACATGAAACGTGTAAACAACGAGTTGAAAGGTTGAGATTGGTCTTCAAACTGAGCATAAATATTCGAGTTAAATTGACATCAATTCCTGCTGATGGCAAGTATTATATTTTTATACCAACATCAACTTCCATGACAGCCCCACAGGTTCAAAACTATTTACACACTTATTAACATAACTTAATATGAACTGCCATCATTACAGCATTTAACTTACTACCTCCAGACCTATCTGAAGTTGCATGTTAGATGTCAAGCTTCAGAGATCTTGGTGATAAAATGTTCATGAATGTCAACACAAACACTCTGACAAGGAAACTCATCATACCTTGAACAATGCATGCTTTTAAAACTAAGCAAACTACAAATTTATAGTTGTTTGACATCTTAAAGGCTTCATAGTATTCACTGAATTTGGCAGACTCTTAAATTTTTATTTCGCCTCCGTATCATAATCAGTATTGATTGTCTCGGAGTATTATGTAGATGTATGTAGATGGAAACAGAAAGTAAATCGGGTGCAACTTTTCAACCAGATTTTAGGTAGGTGGCCAGCTAGCCTAATTAATTTGGCGTTTCAGTGTGACCCCTTTCACAGATCTGATATTTTATAACTGTCACACCTCTACGCCTAATTTTAATGTGCTGCATATTAGGCAGAAAGTGTAGTTTCAATATTAGGTACAGCCGGCGCATAATACACAATTTACCTACTTCTAAAAACAATTTTCCGGACTGAAATGATGAATTAAATATCACTTTAAATGAAAACCTAAAATTTTATGAAAAATCTCACCACTTTTTAAAAATCTGAATGTTTAAACCTAAACATGCAAGTTTACACATTAGGCATGATATGCCGTTTATTTTCATATTACACCGATTGATGCAGGTGTGTAGTTAGGTAAATGTAAGTTAGAATTGTGTTAGCATCATTTTAAAACTTAATCCTATCATATTAAATCATAAAATTGATAAATACATTTAAATATTGGATTTTATTGGGTTTATAAGTGCCCAACAGAATTTCGTTGGGGATGTGTTCCCAGCTATTGGCACTTCAAAGTGAGACGTAGAAGGCGGACAACTGTAAAATATCAACCTGTAAAATCGGTCTGCCTTCGAAGTGGAAATAGTGAGACTAGTGGCCAGCGACTTGCACCGCAAAAATCTAGACAGAAAAAGAACTTGCATACCAATGCCAAAATTCTTGGGTCTCTTCTCGAAGAGGGGATTCGTCACCTTCTTAGGTTCAGCAGCTTTCTTTGCTTTCAGTGGAGCTGCTGCCACCTTCTTCTTCCCCTTCTTTTTAACTGGCTGAAACAAACAGCACCTTGCGTCAAAAGATTAAGTAAATACAATATGAAAAACGTTAAAAGTCAATAAAATGATTGTTGAACTGCAATGGTATTACATTATTCTACCAAAAAACTTTAGAAAATATCAGTTATGATGTCCGATTGCATGAAATACTACCGATTTCTACAACCATTTTCACATCCAGCCCTAACCTACCATGTTGATTATCTCGGAAAGACCGTCTCGCCTTGCGAGATTTCAGACCTAGTCTGGTTTCGGTATGGTCATTACTAAACGCCAGTATCCGGTATTCGGCTATTGCATTACCGTATGAAGTGAACTATTATATTTAGTTGTGAAATACTGACTTTTTGCGACTCTCTTTCTTTGTTACTCAAATTGACAAATGTGGTGAAAAATAATCTAATAAATGAACACGCACATACGTATTAACCTCTGATGTGTTTGATATTTGTCCATGCCTTTCTTATCTATTTCTGTCTTCATCTAATATATTTCCATGTTGTCTCAGAGACCATAAATGTAATAATTATCATCATCAGTAGACAGCAACAGTGACAAAAGTAGTTTTGTGGAAATGACATTGACAATACACCTGTAGTTTAGCACTGTACACTCAACACAATTTCTAAACGTCCATTTTATAAAATTCAGTTTTAAGAAAAGCATTTAATGTACCGACTTAAAATTTGGAACTCCAAAGTTACGCATAGTACTCTATCGCATTTTACAAAGAAAATGGCTTGTTACTGTCACGGTTGACCGCGTGAGACGATGACTTTTTGACTAACTTTGTAAATTAATTTATCAATTTCGACAGAATGTGAGAAATAATATTAAATATAATTTATTTGTTCATCATTGACTCCTCGTTTTCATTATTTCAGATTGCGCGGCAGTTCAATAGGCGACATTCTAATATCCGGCAGATGTGGGAGACATTTAGCAGAACCGGAAGTGTGGCTGACATCGCGGAAGCTAAAGAGGAGAGTAACAACTCGCCACCAAGATATGTATATGATTCTATAAACTCTACGCAACTCTTTTACTACGACTTTGTCAGCGACAAGACGAACAGTCGGTACGCACAACTGGCCGGTTAGCCTACAGGCGGTTCGCAACCGCTTACGGACCGTCGGGACTTGCTTAAGAGGAAGGCTGGGGTTTGGATGGGGGACACGGGGGAGACATGTGGGGGGGGGGGGTTCAAAAAAAAATTCTATTTTTTTTACTTATTTATTTACTCTCGGTTACAATTTACATTAAAAACCACTCCAGATGGAATCAACTTTGAAGAGACAAGAGGCAATATGGAATAATTGTGTCTTACCTAAGGATACTACCACATGGCACTGGCGGGTATCGAACTAGGGATCATCCACAGAGAAATGATTCGAGGCGAAGCCGATATTTTTTCCATGTGTTATTCTTTCTGTGTCCCACACCAAATATAGCTTGCTGGTAAAATGCATGTTTAATATCCTTAAACTGATGTATCGCATGACACCATATGGAATGCATTAAAGTATTCAATCCATAATGGTAAATTTTTCAAAGGCCCCGAAAATTGTTATTTTCATTAACTATATCCTTTCAATGATTCATATTCAAATTTTAAAAGAAATTTACCACCTGTTTAAAGAAATATGTGAAAATTTATACCCTACCCCCATCTCGAAAATTCAGACTGACCAAGGTTTGTATGAGAAAAAGAAAGAAAGAAACATACAATAACTGAAAATATTACATCAAAAGGTCCGTAGTAATATTTATGATTTTAACAAAAAAAAGTGAAGACTATATTAAAATATTATTCAAAATAATGCAGACTTACAATCTTAAACGTTCATTTAGTTACAAGTTCAAAACCAAAAATATTATTAAGATGATGAGAAAATTTAAGTGATAGAAGGCTTATACTTTTATTTACACTGTCCTGTGACTTTGGAACATGGTGGGGGTAAGAGTGAGGTTGGGTGCGCACCATAAACCGGTTTAAGCTCCCCAGTGGTGTTTTTGCCACTGACCGTTCCAAGGCGGTGCCCCACTGTGTTCCTTTAATTGTTCGTTTTGTCCTCGTGTGTTTGCTTTGTATGCTAGTGTGTGTTGGTAGTGTATGTGTGTGTGTGTGTACATGATTGTTGGTGGTGTGCACTTCTGGGTGCTGTGGGATTCGTTTTGGGGAGGCTGCGTTTTTGGTACGTGGCATTCCCTGTTTGATATTATTTTTGTTTTTATATTCTGAATCTTAATTCGAAATTTGAAAAAAGTAAGTTAATGGCATTGTTAATTAAACATACCGTAGTAATTTTCATCTTTTTTTTTCATAACCAGTGACGCATAAGTTATTGATTTGATACCTACATGTACATAATGTATGCATTTATATTCTACGTAGTTTTGCAAACAAAAATACAATGTATGGGGATTATAAATAGATTCACAAAAATTTCGTTTTTTATAAATAAGTGCAATGTATAATAAACGCATAAACGTACATTATGTTTTCCTAATAAAAACGGTAAAAGCGTATGCAAAAATGAGGCTTAAATAATTGTCAAATACAAGAAAAACCAATATTAAGGCATAAATTGAACAACGCTAATTGGTACAGTATACTCCCTTTCCCCCCCCCCCCCCTCCCTCCCCCTTGTCATAAAAGGTGTTGAATGCTATTTGGTATAACAAGTTGATTACAATACACAATCAAACGCGTGCTATCGTAAAACAGGGTCCGTATATTACATTTTTTTAAATTCCTTTTTAATTACTGAAATAAAGTGTGAGATATCGTTTATATTTCTTACTTTTAAATGAGAGTATAAGGATTTTGTTTTACTGCGACAAAAGGTCAAAATATCGTTTTATATGAATAAGTGAAAAACGACTACGACAGTATGTCCAATATGACACATTATCTAATATATTATATATTAAAATGTTTCAATACCAAATAAATGATAAGCGGTAATTCTTAATTTAATCTACTGTTTAATTGAAATTTTTATAACAAAATGAACCGATGTTTGATTGTAGCGATTAATTGGCAGCATGTCTTGGCTACAAGGAGTAAAATTAATAATAATTTCAAATGTAAGTCCTTATTCTACTTACCTACTGATCACATCTTTGATTTGATTTGAAGCAAATTTTATAAAAGTCCGTCCATAAGAGCAAATATGTTAGCTTGAATTTGTGGATGAGACCTCGGCATGTCTCCCATAATGCCTATACCTATCAAAAGTGTTTTTCTGTTTCCAAAATAGGAGAGATTACCTGACTGCAATTTCCAGCCAGTATAGCCAAAGGTTGAATTTGATTGGTTGCCAAAGAGTAGGCCAATCACGGCGACCAATGAGATCTAAGTGTGATTGACCTAGTTGATCATATGTTTATGGTGACAATGTATATAAATACAAGATTTGAAACAAATCGATTCAGCCCGGTTAGCTCAATCGGTAGAGCACGAGACTTGTAATCTCGGGGTAGCGGGTTCGATTCCCGGAGCTGACCAACTAAAATTACTAACAGTCTTTCGGATGAGACTAAAACCGAGGTCCCATGTATGGGTGCTATACACCTGGCATGTATAAGAACCAGGGATGTCTCTGGAATTGGGACGCTTTCTGTATCTTGCACTATCCTCCGAAACCTAAAATAACTAACCTCTTCTGGGGGCGTTGGTCATATGGGAAACCGGTACCAACGATAAAGCCCTAATATACGATACAAATCGATTTCCTCTATCACAAGGACGGACCTTGATAAAATCTCTTTCAAATCAAATTGATTTCCTCTATCACATCTCACCTTTACTGTTTCTAAAAATAGTAACGGGCAATAAAAATGTAACCAGTCGTTTTATTTATAAATCTGCTTTAAAATTTACCGCTCTATATAGCATTCTCACAAGACAAAATCTCCGTAATGGTACCCCGCGCACACTATTTCATATACTGCGATGCGGGGAACCTATTTTTATAACTTCATGTATATACTAAATCTGATATGTGTGCAAGTGACAGAAGTGTTTTTCCTCGAAATTCTCTTAATTCAACCGTGTTCGATGCAATTTGGAGTGGGATTTTATTCAGAATATTGTTTTGCATCGGAAAAACCCGTTAGTTATTCCTTATTCACACGAATGCCTTAAATATGCGATTGGAGTTTTCAGTTGTTTCAAATCTTGTATTTATATACGTTCCGTACAACATGGGACAAGTATAGATATAGTGGCGAGTCCATACCCCAAGCATCTGTGCACAAAGCTACAACATTCAACTTTAATTTGGTGCCCAAAATAGTTCAATATGTAAATAAATAAAAAAAAGTTATGATTGGATCCGCGACAACCTTCTTTTCAACTGGAGGATCTGAAATCGCGATTAAATGTTAATATTTGACATTAAAACATACATACCTTCCTCATCCAAATATGGCTAAATTGCACATGTACAAAAAGCTGCTACATTCAGCTTTTATTTGGTGCTCAAATTATTTCAATATATTGATAAATGAAAACGTTATGAACGGATCCGTGACACCCTCTTTTTTCTCCTGTATAATCTGAATTGGATCCGGATCCGGATCCGCGGGATCCGCCGTTTACACCTGACCGTCTTTAAAATTTCACCCACTGATGAGCCTGCCCAAATGATCATGATGAATATGATTACAATGTTCAAACATATTTAATAAAAAAGGTAAGGGGTTTAAAATCAAAGCAAAATGCGAATTTTATGATTGGGACATCAATTCCACACGGATATTTTTTGTCTTTATACTATTTATATAATTTTACCGTCTAAATTTTCAAATAACCAGATCTGAAATCAGCCATTACCGTATTTTTATTAAAGCGGAAAAAAGGTTAATAAAAATGGGCTCGGATGGGATTTGAACTCCACTTTAAAACTGTAAGGCCATCGACTTAGCCCCTACACCACGGAGACTGACTAGAATGCAGAGGGACAATAGAAAATCCTGACATTGAAAGATTTCATAAAATCAACCTTACTGTACAACATACACAATTGCTTTATAAATATTTGTCAAAGCACTGAGAGTAGTGTTGGAAAACGAACCTGTGCATGTTTGTGATATATTTCAACTAGAACATAATTATGGTTTTGTTAGCACACATTTTGAATTAGGCCCGAATGAGATAGGTCTTGTTCAATTCAAAGTGTTACATAATATTTTCTACTAGTAACGCGTAATCTAAGAAGTCGGTATTAATTCATTATATTAGTGATGTTTCCTCATTTAATTGTCGTAATCAACTTCCTAAATCTAAAAGGTAGTTCAGCATGTAGTATATCGATTGAAAACCTAAAACACATACAATCAAATATAAATTGAAATGTGAGTTAGCGTTATATTTTTGAAAAGCAAAGCGCTTCATTTACGTCTTTTACAAACCATGAGAACACTTATGCAATGTTTCTGTTAGATTTTATTATTAGGATAAGCTTCAAAATAAAGACTGAAATACATATGATTAACTCTATAAAATACCGAGTACACGACTACACAACTATACGCTTGTCAGGTTAACTGCACGCTTGTACACACCTGCTCTTCAAGCTTCAACAATCAACTGAGTCATGCAAACATTGTATCATATTAGAGTCTTTATTGATTGAATTCCACATGAGTGCATGCAACTAATTTCATGCAGATCATGTAGAATGCGGGGTTGTCCATATCAACTATAGTTTCTTTTGGTCCATTTGGTATAAGTTTTCACTGAATTATTAAAGCTCACACATGCTATTACTAATATGAAATTTTAACAGATTTGAATACTATATACTGTAAGGGGAAGTAACCGCTGCGGGGAGTTTGGGACAACCAGTCCGACAAGCGACAACAACAACAATCTGCACTGCGCTGGCCAAACCGCTGAAGTTGTCTAAATTTCTACCCTTTCTGCCATTCTAGGAAGAATTTAACAATTCTTACAAGGTAATGCAGTTTCATGTCGAAGTTGCCGTTAGAGAATTTTCATTAAACCGAAATTGGTTATCCTGACATTCTGATAGGTGTTTTACGGATAGAAAATTTCGGACATAATGGAAGATATTGAAAAGATCCAGATTGTAATAGACTGTACCCATATCTCTAATGAGTTTAAAAGTATAAAGGGGGGTGTCAATCAGCTTCAAGATCTAGAGTTTCATTGTAGACGACTATTATCTAATCTGCATAATGTAAGATACAGACATCTCAATGTCAAAATAATTATTCTAACATGACTCACGATTTTGTCTCTATATACAAAGAGTAGAAAAATTATGTTATATTAAACCATAAACAACGCGGGAACCGATATGCTGTAAACATGACGTCATATTGTGCCGCATGACGTTAAATGAGCATTCGCATAGAAAGTAACGCTTTGCATTTATTAACCTTTTGTAATATCTGGTCATGTTAGAATCGAAATAACATCCTTTTCAGCGTTGTTATCGTCTAATAAACAATAATTTGTCGTACTGATGCGCAGTTATAAACCACTCAGGCCTTCGGCCTTCGTGGCTAATTACTGCATATCAGTACTCCAAATCATTGTTTATTAAATGACTAACACCGCTGGAACGAATGTTATTTCATAAATAATACATGTAATAAAAAATCATGAAGGAGAAACAGAAACAGAACGGCTAATGCCTTATGGGCTGTTGTGTTGTTCGTTGACATCTATAGCATAGTTTTAGTTGTTACTGTTACAATAATCATTACTGGGCAATATCAGGTTATCTGCCCCTAGGGGCAAATTGTTTTTAGGACAAAATATTATTGAAATGTAAATAAGCTACAAGTGTGGATCAATCGGGCGCTTAGAAGTTGTCAAAAACGCATGCGCAAGGAAGTACAGGGGCCTAGCGAGGGAGCGAGTAGGGCGACAAAGTCGCCTTTCACACCTAAACTTCGCCCATTGCTTTGATAAAAGCGAAATTAACTTTGCCCGAAAATATCTCAATTCTCAGCTTCTCACATACGGGTACTGATAAATTATTTACATTCGGTAAAGGTGATTTCTCGGCTGTCATCGCTGGTCTCTGTGCATCTTTAATTTTGAATAGTGCAATGACAAAGAATAGAAATGAAAGAAGACGACAATCTATCATTAGCTTATAATTATCAGATTGTTTTTAAAATAATTTTATATTGTTTAAAGCTTTTTGTTTCCTTTGAAATAAGTTTAAACATGCATACGAGTCAACGGTAAAGACCGAGTTTTCACCTTTTACCGAATGATGAAATCAACGCTACCTTATAATCTAATTGGTTAACTGGTCAGTATGACGTCACGGCAAAGCCGAGAATTAACAATAAAGCGAATATACAAAGTGTCAGACATTTCTCTGACCATTGTGATTAACTCCGCACCCTCAATCAATTTTAGACTGACAAAAAGGTTGCCTGGATGCAGATTTCACAATATGACACGAGTGATAATCATGGTGAAGGCATCAATTATTGGCATGTCCATGTTTGCGTCTATCTGAAATTAGGTACACTTTTTGTATCTCGGTAGATTTCCAGCCATCAAAAATAAGTTTCGTACTTCAGACTTTCCAGTTAAATTTGTTGAATGGTGGATTTGATTACCCATCTGTTATTTTTCACAAAATATTTTACCAATAGATCTAGAAAGAATTTTAAGTTTCTTTTGGTATACGTTTTTTAATACCATGCAGACTACCGGCAGATATTGTTGTCATCTAAGTTACAAAGAGTGCACACCTAATAATTATGTTGTTTATTGGCAATTGATATTACCATCAAACTTGGCCATTTATTGGAACAAAGACCTAAAACAACAGCTTAATAGGTCTTTGATATTAAAGGCAGTGGAGGGGGGGGGGGGACAGGGGGTGTAACTGCATGTTATTACTTTCCAGTTACGTGTATGTTAAAAATGTTGTTAAAAATCAGTCTATTAACATCTCTTGTGTCTGGATAAAGTCTCACAATAATGGCCTATCTCCTGATTTATCACACAACCATTTAGTTGTTTAAGAAGTACTTTGCTTTGAAACAAAGGAACAACAAAAATCTTGCTACTCCCTCACTTCTCCTTGTAGACTCCAAACTTCTCCCTATTTTCAGCTCGGGGAGAAGTGACTTCTCCCTAAAATTTTGCTCTAGCTAGGCCCCTGAAGTATCTTGTTTTTGATATATGGGGTTCACATGGGATAAACATATCAACTGTATTTAATATTGCTGTACTAAATTTTTCTTGAAACTTGCTATACACACATTAACTCAAGTGTTTGCCAGCTAGGGATGTTAATGTTTGGGAAACACTGCTTGTAGAGTCATAGTTGTTACAGTCATATGGAGCCATTCATCTTTGAACATTTTCGATCTGATATGGAGTGGTATTCATGCTGAGGACGAACATAACTTTTTTCTTTGACTTTCTGGTTTTTAATGCTTCTTTTTATGATCAGGAGGAATTTCATGCTTAGGCAGAGATATTGTTTATATGGGAAAACCAGTTTAAATCCTAAGTATTTTGTGGCATTGGTAAATTTTAACTTAATCATGTTAATGTTAAGTATGGTGTATAAATGGATTATTGTTTTTTTTTATTTTGCAAGTGATTATCAGCACATTTCATAAATCTGGATTGAATTCCATAGACCAGTCCAGTCCCCACTGTGCTAGGTCTACTTTTGACTGTATCAGAGAGGTCATTAATGTATGTTTGAAATAGGCAGGGCCCCAAGAGGCCAGGACCGAGCTTTATGGGACTCCAGAGAGGACAGGAAATATTTCAGAAGTAAAGCAGTCAACTGCTACTTTCTGGCAACAACCCCTTGAGAATGGCCTTATAAGTTCACTGTGATGCCCCAGGCAGGACTCCAAGCTCGTTCAGTTTCTATATTAAAAGTTTGTTGCGATCAGCATTGTCTAAAGCTTTGCTAAAGACCATCACAATAATATCTGTTTGTTTGCCATGTGCAATGTTGTCATCGATCTCCTGAGTGAAGCTTAAAGAGATTACCAACTACCGGTATGTTTGGGCCTAAAACCATGCTGGTACTGGCTAAGGGGATCATTTTCCTCTAGGTGAGACATATTAGAGAAGTTGACATGCTCTTATAATCTGGAGGCTGTGCTTGTTACAGAGATGGGCTTGTAGTTTGGGCCTTTCTTATAGACTGGGGCTATAATTGCACTGGTCCAATCATTTGGGACATTGCCCTTTAGAATTCTAGAGATAACATAAAGACAGATGGAAGGACAATTATTGTGGTCTATTTTGTGGTGTAGTTCCCTAAGTATCCTACATGTAAGTGAAATTTCATCAGGTCCTGAGGCTATATTTGGGGACAGACCCTAGAGGAGCTAGTCAACCCCTTTTACTGATGTTACAGTAGCTTTCATTTGCATCTTACGGGTTGAGTTTGTTGGAACAGACCTTTTATCAAGTAGTTTCAGACTTACATGTTGTGGTTGTGACCTTGTAAAGACAGACTCAGACTGTTTGTTTGAGGTATTTGCTTAAGTCTGCTGTTAGGCTGCCATGTTTGAGTGATGTTTGTACCATGCTCTTCACCACATTTTTAGCTCACCTACAAAGTGCCTGGGTGAGCTATTAGGGTCACACACAAAATGCATGTCAGAAAATTTGACTATCACATGGGTCATCAACACTGAGTTGCACTGTATGTTTCAGGAATGTAGATTGTGATGTCTCACAGTCAGCCCCAGAGGTCTATACCACAGAGTAAAGAGGCTCTGCTAAAATCCTACACACTACGCCTCAAAGAGGATGTCAAATCCATGCTAGATAATTACACTGAGGTCATCAAACTTGCGCGGGTAAGTGACTATACGGTAAGATATAAAAGTAATTCACTAATGACAAATTCAAGAACTTCTCTGTTCAGGGCTTTGAACAACGCCTTCAGTATAACTAAATGTAATTTGTAGTGAAAAGGGAGATAATTGCTGTAAATTCCAACACACTGATGTCAAGTATTTTCTAGTATTTGATCAACATTGAAGGTGATAATATAGTTCAAGTTTGAATCTGAAGCAAAAAGAAACTATTCAACAACTTGAACAATACTTGATGCATTTTCACCAAGTTAGTTTCTGCTATCAATCATTGCATCAGTTGTTTGTACATGTTAAATGACTGCAAGGGATAAAAATAGAAATGCACTAAAAGTACATCAGGTAAGCAATAAGAGGCCATTATGGCTCTCTTGTTTATTTACTTTATAAAAGGTTTTAATATTACTAGGATATGGTCCAGAATTTCAGCATGAATCCAAGTTAAACAGGAAAAGGTATGGTAACCACATGGACAGATTGGGAAAATGTCTAAAAATTGTTGTGCACTTGGTGTATCTTGAGATTGTTTTGTTTGTTGCCTGTAGGTAGAAGAGGACAGTCAGATATCTAGAACCACTCAAGCAGAACAAGACCAGTATGAAATGCAAGTACGAGCTGCTAACATTGTAAGTACATGTATATTTTTGCTTTCACTGTATCGTTGTCTATCGGGTATAATGTATATTTTTGCTTTCACTGTATCGTTGTCTATCGGGTATAATGTATATTTTTGTTGTCTATCGGGTATAATGTATATTTTTGCTTTCACTGTATCGTTGTCTATCGGGTATAATGTATATTTTTGCTTTCACTGTATCGTTGTCTATCGGGTATAATGTATATTTTTGCTTTCACTGTATCGTTGTCTATCGGGTATAATGTATATTTTTGCTTGTATCGTTGTCTATCGGGTATAATGTATATTTTTTCTTTCACTGTATCATTGTCTATCGGGTATAATGTATATTTTTGCTTTCACTGTATCGTTGTCTATCTGGTATAATGTATATTTTTGCTTTCACTGTATCGTTGTCTATCTGGTATAATGTATATTTTTGCTTTCACTGTATCGTTGTCTATCGGGTATAATGTATATTTTTGCTTTCACTGTATCCTTGTCTATCGGGTATAATGTATATTTTTGCTTTCACTGTATCGTTGTCTATCGGGTATAATGTATATTTCTGCTTTCACTGTATCGTTGTCTATCGGGTATAATGTATATTTCTGCTTTCACTGTATCATTGTCTATCGGGTATAATGTATATTTCTGCTTTCACTGTATCGTTGTCTATCTAGTATATTGAGTAAAATGAAATATAGAATACACTTCTGGCAACTCAAATGGTACGATTCACTATTACATTGTCTTTATCAAAGTTCATACTACAAGATAGATTCAAAGTTAGTTTGCCTGTATCAAACTGCCTTAACTTTTTTCCAACAATTTTGATAGTAAGGTATCTTTCTTGGTGTTATAAGAGATACTGGTAATTTTACATCCAAAGTGCTAGTGGAACTGTAAAGACATTTTCTAATCAAAGCTGATGTAATACTGGTATGTTAAAAAACAATTATAATTATGAAGGTATGAACAATATTTCTTGTTACAGGTGAGGGCTGGTGAATCTCTGATGAAACTTGTCTCTGATCTGAAAATCTTTCTGATTCTGAACGATTTCCCGTCGGTGAACGAGTCGATCAGCAATAAGACAACACTGTACAAACACATGCAGAACGAACTAGATGCCAAGTTACTCAGCTTGAGGGATGAACTCGCAAATGATCTGTATGAGCTAGAGGACGAATACTATTCTTCTGTCTATAAATAGTTCAGTCTATAAATAGACCAGTCTATAAATAGCTTTGTTCTGAAAACAGCATTTGAAAACAAGTTTTTCTGCTTTAACTTTTAAGTGATTGAAATCTGTTTCAAAGTAATTTAATTATATTTTATCATTGATTATAAAGTTAAGATTGTGCTTTTCTTGAACTTGACACAATGGCGTCAATGCAAGCAGCTATGAAAGAGTTACGGACCTTGAAACAGGAGGAGACAGCCATGATGAACCTTGCCTCCAAAATAAGCGACCAGTTAAATAGACTTAAAGTTGAGGAACTTGCTTTGCAAAACCTTGTGCGACTTCAAAATGAGGAGATGGAGAGGAAATCCAGAGGAAGTCAAAGATCTATAAATAGATCACTTCCTGTTGATGAGTCCGATGAAGACAGTAATGATGTTAACGCATATGTAGATAAGGGAGATAAATCTGAGATGACAGAGAATGAGGGTGTTGTCCCTTTGAATCTGATAGTTAATCAATATCATACACATGAAGCAATGGAAGAAGAGGAGGAGGAAGATGAAGACGAGACAGAAATACCAGCAAACACTGAAGCAGATGATAATGATATTGAAAGATTTTTGAGCAACCTGTAAATGGAGGCAATTAGAGGGAAACAGTATGAAATTAAAAATAATATTATACAGAAATTGCATTCATCAACAGTAGCTTGAAAATTGAAAAACCTGGAAATGAAGACAAGTTTAGCCTAAAGTTGTTAATCTATGATTGCCGTAGAAGCAGGCTCAGAGTATCAATATTGTTTCAGATAATGTACAGGTTGACATTTTTTTGTACATAGTAGTGTTGTATAAATTCAAAAAGCATTCTTTTTGTTTTTTGCTTACTTGGCACAAAGCAAGCTATTAGGATCACTCACTGTCGATTGTTCGTCTTCGTCAGCCATTTCCTTTAACAGTATCTCTGAAACCACAGGGCCAATGTTGATGAAACTGTGCAGGAATGTTCCTTGCATCAAATCTACCAAATCTTCAAAGAATTCCAATTCATGCAGAACTCTGGTTGCTATGGCTCGAGCTTAGATATGTGTGAAGAAATTTGTGGTAGTCCTGTATTATTTTGCATAATCTTATACATGTACAGGAAAATTTTTGAAAATCTTCTCCATATTGTGCTAGATCTAGAGCTTCTATATTTGGTATGCAGCATTGTCTTGTGGTCTTCACCCTAAACTGCCCCTAAGGTCTAAACAAACCACAACATTTTGACCTAGTTTTTAAAGGTACAGTGTACTGTAGTTTTACTTTGTTTTCTTTGGCAATGTTGTCAACAGTGGTAGCCAGGTGAGGGATATAGGGCCATTGTGGCTCTCTTGTTTTCAAATTATAAAGGGTACCAATGAAATCCCTATAAAAGTTACTATACTGACATGCATTGTAATGGTATTTTATTCAGGTCACCCACCAGAAAGGTGCTACAGGAAATTGAATACTTTTTAACAACTGGAATTAAGTGGATTATAATAATTTCTTTTGTGTAAAATATTTGTGTCTAGTTTAAATGTACTCCGATCTCAAAATAAAAAGTCTTACTTAGTGTCCTTGTCAGTGATTACTTTCTTTTGCATTGGGAATACAAGTTACAGAGTATTATAATATGGTTGTATGGTAAAACTTTGTCCATGAGTTCTCACAAAGAATGAAGTCCTTTATTTCGTACTTGCGTATTACATATTACTCAAGACCTGAATCAAGACCTAAACACAATTTAAAATTATCAAATGCACTAACACCGAGCACCTTGTCCCTTCCCCTGTTGCCAGTCAATATTTCTGCTTTTGTGACTAGTGCAGATCATGATCAGATCAGGTGTACATCCACACAGTCTCATCATCCACTTGGATATTCATTGGTCAGTCAGTGTATTTTCAGTCAGCACCCACTCACACAGTTAACAGTACCGTCCAAATTGAAAGATGGCAACATTGCTTAGAGCAGATAGTTTATTGTAATAGAGCTAATGGCATAGAGAGAAAAGAACAAACAGAAGTTGAAGTTTTCTATGTTTTATTGTGCAAAAACACATGAAAATTAACAACATGCTTTGATAGACATTCTACAAATAAATGCTACAGTAACAATATTAATGTTATCATACTAGATGCTGTTTCTAGACATTCTTGTGTTTCATCATGATTTTTAAAACTTGTTTGAAAAGATGAAACAAAACTATCCATTAAAATATCACAGACAAGGGTTAGGGTATATGTACATAATTATATGTATATGAAATAAAAATAAAACTTTATACAAAAATATTTTAAAGTGATATTACCGTTCAAAGTGACCATCATAATTTTAAATAAAACATTAATGAGTGATTTATACACCTTGAATTATAAACATTGCTATAGTTATAACTTGAAAATAACAATCTGTATAACAGTTTCATTCACATTGAATATAGAGGAAATCTGTAAAAATCTTTTTTGATTATCCCAGTCTAAAATAAAAAATCCACCCTTCCAGTTATGTATATCTTAATGTGTATTTGTCAGTAACAGAAATAACTTGTTAAACCATATTTCTTATATGTTTTTAAAGCATCCACTGCGTTTTGAGCATCATTCTTAACTATAAACCAATGCTACCATTTTGAACGGTAACATAACTTTAATGGTATACAATGTATCCACTAAGTTCAGTGCACTTATCATAAAATTAAAAGCAACATGCTTTCACAACTTTTTCTTTCAGACAGTGCATGACTTATCATTTTGTAATGTTTTGCAAAGGTCTAGTAATATTGACGTTAAAGCTGCTCGCTCACAGATTTTGGTAAAAAAATAAAGTTCGTCAAACTGTATGAAAATAACATATTTTAGAGCATGAAGTTATAGAAAAAGGTTCTAATTTTATATTTAAATTCCTGTAAAGTAGATTTGAAATACTACGCTACCAAATAATGAAGCATTGCAAACGCATTTGAAATTCCAATTAATATAAATATATAGTGTAGGGGTACCGTAAAACAAGCATTTTCAATCGATTTTTGCAAATTCCTACCTAGATTCTAACTTCTATTGTTGATTCTAGCCTTTTAAAAGTTTTATATTTATGTTTTAGTATGTCATTTTTGAAAATTTTATTTTTTTCAACGGCAACTGAGAGTGGGCAGCTATAACAGCTGACAACAGTAACTGTTTACACCTGATCAGAACATGTGTACGTTGCCATGACAATCTAAGCCCCATAACCTAAAATAACATCCTCTGGAGGGGTTTGTCATATGAATTATCCTGCACTGACAATAAAACTCAAAAATAGACTTAACCACTTTATAAACACATCCAGGGATTTGACAGGTATCATACCACTTATACATGTACCTCGAACAAGGTTGGTGAACCTAATAAGCACAATTACAAACAAAAGACAGGTATTTCATTGTTGTTTTAAAGGTGTTAAGTATGATAGGTGCAAATTTAGAGATGACTGTATGCTTATAGCAGCTTCACACCATTCACAATTTAAGGCATATAACCCTTAAAGTTACAGAACTGATAGCTTAATTGCCGATTAAAGTTTTGAACAGCACAGCCCTTGTATTGCCATTTTAACCCTAAAGACGATGCTTCAGACTTATTCACGCCTGAATTCCATCAGTAGTGTGCAAATTGGGGTAAACATTTATACTCATGATCTATACTTAAATAGTACTAAGTCTTGTAAATTTTAACTTCTTCGAATTCAAAATCTGTCCTACAGTAAGAAGTTGCTTACACTGGAATCATGATGACAATAAGAACTTCTATGAATTTTCAATCACATTGCACTGGAATCAATATGTACATTTCTCAAGCTACAGCACAATGACCTAAGTTTGGTTTCATTTATAATAAGATGTTTGTCAAGAACAATTCCTCGTGTAAGTGAATAATTCTTTCATCAGAGTCTAGAGCTGTTTACCAACAGCTACCTGCCTGGGGTATAACTTAAGAACTTCAATCAGATAAAACATATTTCTTCAAACAGAGCACACATCATTATTTTTTTCCTCAAATTTGCAGTGTTAAAAATCTGCAAAGATCTTTCACAAAATTTATTGTTCAGTTTCATGCACAGGTGATTTTCCAGTTTCGAAACTTAAACATGATCTTTACTTGAAAATAAACCATTCTTAATACAAAATAAGAATCAGCTGCTAGTGTTTTATGCCTCTGCAGCCACTTGCTGGACTGTGACCTGTTTCAGATCGGGAGTCGGTGTTGGGGGTAGCACAGGTCTGTTAACGTCTCGCAGTCTTTCAAGAGCCTTCTCACATGGGCCCATTATGTTCTGCAAGTATTTGGAAAATAAGATTTTTCAACTTTTTGTCAAACTCGTGATCAATTTTCATTAACAGACATTAAGAAATTCTTAATCTATTTACATTCAATGTCTTAATGAAAATTGTGATCATTTAACTTCAAAATCCATTTTCATGAAAGGTTCTGCTTCATTTCAATGTACTTATTTGCTAAAACATCTTTGAAAATTCAACATGTTTCAAAATTTTATTCTGTAACAATAAAAATATTAGTGCAAATATTTGGCATAAAAGTGGCTTCAAAGAAATTTTATAATTACAGAAGACAGAGAGAAAGAATCCTGATATGCTATTCTTTAGAAATCTTTCCAAAACAAATCTCATGGGTACATGTACAATGAAGCTGCAATTACTCTATAATTATTTCAAATAAAAAATAACACACTCGTGGAACTTATAAATATACATTTAAATAGGTAAATTAAAAGCATCACAACATCACAAATTAGCTGGTTAGATAGTAAGACTACAATACAAACAGGTTAATTATCCAGTGTTAAAAAGGTATCTCTGCAACCAGCGCAGATTACGATCAGCTTGCACATCCATGAGGTCTGATCATGTTCTGCACTGCTATTCAGTCAATCAATTTTCAGTGTCACCCTTTGAACAAAATAATTGTGTTCGCCATGGTTATAGACAGACAGTTTAATTCATTTGAAAAATTCAGTTATGTAAATGTTAGGAAAGTGTTTGTCTAAAGATGATACAGAAGTGTAGACCATGAAAAGTCTACATGATCTGAATTCTAGTCATAGGCTACACTGTTAGCTGAGTAAATTCTATGAATTTTATACATGGAGTATCCCTACAAACTGAGAATGGCATTGTCCAAATTGCTGGAAGATTCCATTTTAGAAATTTAGCAGGTTATGGGTTCAGTCATTCAGTGAAAAGACTATTACTGCTTTTCATTAGAAAGTACATGAAGTCAATCATAAGTGTAATAATTGGTTTAGTTTGTTCATAAAGAGGTAAGCATTTAACACAAGATGCAATGTATACAAAATAATGATAGTACTGTAGAACATGTTTATAATGAAGACACTTGACTGTGTCTGACCACAAGAAGTTTATTTTTCTTCTAGAAATTACCAATATACATTGTTATAATGTTTCTGCACTAAGTATTTTCTCATCTAATTTTGCCAATTTCAGGCACACCGGTATCAACAGAATGAAAAAGTATCTCACATCGATACAGGATAGAAAAAAATTACAGTACACAGTATATAAACAATTTAAAAGAAATTAGCAGACTTTCCCATAAAACAAAAAATTTACACAAAGTTTATTTTTTACATCAACACTTATATATATCTGGAAAATCCAAATAGTGTTCAATCCCCATCATGAGGACTTGACAAATTGATATTATATACATGTTTCACAGTACTGAAAGTGCAATAGGAATGATACATGGGGTGTAGGTTTGATGAATGATACATGGGGTGTAGGCAGAGTTTGATGAATGATACATGGAGTGTGGAGGCGGAGTTTGATGAATGACACATGGGGTGTAGGCAGAGTTTGATGAATGATACATGGGGTGTAGGCAGAGTTTGATGAATGATACATGGGGTGTAGGCAGAGTTTGATGAATGATACATGGGGTGTAGGCGGAGTTTGATGAATGATACATGGGGTGTAGGCAGAGTTTGATGAATGATACATGGGGTGTAGGCGGAGTTTGATGAATGATACATGGGGTGTAGGCGGAGTTTGATAAATGTTAGTTTTCCAGCCACAACAGCTAATCTTACCCCATTCTCTTTGAACCGTTTAAATATTTCCGAGAGTAAACCCGGTCCAATGTTTAGATGGTTCATTTCTGCTCTAACATCATCTGGTTGTCATAACAACATTATATACAAGATTAAAATGTCAGCAAACACATTACATATTTCTAAAGTACTTGGACACTTCCAAACATCATTTTTGCATGTTTCATATTGACTTTATGATTAATGAAAACTAGCTCATTTAAGTTTCACTGGAAAAATATTTTCAGAGTTAAGTAGTTACCTGTACACATTTGGAGCCAAACATGATATGTGAAGTTTAGGGATTTGGTTTACTGTCACTAGTAATTTTCGAACATGTAAATTAAAGCAAAAGATGCATAAAAGACCAAGTGTCCAGGTACTTTTAGTAAGTCATTTGGTTTTTCATACCTGAAAACAATATACCACATAACATTCTATTCTACAGTCACTCATATACAATACTAGTACATGTATATACCAGTACAGTCATGTAGATTACCATCTTGAAGAAAATGTATCTATATATTTTGAACATTTCTTCCAAACAAAAATATATCTTGCCATCATCCAAAAGCTGAGGCCTAAAATGTAAAACTTCTAGACTTCAAGTGTTCTGCTATATTATGGTAGTTCTAATGCAGAATTAAACTCTTGAAGTATTGCATCAATTTTCTACCACATCTAAAAGCTATTTTTACGTAAAAAGTCCAGATTTTCATTCATACATAATAATGTTCTTTTTTTAGTTCTAATGCCGATTAATTCAGAATAGTCATCTACATGTACTGTATTCAATCAAAGATATTTATCCTTCCACCTTTCAACACATCAGCCTGTACCATACAGTAAAACATCAAACAGTCTAAAAACCTCTCCCTTACCCTTCAATTTTCAATACATGAAAGTTTAAACACAGTAGAAATGCAGCTGCTCAAATCCTAATATATTTGTAACCCATACTGTTTTGGGTAACAACTGACTTAAACAAAAGAACCAGGTCATCCAACAGATTTTAACTGTTACCCATTTATAGCTAAAGACAAGGAATCTTTGTAACCAGTGCAGATCATGATCAGTCTGCATAACCACACATTCTGATCATAATCTGCATTCAATACATTTTCACTGAGCACCCCTTTGAATAACCAAATTAATGGTCAAAATTAAAAGACGGACAAATTAAGTTATAAAATTTAATGGAGTGATGGTGGGGATGCTGGGTATTAAATGGCAAGTTGGGACAGTCACCTGCACTTAATTTAGATGCATATTGTAAGATAGTAAATTTCCACATAACAAAAAAGGGCAGGCGGCAAACCAATTTCAACAGCGCTTGAAATAGAATTTAAAATACATTTATTAAAAAAAAACAAGTACAAAGTAGACATGAAATAATATATCAATCTTTTAAATACCTCCAAAGATGATAGACCTTTGACTGCCAAATCAAGAAAATCATGAAACAGGATTCAAGTAAGCACTGGACCTTGACCTTGGAGCCAGCCATGGGAACATGCTCTGCCGCATCTTGATGTGGTAAACATTTGTCTAAGTTTCATCAAAATTCTTCAAAGGGTTGAAGAGTTACAGAAGCGGACAGGATTTTCAATGTTAATGTCACGTGACCTTGACCTTGGAGCCAGCCATGCGGAACATCGTCTGCACGCATCTTATGTGGTAAACATTTGTCTGAAGTTTCATCAAAATTCTTCAAAGGGTTGAAGAGTTACAGAGCGGACACAATTTCGTTTGACGCCCGCCCATCCGCCCATCCGCCCATCCGCCCATCCGCCCGCCATACCCCAATCTAATAACCAGGATTTTCAAAATTGAAAACCTGGTTAATAAAAACCACTGCTAGAATCTCCCATGTATGGGTAGAGCATCAGACTCCTAACCTAGTAATCAAGGGTTCAAATCCCGGCAGTGGTATTTGACTGTGACCTCCGCATTCCTCTCTTTTGGCTCAAGAACCGGTCAGAGCCTGTGAAAACTAAATAGGTTTAAACTTAAACTAAACTCTCAACTTTTAATTTGAAGTTATATACCCATCACGCAGGTTGATTCCCTGAAGCCACAATTATACTGAACTACAATCAACTGGCAGAGATCGTTGGATGTATCTACCTGGCATGAATTGTAGATATTTTGTGCCATAAACCTGTATTCCTCTGTGTCTAAACTTTCATCTTACAGCTAGCATTCCCAAACAGTGAACATTTCTCACCTTATTTGTGTTAAATTTTTTCATGATCTCTCTGATTTGTTCAATAACCCTATAACTATTGAGATCTGTGCGGATATCAACTAAGAAAGGAAAGAAAGAATAGTTAGCACAGTAGAAAATAGAGCTATCACTGAAGGTGATTAAATACCCGTGCAGTGGCACTTTGTCACATGAAATCTAAACAACAAATATGTCCAAGTTTGAAGGGGCATAACTTTGCAACACCTCAATGAACACATACTAAAAGTGTGTCATGCAAATCTACTATTCATGTTTCTAATGTGTACCACTATTCATTGCAATCAGAATAACATTAGAAATGTCTACGTTCAATTGGGAAATATTCAGACTATATGAAATTTACACAAAAGAAATGTCTACCTTCAAAGGGGAATAACTCTGCAAAACCTTGCTCGATATGCACAAAATATGTGTCTTGCACATCTATTATTTATTGGGATATTTTTCGCCAATATTCAATGCAATCCTATGAAAACTGAAAGAGCAGTTTGCTCCACAAACTACCTGTGCTATATGAAATCCATGTGACAGGAAAGTTTCAGTTCAAATGGGCATAACTCTGCAACACCTTGATGGATACACATGAAAATTGTGTCTTGCACATCTACTATTCATTGTGATTATGTGAACCAATCATTGGAAAAATGAAGGAGGGGGAGTTTACTCCACAAACTACCTATGTTATAAAAGTGGATCAACCGGGTTATAAAAGTGTATCAACCGGGTTATAAAAGTGGATCAACCGGGTTATAAAAGTGGATCAACTGGGTTATAAAAGTGGATAAACCGGGTTATAAGTGGATCAACCGGGTTATAAAAGTGGATCAACCGGGTTATAAAAGTGGATCAACCGGGTTATAAAAGTGTATCAACCGCATTATAAAAGTGGATCAACCGGGTTATAAAAGTGGATCATTGTAAATCCAGTATGCCCCCAAAAAGTTTGTTTTGAGGGATGTATAATGAGAACAAAACAGAAGTAGACACACGGGACAAATTAGGAATGTTAAAAGCATGTATTTACATACAAAAATGGTTTGCACATATGCATAATAAAAAAAACTATATAATTTTTATATGCTCAAACTTAGCTCAGTACTTTGCCTGTGAAGTCCCTTCTTTATCTCAAAGGAAATTAAAAACCTTTAAGGGTCATAACTCTATCAAAAACTTATTAAGTGTGACAAAAAAAATAAAAATATCCGCAGTTGAAGGTCATAAAAAATCTCAATTAATGATTCAACCAACCACTTTTTGAGTTACCAAGCAAAACATCACATTTCCTTAATTGTCAACAGATGACTCAAGGGCAATAACTCTGTGATGACTCAAGTGACCTGGTCGTGTATCAAGACATTTGCCATACAGACATTGCTATCAAGTTCCATTAAGACTGAAAAACAACTGTAAGCAAGAGATAGGAAATAAAAATGTAACAGAGAACAATGCCAAATTAACCTACATGTACAGAACAGATGAACCATATAACATACATGATGCAGAGTGGGGTCGAGGGCAAAGTCATTCTTTTGCCGTCTTCTGTCAAGTTACATAGAGTTTTAAAGCGGTTCAATAGCAGTAGCCTTAATGTCATGAATGTAGTAACAGTTGAAATATTATCAATCTGATAATCTTGAAAGTTAAATAGAAAGCATATGTTCCTCTTTCACAATTTCTTTCATATCTGATTTGCTAAACCTCTGCTTCATTTTGAAGCTGACCAATCAGAAGGCAGCATTTTTTAAAGTGACCAATTAAAAGCAGCATTTTTTATTAGAAGACAACATATTTTGAAGATGATCAATCAGATGGCAGACATTTAAGGAAGATCTTCAAGAAAAGTTTCAAAACATTTGGAATATTGCCCCATGACAACCATACTGTGATCATGTCTTGTTTTGTAATACATAATGTTACATCAACACAACACCTACCGTATTCCGCTAACTCCATCAACAACGTTACGATACTCTCTACAACCTCTGCGTTATCTTTGTGTAGTTCATACGTCTTCATTATAATAGGTACACCAGGAATGTGGGTGTTATTTGGACCTTCGTTCGTTAAAACTCTGTATGCCGACTCCTCTGAAATAGCAAATCACAGGAAAACATCACAAAAACTGAATGAAAAAGAATCACAAAATGGAGGGAACATATCATGGCTTTAAGATAACTTGAACAGCTGTAATATTAATGTCATCATCTGCACAAGAGAGACGTTTTTCTTATTTGTTAAATAGGAAGCTTTCAGCATCCAACAATAATGCTTATGTAGACACTTTCAGATTTTAAAAATAAATGAATGTTGCTGTTTGAGAAACCAACCGTCAACCACTTCAGCTTCAAACAAATTATCTTATTATTTTAATACTAATCTATCACCATTAACCAACATGAAAATTTTTTAATATTATCATACCATCAATTTCCACAAGACTAGCTAATGCCAGGCAAGCATTTTTCACAACCTTGGAGCTCCTGCCATGTGTACTGATGGTTGATATAAGTAGTCCAACGCCATCTAAATCACAAATTAAATCCAAGTTCTCCTCTGTAATAGAAAGATATACTTTATTTCAAGTATACACATCTTTGTAATGGCAAATAGTTTCAATACATGCACTGATGGGTCGGAGTCATTAAAATGTACTGAATTTGGAATACACTTATGCAGACCAAACTTCCCTAGTAGAAGCTGCTATACACAAAGTAAATTATTTAAAATAAGGACAAAAGGACAATCACTCTCATCATCATCACCATCATCATCATTTTTACCATCATCATCATCACCACCTCATCATCATCACCACTTCATCATCATCACCATAATTATCATTATCCTTATTTTCATCGCTATTACCATCATCTTCATCATCATCACTACCTTTATTACTTTTAACATTATCTTGATCATTATCATCATCTGTGAATAAAAACATACCATCCAAGGAGAGAGCTAGAAGTGAGGCAGACCCAGCCTCGGCCACCTCCGGTGAGTTCATGTGTATCTTGAGTACATTGCACACTTCTTTAATCCCCTTCTCTTCAGTTGCTATCTTTACATTGTTACCTAAAACAGCAAGATATGTTATATAAATCTGATGACTGAAGTCTAAATGATTACAGAATGTTAGATTACAAGTTACTAGCATTTATACTATGAAACTTTACTGAAATACAAAATTTAAAAGATATTTATCTATGTGCATGCTGATCACAGCCTTGTTTTGTAGAACATTTTTTATGATGTACTGTCAGTCATATAGATATGTTCTAAGAGTTGTCAATACATGCTGAATGCCACCTCATAAGTTGAATTTGTTTCCATTAGATTTCCTGCATATTTAATCTGTATTATATTGCTTAAAGTACCCACTTGACTAAGCCAGCCATTTTAAATTTTAATCTGTATTCTTCCAACGTTTTAATGTTGTGTCTTGTACACTTTCCAATTACTGTAAATCATTAATTGGATGTGTTCTTGAGTTAACTTACCATGCACTGTAAGTCCCCACAGGGCATTCAGACATGTACTACATAATTTAGCATTATTTGGATGTGTTCTTAGAGCCATCAGGATATCCTGAACACCTCCTAGGTGACCAATCACTTCTCCTGCAGCCGCTGAAATAGAAATAAAGGGTTCGAATGCAAAAGCTAATACTGTATATCGGTTTTTTTTCGTGTGTGTCTAATTTTCGCTATATTCGCGTGCAGTGAAAATCGCGAACTTTAGAAATAGTGAAAATTCAGTACAACATTTCGCGAAATTGTACGTTACGCATGCGTGTTATACACATATCACGATTAGCACATTATCTAACATGAACTGTATAACTATCATATTATATATGGTGTCAGTTCTTGACCTTACTTACTGGAATACAATATCAGGTCAGGTGTTGAATAATAAACCTCTGAAGACAATTGAGCATTAAAACAGATGAAACCTGTTAAAACTAACTCCGCGAAAGTCATTATCGATGCGCCATAAATACCATTCATTCATTGAACATACATGATGTATTACTATTTATTGTGTATTTTAGCAAACAAATAAAACAAGCGAAGCAGTTCGAGATACCGGTTTATAGCACTTCATTTCATTTATAAAACAATGTCATGGTTAAATTCCCCCTTAGTCAAAAAGCGCGAAAATCAAAATCAACTTTTTTAAAATCGCGAAAATTAGAATCGCTAAAATTAAAACAGGACCAAAATCGCGAAATTTGATGTACGCAAAAAAAGCCCAATATACGGTATTGCTAAACATTACCAAGGCAATGCTGAAATGACCCAGTTTTGAGCTATATTTCAGGCCTTAGCAATGCCCACTATATTTCTCTATAACTTGACTTAGTGACCTAGTTTTTCAACAGATGAGACCTTATTTCAAAAGTGACCTAGTTTTTATAAAATCTAAAACAATATGACCTCCGCAACATTTTCAAGTTACCAAATATTGTATTTCACATCTTACTGTGATTTGTTTCAGTAACTTCAATTCAATTTCAGTGCCCTTTTTACTACCATAATGTCTCTAATAAACAGCTAGCTCTAAGTCCTTGACATTTCCTCCTGTGAGGAACTGCCAACTTCTTAACAAGAAATACAGTGGTTTAAAAAGTCAATGACCTTCAGACCTGGGGATGATTACATTGATCAGTAATTGATTTAATTACAATTACTTTCAGATTTTATTGTAATGATTACAACGATTACTCAGACTGCCTCTGTAATCAATTAAATTACAATTACTTTAAGAAAGTAATGATTAATAATTGATTACATTCAAGTATAACTATAAACAAAAGTTTCTTAATGCTATTTAAATATACATTATATACATTATATACACAAAAGGATTTCCAGCTCATCAACAGTCATCAATTTAACACACTTTTATTACTGTCACATCACTTTATCATATTTTAGCATTGCACTTTAGCATCATAAGTTCATGAAACCGTCTGTCAGTCAGACTGCATCTATCAGGACGGAAAATTTTACCCACAACACTAAACAAACGCTCTACAGGGGCTGATGATGCAGGTATGGCTAAGTAATGTTTTGCCATTTTGGCGAGTATGGGGTAATCACTTTCACTATTCTTCCAATAATCTAAAGGATTTACAGATAAATGCTCATTGTCCTCATTTAAATATGCTTTCACTTCTAGTAGGTTTCATAATGAACTCTCTGCAACAGAAATTTTGAAAAGTGTCAATTGTACAGTATGCTGTATACAGGTGTTAAAACAGGTGTGAAAACAATAAATGTTTGTATGGGAATTCAAAAGAGACAATAGGCTTTACAAAGAAATATCAATTTTTACAAACACTTCAATGGTACAACAGTATCCATTATAATATAGACACATTGTCTATCACCTTACAAAATAACTGTTGCATATAATTAAAATATGGTAATATGCATATGACATAAATTTTACTCTAGAATATACAAAAGAAAGAAGTTATCTACATTGTTTGAAACTTTTAAAACATGGTTTAACCAAAATATGTGAAACAAAATTTAACATACCTTATGTGGGTAATGAAATTGGAGCGTGACTTTGTGTGTCCATTATCTTTTTAGGGCACAATTTGCATTGTGCTGTGACATTTCCAGAGATCTCTTTCGGAAATTCAAAGACATCAAAAATCAATGTTTTGACATTTTGGTTAGAAGACCAGCCAAAAAAGATGTCTATCTTTCAGTTAGAATTTGGTTAACTGTACCGGTTAAAACTTATTTCTTCATTGTGAGGATGTCTTAAAACATCTCACTTGATATTTTATTACCTTTATGGACAATGTTTGTTATAACAAGTCTATTATTTACTTCAAATAGGGATATCAATTGAGAACATTCTTTCTATTCAATAAAAAGTGGCTATTGTGTATCAAAACAATCAATTCACACTCTACAATTTGTGATTAAAGATCATTATAAAAGGAGTATTAGTTTAACTGTAACAGTGAAATAAATCATTTGAATTTCAATAGTTTCATGAAAAATCTGAAAGTAATCAATATCAATCAAATTGTAATCATAATTACAGACTGAATTTAAGCTGTAATTGATTAATTACAATAATGTAATCAATTTTGAGCAAGGTAATCAATTACATGATGATTACAGTGTAATCAGTAATCAATTAAAAATCGATGATTACGATTAATGATTACCCCAGGTCATTGACCTTAAACATTTAACCAATGGGGAAATTCTGCACTTTGTCAAGATAAAAGGAATAGTATACAGAGAAGATACAGGTACGTACTGTTTGCAGCCAAAGCCATGAGAAGAGATGCTGCTGAATGCTGTACATCAATACTGTCCTTGTGACTCTGTAAAATACAGTCATAAATAGGCTGCTGTAAATCATTGTAATCACATTAACAGAAACACGTGATAGATAATTTACTACATTCACTCAGTATAGTACCCCTTACCCTGCTGGGGGAAAATAATTTTGCCTTTGCAACCAGTGTAGATTCACCAACAACTTTTACGTGATAACTGTAACTTATGCCATATTCAACTCTTGTTGTTGTAGGAGGAGTTTAACACCCATTTCAACCATATTTTGGTTATTTTAACAGGCAAGCAGCTCACGTAAGCATCTTTTCTATTGAACCAGAACTTGATCCCTGTCCTCCATAAGAAACTGCCAACTTTCTCACATAAAGAGACATGGTAGGCTCAAACCCATGACCCTCAATCAATCAAAGGTTACAGTGATTTCAAGTCAGCGCCTCCTAACCACTCGACCACAGAGGCAGACTTTTAACTGTTGTCCTTTAATGGATTGATGTTTCTGCCTCAATTGTAGACCATACTCATCTATGCAGTCTACACTGTTTGTAAATCAAGTACATGTAGTAAGCTTTAAGGAGCAACAACAAGAACAATGTATATACATGCACAATTAAAAGATGGACAAGTGTTTTTTCAAAATGTACCAATTAATTATGAGAGCACCTGCTCATTAAATGACTCACCTCCATAGCCAATGGTATCACAGCTATAACATCTGGAGTGAACAGTACATCATTTGCCTCAGCTGTTAGAGAAAACAGAACACTTTCAATACTGTGTCACATTAAATACCCTTGATGATTATGCCCTGTTTGGGAGTAACTGCTATAAATAGGGAGATCTCTAGAGATAGGGATTTCAGCCCCAGTTGGTACCTCCTAGTGGGAACTTGAAATTATTTATGGTTACACATTAAAAGGAACCTTTCACTATAGTGAAACATTTAGCGTAACCTTTCATTTTAAATGGTTAACACATGAAATGTAACCTACCTGTACGTAAAACTACATACATATTAAATGGAAATTTTCATTACTTAATGGTAATATATGCTTTACTGAAACTTTTGTCATTGTTACACATTGCAACATATAAATAAAATACTTCCATTAGGCAACCACTCAGTGAGTGTTAGAGCTTTCCCTGTGCAAACTGACTTTTGTCTGGTTTTGTAAAACTTTGTGACATTAATTTTGAAACATTAACATTATAGACTGTGACACACCCTTCTGAAGTTTATATTACAATCTCTACAACCAGTCTGCTTTCAATCAGCTCTCTCAAAAAACTACACTGGTAATCAAAAACATTAAGTAAACCTGATTGCAATTGCGGCTATACCTTTAGGGACATTTTTAAGAATATTTTTTGTTTCACTTAACCACTACTCATTATCTGTATAGTTACCAGTGCACAATGACTTTATCTCAAAAGTTTCAACCTTATTTAGTCCTCTCTGGAAAAATCCAGTACTGTACTACAACAAAACTATAATCTTGACCACAGCGTAGTGGTCCTAACTGGAAAATCAAGAGGATATTATTCTTCATTGGCAGTTGGTGAATTGATTTACAAAGAAGTGACAGTTGCAAAGGTGGTTGTTTAACGGATTAGTCAATCAATTACCAGAGAACATCCGCCTTTTGAATACCACTGCTACAATTTAAATTTTTAGAACTTGTGTCAACTTTCACTGCTTTAAGGAATGCAGGGATATAGATCAGCCATAGAAATCCTTAGAGAAATTCTATGACATTAATCTTCAGTTATGCTTGATAGATGTATAAACCTTTTTTTGACAAGTATGTACATGTTACATAAAGGAAAACATTTTCATATTATTAAATGAACTATTCTAAATTACAGAATGAAATATGTGAATTTTCAATGTTATCTTAGTATCATTTGCCATCTTTTTAAAGAAAATATAATTTCTACGACATTAAATATAATCTAAAACGATTAAAATGTTCAGATTGCTTTTCAACAACAATTAGGGTCCTGCTTTAGTATTGTAAGCAAAACGTTAAACGAGAGGGCCATGATGGCCCTATATCGCTCACCTGACGAAGATTTTTAAAGTCTTTTCCTATAATTATAAGCCTATGTAAAACCCCGTAACCCCCGGGCAGGACCCGGGGGTCATAATTTGAACAATCTTGGTAGAGGTCCACTAGCCATGCCACAGCAAAATCTAAGCTCTAGGCCTGTGGTTTCAGAGAAGAAGATTTTTAAAGGCGTGGGGTCTGTGAACTCAGATATCCGTATGGATGACCATTAGAGGGGGGGGGGGGGGGCATATTAGGCACAAGAGGTGGGGTTTTATTATCATGACCTGAGGTCAGCATGCTTGTAAATATAAACTGTGGTCAGCAATAGTATACATGTAGGAGAGTTCAGCATTCAGGAGAGATAAAAGAGGAAGTTGGGGTGTGGTTATGTACCTAGCTACTTTATTGGGGTAATGATTTTACAATTTGATGAAAAGGAATAGCAGTGCTATCAGGATCATTTATTGGTGTTTAGTGGCAATGAGTAGAAGTGTTATGATACTAGGGATTTGGGATTAATTAGTTGGGAGAGTCCTTCTGTTCAAGGGTAATGAAGATGGCACTATATCAATTTTACTCAAATTATGGCATTGTCAAATACCTTGGATGTGTTTCAATCATAACTTAGAATGTGTATGTTTGAATTGAGTCAACTTATATACTAAAAGATAACGTATTTATTTTACTTTTCTCTTTTGATACCAACTTTGCCTATTTTAACAGATAGATTATTTCAATTTTGTGTTAGAACTGACCAATACCTCACCTCTTGATCATAAAGTAATTGTATCTATAGTGCAAATGAGAAACCCATGTTTCATGCCTGTATGGAATCATACATTTTACATACATAAAAAAATAAATTCAAGTTCATTGCTAGGGTAGTATTTTCCCTGTAGTATTTATTTAGGGCTATCTGTCAAACTCTATGGTGAGAATGTTTATACCTAGAGAAATCTAGTTGGCCAAGAGAAAGGTCATAACCTCTGTACAACTGTCAATCAAATACACTGGGAAATTTGAATTTTTAAACTGTTTCAAAAATAATTTTTAGAAGTAGTACTTCTAAGTATCACAGAGACCTAAAACTTTCAAGGAAGTTGCTTACATGATAAAGAAGTGGTGTGCCAATTTATAGCAAATAATATGTGGTATGTCTCTCAAATTTTGAAATTTTATTTTTCTATCTCTCTCTGATTATGCTAGCAGACAGCATACAGAGTTCAACAAAGCAGTAGCCATTTTTCTGGTTGTCTGCCTTTTATACTTGTTCCCAGGCCTTTAAGTTTTTCCTATGTGGGGTGGGTCAAACCCAAGTGACGCCCCAGGTGGGGTCAATTTTGGCGGGGGTCATAATTTGAACATCTTGGTGGGGGGGGGGGGGGGGTCCACTAGGCAATGGGCGGAGTGGTTTTAAGTCGGCCTGTGGTTTCAAGGGGGGGGGGTTTGTGGGTTTGGGGGTTGTTGGTTTAGAAGAAGATTTTTTAAGTTTTTCCTTTTTGTTGCCATAGCAACCAGAGTTCTGGAATGGAATTCTTTGAACAACTTTGATAAAGCTTCATGCAAGGAACATTCCTGCAAAGTCTCATCAACATTAGCCCAGTGGTTTCAGAGGAGATGTCGTTTGAAGGAAATGGTGGACAGGCGGGGGGGGGGGACGGGACGTGGGGGGCCCCAGGACGGTGAGTGATCCTAATAGCTCACTCTGGCACTTTGTGCCAGGTGAGCTATAAAGATGCAAGCCAAGCATCACTTTATTTTCTGCATTGTGGAAAAATCATATTCCTTACTTGTTTTAATGGATTACATAATAGTTGCATAAATAGTCTTATTAAAGGTTTCTCTTAGAACCAGTCTAATTCTGATTGGTCAGTTTTGTAACTGAGCTCACTATCAACCAATCATATTCAAAAGAATTCTGACTAGTCTCAAAATAAATAACTATCACCTGCGCCTAAGGTGTTTCTGTCTTAGTTAAATGTAGTGTAGTACTTATTTGCATTAAGTAAAGCTATTTAGAAATGAAAAACAAAGTTTTGTTAAGGAATATGGAAGATGTGAAATTACATAGCAAAAGATTTATGAACCTACCACTCATAACAAGACTGCTGAGTACATTACAACCATTGATCTGTATCTCTCTGTCTGTCATGTTGTTCTTCATTGCCATGGCAACAAGCTTCTTCCCTCTGAAATACGTCAATTTTTTCATCAAGAATGTCAATAAATCTGATGTAACTTTGATAAAAACTGAAAAGATCTTGATATAGCAAACTACAAATGACAAGTAGCCCTTAAACTCTTATCTGACTGGTGGAAAGTGATTCTGCCTTTGTGATCAGTACAGATCATGATCAACCTGCACTTTCATATCTCTTCATCATGATCTGCACTGTCTGCTATTCAGTTAGTACATTATTCAGTTGGCATCCCTTTGAACAACTAATGGTACAACCCAAACACAAGAATGAACAAATCCATTTTAAAAATTTAGTAAGGAAAAGATTTATCAGAAACAATGAAAAATTGGCAAACACTGCTTCAGGCATGCATGTCAACTCCATCAAATAAATGAATTACACATTATAAAGATGATGTTCTTAATACATATATGTAAGTATGTAAGATGTTATACCTGGGGTCCAAGTTAAGTCCGCCCTCCGACTTGGCGAGTTCCAGGAGGTAAGACAAGGCTTCCTGTACACACGACTCATAATCCACGCTGTTGGCTAAATATTCCAACACCTTCAGAACTCCATGGCCCCTTGGCACTGGCCCTTTAAAAATAAGGCAATAAGAATATAGTAAATGAACCAAAGACAGAATACAATACATCCTCTACAAAGAGTTTATGATGTTGTCATTTTACAAATTTTTAATGCTACAATGCTGAAACACTGATTTCTGAAATTTTTTACATTTTCATCTTACTTTTTTAAATTTTGAAAATTCAAAACAAACCTTTAGCTGTTTAAGTACAAGTTAACACATGACAATCCCCTTCCTGCTGGAAGCAAACATTTCTGTCTTTGCAACAGTGACTACAACCAGTGTAGACTGTAACCACTTAAGACTACAACCAATGTAGACTAAAACTGATGTAGACTACAACAAGTATAGACTGCAATCAGTGTAGACTACAACCAGTGTAGACTGCATCCCAGTCTGAACATAGTCTACAATGTTTACTATTCAGTTGGTAAATTCTCTCTTTTTTAATAATTCCTATGAGCTGCAAGTAGGAAGCTGATTTAGTACAGCAATATGTAAACTGTGAATGTATATGAAATGACAACAATTTACACCATGTCCACCTTTAAATCTGTTTTCTATTAACAACAGTGAAAAAGTAGATCTATAATGTTCCGCAAATAAAGAACAGAAATTTCAACACATCACTAGAAATTTTATCAACATTTTCTTGAAGACTTATAACATGCTCTTTTTCAGCCTGCAATATTTCTCACACTTACATAATTATGTTGCTGCAACTTAGCATGAATACATATCATACACATATCAATATTGCTGGAAAGCTCTATAAAACTTTAAAAAAACAACAGAAATAATTGCAGTGTGTCTAAATTTCCATCAAACAACATGAAAGAAAATAGACTGACAGATGTCTCTATCCTGTTTCCATATTATTTTGACTATCTTAACTGTGACAGATTAGACTAGAGCTAACAGATCATAGAAGCTAAATAATCATAATACAGCATGCCCATCATACTCATGCTGACTAAAAATTTCTTACGATCTCAAAGAAAAATAATTTTCTAATTACATGTATAAGTTTCAAACCCTTTATACCATTTAGCAAGGAGAGGTAGGGCTAAGCTATATACTGAAATATTTCTACATAACTACAGTGGTAGGATATGTAATACAGAACGTGTAAGCAATAAGGGAGATCATTGTGAAAGTAGTGAGTATGTTATTTGTAAGGCATGGATTTACAAATTTCTGTCCGACTGACCAGTGTACTTTTCTATTCAAATTTCATCAGTTGTTGTTTACAAGTTGGATGAGTTCATGACCATTTCAGTCATTTTTAACGGCAGCATGCACTCCTGGCTCAAACTTATGACCCTCAATCAACTGCTTTTAAGTGAGAAACTCTTAACCACTTGACCACGGAGGCGGACAAAAAACAGTTTGTGTGAGCAGTAACAAGGGGAAGTAACTGCTTCAAATCAGTATTCTATCTTTCATTATGTGCTGGGGTTTCTAAATCTAGTGCAAAAATAATTCTTAAGCTAATCTTACATATACTTGCAGTGTAGATTACGGGTTAGGTTATTGTGATATTCTCTAATTAAGCTGTGATATATAAACAATAGCTGTCTACACTGTGACTTATAGGAATTATACATGTATTAGTGAATAATTTAAAACTTTAATTCACTTTTTCATTGTTAAGAACTTTTCTTATGCTTCAATGTTCTTTTATACAGAATTATCAAAAGATTGCCTATCTGAGATGAGTCTTGCACCTCCCTAGCATATTCATTTAGTACATCTATATTCATTGTCAATATTAGATGACTCTTTGTCAAGCAGTCTGCAAAGCATCAAAAGTCACCTGACTTAAAGCAGACAATGGCTAGATAAGATGGGTTTTTTTCTCAAAAGGACTAAAACAATACAAACTGCCAAACACAAGTAGCTGTCTAATCCAGCTGCCAATCTGTGAATAAATGCTGACCTATGCATGAATTAATTTCATTCTCCAAGTTACATTATTATTTTCCTGCTATAAGTAAAGAAAAGTTCTCAACACACTAAAAAAGTGAATCAAAAGGGACAGTATATGGCAATAAGTTAGCAATATGTATAATATACAACTTACATCTACTTATTTCTTCTTTTACAACTATAAAGAAAGGTGATCATGAAAGTAATAAGTTTGTCTTCCTCACGTTATAATACCATCAGGTTTTTTCTAATTATTATAAAATGTCTGTATTAAATCTGTACATGTGCTTAGTATATAATAATGCAACAGAAAGCAGCAAAATTATTAAAGCAAAAAATAAAATTATAAAGCTTACGGCATATACAATGTAATATGAATGGTGCAATAATATATATACAGTTGACTCTCAGTATCTCAAACTCGCTTACCTCGAATTTCCGTTTAAGTCTAAGAAATTCTAAAGTCCCGTCAAAATTCCTTCTTTATTTATATACTTTAACTCCTTTTAGGACAAAATTTGACATACCGAGACTCCGGATGTGTCGAAGGGATTTTTTGGTCCCGTCAATCAAATTCAAGTGTATTGTCAACTCGTTAAGTCGAAGTGCGAAAGTCGCCGACGGATCAAAGATGCAGCGGGTCAAAGCAAAGGTGAGACGTAACGTCATGCCAATTCACACGTGTCATAATGATTGTTGTTTGTTTTTCATGGATTTACTTTAATTGCCGGTGACTATGTGTAATTAATGATGAAAAATGCGGTAATTACTTTAAAGACTTAATCTATTTAAGAGGTTCAATGAAAGTAGTGATTGTGCTTTATCAAAAAAGATGATTTTTGAACGAATGTATCAGTCTGTGAAAATTTTGTTTTGTAGTTAGATGCTGTTCTTATGTTTCGAATATACGAACGTTCTGACTTCCGGTTCAAGAAACGCTACTTTCACTTTCGCCTGATGCGTACTTTCGTTTTTGCTAGGGCCGATACAAGTATGTAGATGTGCTTGATATTTATTATTGAATGATTATTGGGTATAATTATGCAAAAATAAAATGTAATTAAAATTGAATTTGTGTTCCAATGTTTAAGGGAAATTTTGCATCAATAAAATAAAAACAAATAATTGTCTGTCTTGAAAACAGGGAATTTTTAGCACTATTCGTCCATATACGTGAAAAAAACAACAACTTAAAGCCCCTCCTCTTACCTCGAACTTCGTTTATCTCGAAGTAAAAGGCCTGGTCCCTTGAAATTCGAGATAACGAGAGTCAACTGTACTAAAAATTAAAAAATGTTTCATCGTTATGATATTGTTATAAAGTGTTTTGTTAAACCTATTGAGCAATGTTAAAACGGATTAAATACTGCCAGTCTCACTCCATTACAAACTGCATACAGTTCTAACCGCATATTCTGGTATTCATTTACCTGTAGATCATCAGATACTTGAAATAGGCAACCATCTTATTCCCACAATGGAAGGTCTAAACTATACAGTCAATTCAAAAGGCATGCAAATTATAAATTCACAACAACTGCACGCCTCCAAACAACAAAACATGCAATTTTCATGCAAGCGACTCCATAGTAACATACCTATTTCTGTCTTGGTTGTGGATGCAGACTTTAATCGTTTTCTCTTCTCTAGCTGTGTTGAATCACTCATCTCCATACATTGCCTTATGTATGGCATTTCCAGCAGACTCCTGTAAAACAGTTTAATGTGATTACCTTACATCCTACACACAACTGTAATTTTAGTCTATTTTTTTCATTTGAATTTTTCCTGAAGGAAAAAGTCATGAATTATGAAAATTAACAAACTTTTGCAGCCAAATCATTCTTGATGATTCAGATGCCAGTTTGAGAATTTCACTTAGATAATGAACATTATAGCATCCTAATTTGTTCAGATATATATATATGCTTGGGTATAGGGGGCCTGGGGTATGTCCCTCTTCTCTATCATCAGTATATTTATAGCTTTGAAAACCCCAAAATAATGGCCCGCTGAAAGAAAGCAGTGCTCTATTCATATATAGTAGCTGTGAATAAAGACAAACTGTCAACAAAGGCTGCTTTAACTTCTTCCAGTCAGTGGTCTTCATATAAAGTTGTGATTGTCAATACATTGTCAGTGCAACTTATTTTATTATTAAATTGAACCAGGAACGGGTGGACGGTTGGATATCAATAAAGCATGTAAAGGTGTGTGCTATCGATTCTCCGACAGCTACCTTAGGCGCCTTATCAAGTTAATCGAAGCCCAACGCAAACGGCCAATATCGAGTACCTCTTTCGACTATTTAATCGCTGCAGCAACATTTTTTTCCAATTTTCTTCAAATTTTCAGTACATAACAAAAACATGTTTTTCTCTATAGCTATGTAAAAATTAATTACAAATTGACATTAGATACGAAATATTTTGAGTTAAACAAGGATATTCTTTAAGCTTTGCAAAAAGGTGCTGATATTTTTTTATGAACCTCATGTCAAACATCTAAGCTGGTTACTCAAACAATTCTGAATCGATTTTCTTGAAATTTACTGCAATTTATCATGAAATGCTTTTCCCACGTCTCAATATAAAAATTATTTGTACAAAAGTAACAGATTATGCATTTTGCAATTTCAAAAAGCAGGCGGGGTGCGCTGCGAGTGTGTTGGGGCGATGATATCACGGGTATTTTCTTTAGTGAACTGTCATTATTTTCCATTCTTCTATAGATATTCATAAAGTAAGCATTCAATATTTTTCATGATTATAAGTATGTAGTCACTCTAACAAATTACTGTATTTTGTTTTTATTTTAAGTTAAAATTTGAGCACTACGCGCCCTTTTCGGAAATTGCGACCTTTCAACTTTTCGCGTGCAGGTTTCGCGCGGAAAACAATATTTATAGGAACAGTTTGTTTAATTTCTGATTAATATCAAGTATATGATAATATATAGACAGTAATAACATTTATCAAAAATTGAATTGAATTAAATTACATTGATTAATTATTATAGAAATAAATGCACGTGAAAAGAAGATGTTAATTTTCTTTCAAACCGACTCGCAAAATTTTAATGAGCCAATCAAACAATTAGTGATTGAGTCAAAGACCCTAAAACCTAACAGTCAAAGTGAATTATAACTTTTAGTTTGAACCTGTCGGGCCTTTTTAAGAAATAACTTTGTGGCGAATAAGAACAATAGAACTGTTAGCACGGTTGATTCGACATCTTTAATCGTAGGTACTCATTTGAATCCCATGTTCTTATGTTAGTTATGTATGTAGCTGCTTAAAAATGGCCTAAACAGCCTAAAATATATTACGAAAAAATCATGTTTTTTATCATGGACCTGTATAAGATTATTATCAGCATCAAAAATAATGTCCATTCTATTAAATACAACCTGCATAAAAAGATAAAGCATAGCTACTTTTCGAGGAGTATTTGAAAATATAAGGACCATTTTTCTCAGCTCTTGAGACGATTCGGACGCCATTTGCAAAAATGAGCGATTTTACGAACTCAGTATTACTGGCGGGAAAGCGAAACTGAAACATCGTTGTGTTCATCCCCCAAAAAGAATTATTATTTGCGAGAATCTTGGCTAAATTGAGCTTACTATAGCCTGATATTGTTGATTTTCAGCGTTTTCCAGGGTCATGTCTCGGCTCTTTGACAAAGAAAAGAACAAAATGGCTGCTTAAAAATGGCCTAAACAGCCTTAAAATATATTTTGAAAAAAACATGTTTTTATCATGAACCTGTATAAATTTATTATCAGCATCAAAAATAATGTCCATTCTATAAATACAACCTGCATAAAAGCTAAAGCATAGCTACTTTTCGAGGAGATTTGAAAATATAAGGACCATTTATTCTCAGCTCTTTGACAAAGAAAGAACAAATCGGCGTGAAAAATAAATCCGATAAAATCATGAAATATGCGCATTTAGCAATTTAACTAAAAATTAATGAAATGACACTAACCTTTCATAAAATTAACAATGACCCATCTAATTTGTTAAAATTAATAATGATGCGAGCATATTTTGCATGTTGATATCTCCGGTAAAAAAAACAAAATGGCGGATGCGGGAGGCACTCATAATCCATAAATTCAGGTGTGACCAATCCCGTTGATTCTACGTTCCTGATTGAACATAAGTGAGACTGTGAGAATATAGTGAAACATATTAAAATTTATAAAAGAATGAAAATGCATACGCAAGTGTAGCACGGTGTTTGTGATCTACCTTCAGCATGCCTGCCAACACAGAGATCAGGGCATCAGAATAATGCTGGAATTCATAAAATACATTCATGTACTGATATGTTCACTTATCAAACAAAGCCTAAACCTTACAATGCTGGTGGCAAGAGACACTACAGTCTAAGCATTATTTCGACTGTTTATGTTTTAGTAAGAAAACTTATAATATTATTTATAGTAGCTGGGTTATTTCACAACTGATTCATTAAATCTTACATAAGGTCATGGGGTTACAAATATTCTATGGTCCGACTGTACCATTATTCCAGCAGGGGGTCAATTATAAAACATTTTTTAATTGTGAGGGAGATAATTGTTTCAATTATAAGACACATCATTGTTTGGCAGCACCAGCAAATCACTGCAGGATTAACAAGACCTTGACATGACACATTTTATGCTGTTGTTTCCCTTACCTTTGCTATTTCCTCAAATACTTCATCTAGGATGGTAGGGTCTTTTCTAATTTCCTGTAGCTTAGCAACCGCCTCCTCAGAGCTGTACAGCCAGGTAGTGACTAGCTCAAACAGGACGCAGCCTAGCGACCATATGTCACTGGTCTCACTGTATCCAAGCACTGCAGCTTCTGGGGCCATGTAGTTCATAGAAGCTGAAGAACAATGACACATGTAGTATTATATGTGACTATATGTAGTATTATATGTCTATGCAGGGTTGTTCTCAATGTCTCTCTTAAGATAAATCACCAGCTCATTATAATGTGCATGCATTCTTCTCTGAGACAACAGCAGTCTCGTAGAACGGCTTTAGTACAGTGTATAGAATGACCAGTATATGGCTTGGACCGTTTGGGCAGTGATAGAAGACCAGCATATGGAGCAGTGTATAGAATGACCAGTATATGGAGCACAGTCACCTTGACTTTGAACTGTCAAGTTTTTACTTTGACTATCATGTTAACATGATAAACAACCCTGCCATCAGTAATTGAAAATACATCACTGAGTTACAGACACAGGTTTTCGGCTGTTGAACTGCATTGACTTTGAACTTATACCTTCATTGTAACCTTGAGACCTTGAAAGTTTTCCTTCATTTGTGGCACTGACATTGACCTGACTTGGCTGTATTATTGTACATGTACTATGAATTTAAGTTGTATAAAATCACCATGTCAATATGGAAAATCTACAAATGATAAAAGAAAATAGAATGGGCACAATTTTCTTCTGAAACAAATACAGACATACAACGCCATGCCTACAATGACTCCAGAAATCTATGACATGAATCCAGCTAAATTATCGCAAAACTTTCCAAATCAAAGGTTTTTTTTTTCAAAACCTGTGGCACTTTTAACATTCATTTCTTTAACAATTATACAGTTTCTAAACAACTTCAATAATGTAGCTTTACAATAGATGTGTTGTTTTAAATAAAAGATGCAGTTAGTGAAACAAAAGATTTATTATAGCATGCACACATAAAGAGACACTTTTTCAACTCTACATACTAAACGTGTTTACAATGTAAGTATACGGATGCAAAATTACATATTTCACTATGATGATAAGTTACTATTTAAGACCTTACATTTTTTGTGAGACAACAAAAGCAGACGACATTATCACTTTCTATTAAAATGATGCAAAATTAGATGTGAACATTGCATTGCATGCTGTAAAAAGATGATAAATAAACAAGTGTTAAAAATGAATTACCTACTAATTCATTCTTATACAGAAGATGAATGAATAAAATTATGTTTACATATTTATTTCTTATAGAAACTGAAACAGTATTTAAGTACCTAAACATAAAACCGTAACCTGCTAAAATTTTAAGATGGACTTATAATATAAATTCTAACATGACTCAAGATTTTGTCTCTATATACAAAGAGCAGAAAAATTATGTTACAATACACCATAAACAATGCAGGAATCGTTATGTTGTCAACATGACATCATATTGTGCCGCATGACGTTAAATAAATATCCGCGTAGAAAATTACTCTTTGCATTTATTCACCTTTTGTACTCTTAATCTGGTCATGTTAGAATCGAAATAACATCCTTTTCAGCCTTGTTATCGTCTAATAAACAATTCTTTCTCATTCTGATGCACAGTTAACCACTCAGGCCTCCGAGGTTTATTAGATTACTATGTATCAAAACTCCAAATCATTGTTTATTAGAACATGAACACTGCTGGAACAGATATTATTTCATAACTAAACCCTTAAGTGGCAGATATGAGCTGTTGTGCACTAATAATTGGATCCAAACCCAGATGCAGTTGTTCTAGCAGGGTCAGAGTTAATTATGTGTTCCTTTGATATATTCAAAAACAGTTTTCTTGGGGTTTAAAATCCATTTCAACACTAATTCAGTTATTTATAAGCAGGCAGTTTGTACCTAACCATTGCTGCTTAGGACCAGTAAATTTAGACCCTTATTCCTCTGTAAGAAACTCAGCCAAGGGCTTGAACCAATGACCCTCAAGAAATCAGAAGTTACATTGATTTCAAGACAGCAACCGTAATCCCTTTGGTATGGTAGGTGGCAAAATAATATAAATCAACTAAATATAAAGTGTCAAAAATGTAATGAATTCCAACCTTCTCCTATATAATATTAAATATCTACCAGTATGTTTTACAGTGAATTTGTTAATCCTGGCATTAAAATTTGAACTTTAGGGAATGTGCACTGTACTTCCTTTAACCACTTTTGTGTGAAATAAAAATAGAATAAAGATGTCCAAAACCTCCTAAATACAATGAAATGAGCTAGACTGGACCCTAAATGACTGGACCCTAAATGATGTAATGCTAGTTTATGAATATGTTAATGGAGCGCATGAGTCTGTTATTCTACGTTTAAAAAAGTAAACGCCACGATTTCTGCGCTGAGCAATTACCGTAAGTAAACCTTGGCGGTCTCACAAACTCTCCCTTTATGTCTGAAATCAAGATGAATCATGAGGAAAAGGGAGACTACTCCCAATCATGAGGAAAGGGAGACTACTCTACCACAAGAGCTTTAAAGTCCCATTAGCACTTTGGGTGTAAACTTATTTGCAGCTTTAAAAAAAAAAAAAAAAAAAAAAAAAAAAAAAAAAAAAAAAAAAAAAAAAAAATTTTAAAATTTTTTTTTTTTTTTTTGGGGGGGGGGGGGAAAAAAAAGAAAAAAAAAAAAAAAAAAAAAAAAAAAAAATTTTTTTTTTTTTTTTTTTTTTTTTTTATAAAAAAATATTTTTTTTTTTTTTGGGGTTTTTTTTTTTTTTTTTTAAAAAAAAATTTTATAATTTAAAAAATTTTTTTTTTTTTTTTTTTTTGTTTGTTTTTTTTTTTTTATTTTTTTAATAAAAAAAATAAAAAAAAAAAACCTTTTTATATTTTTTTTTTTTTTTTTTTTTTTTTTTTTTTTAAAAAAAAAAAAAAATTTTTTTTTAAAAAAAATTTATTTTTTTTTTTTTAAAAAAAAATAAAAATAATTTAATATTTGGGGGGGGGTTCCTTTGATATAACAAAAAAAGATGTCTTTCTGGTATAATTGACCATTATTTGTTCAAAAACCTTTCCTGATGTTACTTTTCAAATCTAAAGTACATAGTATATGCCTTAAATATCACACTTTTTTCAATGATATTGCAAAAAATAAGAAATGCTGTCAAACAGTGGCAACAATTTTTCGTGAAGATCAACACAACAAATACATGAAAAAAAATGTATACATCAACATTGTATTAGACTAAATAGATCACAACTTTAGCATTCTACATGTAAATTTATTTATCTATTTAGGAGTATTTTAAGTGCTAATTGGACTTTAACTTCTCCCTCACACATTTTTTTGTTTTTTTTTTCAAATCTCTCTTGACCTGCAAAGCAGATTGTGTCTGGAGTTGTATAAGAATGTTTATGATCTGTACAGACTAGTTGATCCTCATTTTCCCATCTTACAAATGAAACAACAAAATCTTCTGAACCCGTGTCTGTGGTCACCTGCTGAACCCAAACCTTGCTACGTTTTTGAAATTTATTTGGCTATCTCTAAATTTACAGTCAGTTCCATTAAATGTTCATATGGATTCACACTGAAATTTTACTGACTGAAAATCTAAGAGTGGATTTAAACTGTTCCAAGCCAATATAATGATGGTTTTGGCATTGTGGGCCTTGCAAACTTTTGCAAAAATGACAGGTGACATTTTACCAATACTGGACAGTGCTTTTATCATCTAAACAATACAATGTATATAAACAACATGCAGGTTTCCATGGCAATGTATAATGACAAAACATTCTGCTCTTGAAAATAACGCAAGGGAAACAAGGTAGTGGCAAGGGTCATGGCAGGTTCACCCGGGGAGAAATCCCTAGGTCAGCCGCCGTACTGTTAACAATCTAAACAACACAAAGGTAGTGGCACTGAAATATCTGATACAATATTCACATATATACCTACACCTAAATCTGTTCTTGTAGCCAAAAGTGCAATAGGTTCTCCCTGATGTATAAACAATAGAATAAACTGGTAGTCTGGTATACATCTTCATGTTAGTGTCTCATGTTGCCAACACTATCTTAGTTTTGTTTATACTAATATATTTTAGCTTGATTGTGAAGAAAGCTTGCAGCTTATCAAGTCACTCTCGAGTCCACTTCCTGGAAAATCTAGCACTGGTGTCATATGAGGAGATACAGACTCGAACCCACAACCTCCGGGATGAGCACCAGACACCTTAACCTCTACACCACTGCTGAGTTTTTCACCCTGGTAACCTTTCTAGAACAAGACTGGTTCATTTTTACCAGTAACCTTGGACTGTGCCATTATTTCATAGAGGTGTAAATCACAGTACTACGGATCCAAACACAGCTAAAATTAAGCATTATCAAGCTTAAACCAGACTCAACAAAATTCCATCAACCAGAAAATAGCCAACTTTACATCATAAAATAAGACAATAGTTCTCTGTTGATTCTTTCATTCTCTTGTGAGCTTACTCCAGGTTGTACCTCTGACCTGGTTTTATATTTTCCTCAAGTATTTACTAACGTTTCCCTTTTTTTCTCTAATTTCCTAAACTTTAACTACATACCTAAAATAATGATATGACTTCATTTCAAAATCTTGTCTTTCATATTATTAGGCCAAACAAAAATATATATACATGTATATGTTACCTGAGTCTCCTTGCCAAGAATATTAAGGTCAGTCTGTCAGTATCTTATTTTTGCCTTTTTTGCTCTAAAAACACTTGAAAATTGGTTCATTTGTTTTTGTTGTTTTTTACATAAAAGTTTGAGGCTGGCAGTAAAATGTTACGGTCATTTGTGTCAGTTAGAAACACACTACCCCAGTAATTTTCTTTTTGGCCCTAGTAAATCCTATAAAATACAAACTAATGGACTTTTTAAATCAATTGAGCAATTCTCTTTTTAAGCAGAATGTCTCCCTACATGACTGTTCATAATTATAACAAGAGGGCCAAGATGGCCCTATATCGCTCACCTTGGTACAAGCCACTTGCCGGTGGAAGATCCTAGATAAGTCATACCAAAAAGTTTTCCTATATCGCCTTTGTAAAACAAAGATCCCCCCCCCCCACCGGGCAAGGTCAATTTTGACCCCAGGGGCATAATTTGAACAAACTTTGAAGAGGTCTTCTAGGCAATGCTACAGCCAAATATCTAAGCCTAGGCCTTGTGGTTTCAGAGAAAAAGATTTTTAAAGTTTTTACTATATAAGCCTTGTAAACTAAGGACCCCGGTGCGGTCAATTTTGACCCGGGGTCATAATTTGAACAATCTTGGTAGAGGCCACTAGCCAAGCTACATGCCAAATATCAAGCTCTAGGCCTTGTGGTTTCAAAGAAGAAGATTTTAAGTTTTACTAATAAGCCTATGTAAAACTAAGTGACCCCCTATGGGGGGTCAATTTTGACCCGGGGTCATAATTTGAACAATATTGGTAGAGGTCCACTAGCTAATGCTACATGTTAAATATCTTAGCTCTAGGCCTTGTGGTTTCAGAGAAGAAGATTTTAAAGTTTTTCCTATATATTCCTATGCAAAACTAAGGACCCCGGTGCGGGGTCAATTTTGACCCGGGGTCATAATTTGAACAATCTTGGTAAAGGTCCACTAGCCAAGCACGCCAAAATCTTAGCTCTAGGCCTTGTGGTTTCAGAAAAGAAGATTTTTAAAGTTTTTCCTATATATTCCTAGCAAAAACTAAGTGCCCACCGCGGGGGTCAATTTTGACCCGGGTCATAATTGAACAATCTTGGTAGAGGTCCACTAGACAAGCTACAGCCAAAATCAAGCTCTAGGCCTTGTGGTTTCAGAGAAGAAGATTTTTAAAGTTTTTCCTATTATGCCATAGCAACCAGAGTTCTGCATGGAATGGAATTCTTTGAACAATTTTGGTAGAGCTTCATGCAAGGAACATTCCTGCATAGTTTTATCAACATTGGCTTAGAGGAGATGTCATTTGAATCAAAATGTTGACGGACGACGGACAATCATCGATCAGAAAAGCTCACCCTGGCATAGCCAGGTGAGCTAAAAATACAAAGAATATATACACTATATACCTGCATTAGCCCTGGTACATGTGACGGCATCTCCCATGATGGTGTCAACACCAAAATCTCCCAGTGCCAATGTATCATCTTCCCGCACAAAGATGTTGCTTGGACGTATATCTCTGAAAATTTGCACAAGCTTTTGTACATGATAATGATCCCAGCTTTGAGAAAGCCAACACTAGGCATTAGCAACCAGTATTGATATAGAATTAAAAGTTCCTTCCTACTTAAATAAGGCTAAAGTAGTTATAACCCATCTTAAATGTCAGGCATAAATAAACACTTTGTTTTACAGTTAGAAACAAGAAAATTTGTCTGAAGAAGATGCTGAAGGGACAGAAGTTTTGGTACAGAGGATAAAGTCACTGTCAAAAGCTATTGTCTGACGTAGAGGTTGTTGGTTCAAACCCACAACCTGAACTTCAAACCCACTGAGATCAGGCGGTCTGCAACTCCCTGCAGACACCATAAACAGTCCTTCTCAGGAAGTGCAATCATGTTGCCAGGGAATACCGATAATTGTGGCTTTGAGTTTTCCATTAAACACAGGTAAAATAAAAGCTGTATAAACTATATAGAGATGGACTGCTAATAAATTTCATTGCAAAAATACAGGTTAAACAAGATGAAAGCCTCATGTATTAAAACTTGAACATTGTTTCAACAGACTCTCCTTTCATCATGCAGTCAGTCGTATAAATTTAAAGAGACGTTGCTAATCAATTTCACTGCAAAAATACAGGTTAAGCAAGCATTAAAACTTGAACCTTATTTCAACAGACTCTCCTTTCATAATGCAGCCAAAGTCATTTCAATACAAAAAGACATGAACTTTACATAAATCATACAATATTATGAGCATTATGTCTGCCAAGTTGAGTACAGAACTCTTACCTGTGAAGGATCTTCTTCTTATGTACATAAGTCAAAGCTTCTAGCACCTGCCCTAGACATTCCTTGACTTGCTGAAAAAAAAACGTTAAATTTTCAGCTGTGTATAGGTATACAATTATTATTATGGCTATTGTATTGTGAACCCTCCTGAAGCCTGTAACATTTATCACACGGACTTGTCCATCATTCCATTTGATGGTTCAAAGTGGTGTTCAGCAAAATAATTACTGACTGAATAGGGAACAGCGATTAGACCGGTGTCTGGCTGATCAGGATCTGCACTGGTTGCAAAAACAGAATCAGTTGCTGCAAACAGAGTAAAGGTGAACTTTTAATTAAGGATTCCTGTCTTTTCAGCCAGAGTAAACAGTTCTGCAGTGTAGTCTGAAGTGCAACAGTGGTCAACACATTTATGCTTCAGTTGCTTCATTTTCATGAAAGGTATATACATGTAGTCTTTGTTTACTCACTCAAACACTTGTTATGGGTTTAACTCCTACCAATGCTATGGTGGCAATGGCCTCTGGAAAGACATTTAATTTAACAAAGCCAGGTCTTTCTTTGAGCTTCATTCCATCTGGAGTGTGTCTGGACAGCAATTTATCTAAGTTGTAAGAACTTGCTTTACAATCAAAAATAAATAAACCAGTTTACATCATCAGACAAATAATAAACCTACGTCTTCTGCGATGACTCCTTTTTTCTCTCTGTACTGAGTTAGAACTGTGTCTAGAGTTCCTTTCGGGAAATATTCCATCAAGATACAAATGTACACAGATGAATCCTGAAAACACAGAATACATATTTAAGTACAGAACTTCACTAACTGAAAAATACTATGGTATGAAGCAGCTATTTAGTGACAATATCAGAGGCATGACCTGTCAAACATCAGTGTCTGCACTATAGTACACGGTTTCCAGTTGGATGTGGAAGATGAAAATCTAAAAATATCTTTGACACAAGCCATGATCTCAGAAGAGTATCCATCAGAGACATGGACCCATGAACTGTAAACAGACGGCTCTGCTACAGCTGCTACAAAAGATGATGGTGCTGGTATTTTCATCATGCAAACACATTGTGGGTCAGAGACACTTACTAGACAGTCAGAATACCAACAGCCAAGCCACTGTACCAACTACAAAGCACTGGCATCAAAAACTAATGAAGAGTCAAAAGAGGACTGTCAAGTGTCAACAGATGGTCATTCTAACAGAATGCTCTTTCAGTCCTGGATGCCTTGGCTAATGCCAAATTGCTATCCCTTGCCAAAGAACTAAACTCGCTCAGCAAAAAACAGAATGTGTCACTTCAATTGATACTCACAATGTGGTGTTCATGGCAATGGGATGGGATGGAGGACCAGCTGGCAAAAAAAGGAGCTAGAGACAACCAGCCACTTAATAGTCCCTTATGAAGAAAAGCTCAAGGTGGTTAAGACTCTTACAAGAAAGAAGGCACAGAAAGATGACTACCATCTACTAAACTTCACATTCTGTCTTACCTGTTTTTCCCAAACCACAAAGAGTTCTTTATATCCAGAGACATATACATGCTGCAAGTCACGGAGATCATAGCCCTGAAATTAAGAACAAGACAAATCAAAAGGAGAGACAGTACATACATACATTCAGAACTCAAAAATACTCACAAAATATTTTGGAATATAAAATAATTAATCCGATATATTAAATTATCAATGAATACTGGGTTCACAACCTGGATTCTAAGCAGGCATGAATACATACTCATGCTACATATACAAGATATAAAACAAGAGCTGTCAGTAGGACAGCGCGCTTGACTTTTTTAGTGCTTGCCTATAAAACAAAACTTTGACAGTTAAGGGCACACAAGACTTTAACTAGGAATTTTTAAATACAAATCATGAAACATTTTCACAGAGTTATCTTCTCTTGCCTACATATAGGTCTCATGATGGTACATAAGTACTTCAACTTTCAAAGTAATATCTCAAATGGTTAAGTCAACAAGTGGATTTAAAGTTTCTGTCAAAATGGGCCAAGGACAAGAATCCTTGACAGAATTCCCTTTCTTCTGCCCATGTTTTGGGATCATGATGGTTTACAAGTATTCTAACTTTCAAATTGATATCTCAAACAGTTTAGTCAAAAAGTGGACTGGTACGAAAAACTTAACCAAAATTCTAAGTCGATAAAGGGCCTTAATTTTTAAAACAAATCCCTGACAGCGTTACCTTCTCTTGCCTGCAGATGTGGGTAATGATGTAAACAAGCATTCAAAGTTTTAAACTAATATCTCAAAGGGTTAAGGCAATAAGTGGATTTTACCCATATTCAATGTATTTTCTAAGTAAAAAAGGGGCATAATTCTGTCAAAACCCTTGACAGAGTTATGTACTCTTGTCTGTTGATGTAGGTCATGATGGTAAACAAGTATGGTTAGTTTCAAAGCAATACCTCCAATGGTTTTGAAATAAAGTGAGGTGGTACGAAAAACTTAACCAAGCTCAATACACTTTCTAAGTCAAAAAAGGGACATAATTCTGTCAAAAACCTTGACAGAGTTATGTACTCTTGTCTGTAGATGGAGGTTATGATGGTAAACAAGTATGGTAAGTTTCAAAGCCATACCTCTAATACTTTTGAAATAAAGTGGGGTGGTACGAAAAACTTAACCAAGGTGTGACACCAACGCCGACGCCGGGGCAAGTAGGATAGCTCCCCTTTTCTTCGAAAAGTCAAGCTAAAAAGGGGCATAATTCTGTCAAAAACCTTGACAGAGTTATGTACTCTTGTCTGTTGATGTAGGTCATGATGGTTAACAAGTATGGTTAGTTTCAAAGCAATACCTCCAATGGTTTTGAAATAAAGTGAGGTGGTACTAAAAACTTAACCAAGCTCAATACACTTTCTAAGTCAAAAAAGGGACATAATTCTGTCAAAAACCTTGACAGAGTTATGTACTCTTGTCTGTGTATGGAGGTTATGATGGTAAATAAGTATGATAAGTTTCAAAGCCATACCTCTAATACGTTTGAAATAAAGTGGGAAAACTTAACCAAGGTGTGACGCCAACGCCGGGGCGAGTAGGATAGCTCCCCTTTTCTTCGAAAAGTCGAGCTAAAAATGTGTTTTAGAAAAAAAAAAACATCCTTAAACACCATCAAACAAATCGCTCAAAAACAGTGGCAGAACAATGATTCTTCCAACTATGAAAAACTCACAAGGCAGTAGATAATTTTCACACAATGCAAAATTTGTAAGACTGACTGACCTCTTTGAAAGCTTTATTTGCCTCACTTTCATCAAAGCATTCCACCTGAAATCAAAAATAAAGTATGTATGAAGCTGAGATACAATAACAAATTATAATTACACTTTCTAGCTCTAACAATTAAAAGGAAAAAAATCTTAAAAGGAAAACGATGTGTATTTCTGCTAATTTGCACTGTGTAAGGGAGCGGTGTGATCTATCTACAATAGACAACATGATCTATCCACAATAGAGAACAGAGCAAATACGCCATAATAAAAAATAGATACGCCTCCTCAAAATAACATAATTATTGTTGCAAACAGTACTCTCATCTATAACTTATTGCATTTAAGCATTATTAACTAACTGCCTTTTGGTGTCTCCATAACTTTGATGTTTTTATCTTTTTAATCTGCATAAAAACTGGGGGGAAAAAAACATGTAACTGTCTAGCAGGAATCCTTCTTCCGATACTCTATATGACTCCCCATACAATAGTGCAGTGGTTATAGGTCACTTCCAACAGCCTTGCCGTTGGGTTAATCCTTTAGTGACATGGTTGTGGTGTCCGCTTCCCATGCTCGCGGTCAGGGTTCAATCCCAGCTTGGGACTTGAGACTTTTCTCCTCTGGAATTACTTCACTGGCGACGAGGTTAATTCGGTTAGCAGGTATATGAGCTACCATGGAGCCATTGGATAATAGCGCAGAGCGGTAATGAGCTAGAAATTGCAGGGACTGTGCAGTTGATGCTGGCTGCAAATTGATAAAGAGGGAAGGACTGTATTGGTTATAAATCACTTCCAACAGCCTTGCTGTTGGTTTAACCCTTTAGCGACATGGTTGTGGTGTCTGCTTCCCATGCTGGCGGTCAGGGTTCGATCCCAGCTGGGGACTTGAGACTTTTCTCTTCTGGAATTACTTCAATAGTAAGCTGCCCCGTGCACCACCGACACATTTGAGAGGGAAGCGGTATGTTTTAAAGTAAATGCCATTGTAGTTCAACATTGCACTGAATCTATCTTCATTTTATAAGACCGCGATTTGTGCAAGCTAATGAAACTACAGACAAATGATAAGGGCATCACCTTTTTGAGGACAAGCTTCTGCTTTTCTTGCTGACTTTCCACAACGTAAACAGTGGCTTGTGCTCCTTTACCGATTTGTTCCTTGATCTGAAAATGATAAAATAAGAAATTTTATTCTTCGACAAATCGTTACAGCATCACTTTAAAACTGTCATTGCACATATCAAAAAATATAATTAAAAAATGATCGAAATTTACAATGTAGTTCTCCATGCTTGACAACACCAAGCATTCTCAATACGCATGCGCAAATTAATATGTTTACGAATTATTATTCGTTGTCATCTCTGTAATACATCGCAATAAGCAAGGTCTTTCAAATAGTACTATTTGAAAGACCTTGCAATAAGGGAACAGCCAAACTAAATAACATCAAAACATAAATAATAGAATATTCAGAAGTACTATAACTAAACCTTAAAGTTTAAGCTATGCATTCCAGTCATTATCAATAAAATCAGCGTTTAAAAATATGTTGCAGTACCGTATCCAGTAAGCAGTGGCTAGGTAGCCGTGACCGGCTATCTAGTCTTTTGAACCGGCTACCTAGATCAAAAGGCTAGGTAGCCGTACATTTTCTTGATTTTGGTTTCTATCCGTTTATTTTAATCACAGACCTGCAGTTCACAGGGGCGGATCCAGGATTTGGTCTTGGGGGGGGGCGTAACTTTTTTGCCATTTGTTGGTTCTGCGCAAGCCTTATAAGACGGCAATTATGACTGTGTTTTATTTTTTGTTTTTAAGTAATTGAACACTAAATAGCGGTGGAGCGAGCTAGTGTATAATTAACATGTATAAGTGAATGGCAACGAACAATGCGAGGACCGTAGCCAGAGGTTAAAAAAAGGGAGGCACCTTCTAGGGGGTTCGGGGGCAGCTCCCCGAAAATTTTTTTTCGAGGGTGCCATTTTGGCATTTTCCTGCATTTCAAAACGTGTTTTGATACTTTTAAGATACCGATTTCGAAACAGAAAATATAAATTTATACTCAGATATTTATGTAAGGTTGGGAATTTTGGGGGGGCCTGGGGGGGACGCTTGGTTCATTGAAAACACATCATGTTGCTGTTGTTTTATGTTTTTTCAAAACATAGTTTTGCTTGAGACTTTTTGATGAAGTAAAATACAGTGCTTTTAAATTGTATGAAACCTATGATACATCCTTCAGGAATGCGTGACACGACCTACTCGTCTATTATTTTACGTAATTTTCATGAAACCTAAAATTTAAGTGGTGGTGCATTATGATTCCGTAAGGGACATATGCTAACATCATAAAACATATAATACAGGTCATTATGTCCATAATGATGTCCGATCAGATCCGCCTCCGTGGTCTAGTGATAAGAGGAGCTGACTTAAAATCACTGTAACCTCCGACTTTGTCTCTTTAAGCTGAAACAAGGTCTTTCAAATAGTATCCATACTATTTGAAAGACCTTGGTTGAAATTATGAACTTAATGAACATGTAAAAACAAATATATAAGTAAAACCTTGATAAAAACTCATTCAATTCAAATTAAATATTTTGGGCATTTCGGACATTTTCAACTGCTTTAAGAAGGCAATGGTAGGGTGGGTAGCGATAAATTACACGATGCTACTGCGATCCTTGTCTAATATTAATAATCAAGTAAACTTTAAAAAATGTATACGTTAATGAATGATTATTCAATACTGATTCTATGTAGCTACTCGTATGATATTATATGTACGGTTACCTAGCCTTTTAGTCTAGGTATCCGGATCCGGCTACCTAGACCAAAAGACTATGTAGCCGGTCACGGCTACCTAGCCACTGCCTGTAAAGTTGTTGTTGTACAATAAATGGGTGGATAGCGATTTGTTACAGAAGGCCTCTATATTGATTAATTGTGGTAAAATGAGGCATTTTTCGCCATGTGTTATTCATAAAACTTTTATTTATTTATCATTTTACGTTCATTGAACACATTATCTATGTTTCGAGAATAAAATCTGCTAGATGTAGGGTACGTATGCATGCCCTTTTTAAAAGTTGGTCATACCCTACCGGAATTGATCCAGGGTTTGACCATGACCAGTTCAGTCGGTAGGGACGATTATGGTGACTGGAAAGAAAGAGTATTTATAATAGTTGCAGGAAGTTATGATCTGGGTAAAGGAAAGAGGACGCATATGTTTAGTTAGATAGGAAGGGTAGGGAGAGGGCGGAGGGATTGACATAAGATAGCAAATTGGTACTGCAACTAGTCTGTTCACTATTTTATTGAACATAAGGTGTCGGGCGTCAGATATATGTTCAAGAAAACGCCACATCAACTGACTTATCATGTTGCAGACACTGCTGTAGGAGGAGTAGGGGTTTTTTGCCCATCGCACTGCTCTGCACTGAACCATAACTATTTGTTTAATGTTATGTTGGGTGTATAGGCTCCAAACACAACTGGAGTATTGAAGCTGGGGTCTAACCAAAGCTTTATAAGCAAATTCTCTGATGTTCGGATTTTTACATGGGATGCTTCTTTTAATGAACCAAATTAACATGTGTATTCCAGTTTAGTTCTGAGGATATGTATGGAACCTATGGCTAAATATTTGGCATCAGTAACAGTTTCAAGATACAATGTTTGGCCATGGAGTGTATATTTGGATTTAAATGGGATTTTTGACCTTGTGATATACTCATGTACGTGCATTTTGAGGGATTAAACTTCCTTCCCATTTATCATCCCATAATTGTAACCTGTTCAGGTCTTGCTGTAGGACGTTTTCCTTACTGGGCATACTCGTACCACTTTGACAATGTCTGTCTGCCCGTCTGAAATCTGGCACTTAAAGTTTGAACTGTTCATGATCGTGTAGGGTAGCAATTTTGTTAGTAAGTCTTATTGGTGTTCGTATGAATGCTGTGACACTAATACTGCTACAATATTATGGTAGGTTATGTAAACATGATCAGTCTAATATCCGGCGTTCCGCCATCTCAAGTCTTGCTGTATGGATGTAACACTCGAAAGGGGTGAATACTCGTGCTCCATCCATTGTATTCCAAATCTCTGGACCATCTGATCAAAAGCTACATATTGCTTGTGTTAATTTTGTTTTTGTATAACATGCAAAATAAAGTGTATCGAATTGTTTTGTAATGAGTGTGTCATGTCGTGCCGTTTGTCGTGCCGTGTGTCTTGTCGTGTGTTGTGTCGTTTTAACATCGTCAAGTAAAGTTTAAAACTGATGGGATGTAACAGGTGTTTATCATCATTAAATGGGCTAAAACATACACCCTAGCTTTATCCTCTTGAAATCAAGTTCGTTATGGTCTGGAGCTCAAACGCTTTTGGTGGATGAATTATCTTTCAGTTTCATAAGCAAATGAATAAAATGCATCCCTTAAGCATACCATCAATATATAGGGCATAGGGTGTCTAGTCATGATATACTCTGGGTACAAATTAGGATTGATCTTAACAAATTTACATTGTGCTATTGCAGCTGGTGGAGTCCTTTGTAGAATAATTCATCCTCGGCTTTACCACGTGTGAATATGAGCCGAACATTCTTTTGGTTAGCTGATGGCAAAATGGCTGTTCAAAGTGTCGTTTTATTCTCTTTTTGGAACCAAACGTGATAATCTTATTAATTTATGTTATCTTTCTAATACGATCGATGAATCTAATAGTGTGTGAGAGTGTGTCAAACACCTGTCCAAAATGAAACTGTCGACTTCCTCAGGCCTGATAAAGGTTTCTACCAGGGATCTTACATACAATCTAATAAATCCAGTGTCAACTAAATCATTCAGTCAAACATTGGCTTAGATTGGTTCTTTTGAAATGGAGTTTTGCTTAATTTGTGTATAATATCATAGTAACATAATGCCTAATAATTATTATACAGTCATAAAGAGATATTTAACGTTTAAACAGCAAATTTAGATATTTTATTTTGAGTTTAAATAGATAGGGAACTTGGGAGGCAGAACTGTCATTACAGTCTCAAATTATAATCTCATTTTAGAACCATGGCTTACACTGTACTGTCGCCCAGGCTCTGTGTCCTGTTACATGTTAGTTTTTCTGTGTCTGAATCAGTATATGATTTGTAAAATAGTAGTACGTAGTGTTTTTCACTCCACCGTAAAATCACATTCAGGGTCCACGATGTAAAATATAATAAATATTCCAAATGAAACATTTTGATTTTTTAACAAAACGTGGTTAAAATGCCCTTCGAGGTCACTGGTTATACTGCGAAGTGTTAGGGGAGAGTAACCGCTACGGGATGTTCTTAATAAAATTTCGTCTGATGAACAGTATTGCATTTGTACTTTAGTTGTAACATTTTCCCGCCATTTTCAAAGCGTTTTTCACCTGAACGTAATTGATTACAGGTAAGTCGATATCGCAAAAACTAAACCAGTGCTTTACAGTTTTATTTAAAGTATGAAAATTATTACTGCCTTAAAACAGAGCAACAACGAAATAACATTTAAAATCGAAACGAAGGGAAATGCGCAGTTCGAGCACCTGTTAAACGACGCACCATAACAACAATGTAAACAAACAATGGATTTGTTAATCAGAGCGTGACTATGTCGTGTAATCACGTGTAGATTAGAACTCCAGCGTGTCCAAACTTACAGACTTGAACGAAGCTTGTGTCCAGTGCATTTTGAGAACTGTTTGTTTTGTTTATTCAAAGGTATGTAGTGTTCACTAAAACAAACCCGTAAACTTAAAGTTTTAACATAATTTGTTGCTGAAATAATACCTTTAATATCTATTGACTAAAGTTATCTGTGGTAAACAAATCTATGTGCAAAATTTTCATAAATGATTGTAAACCTTTATCTTTCAATGCAACAAACTTTGCAGCCAGCAGTTTGCTAATCAAAGCATGATACATGTATATTAAAAGGGGTAGGACGTACATGCAGAGAGAGTTTTTTGCCAAAGACTAACACTACTGTGATTAAAGCCTGGAACCTTCCGGTCTTTGCTCAGCACTTGTAGCTTTATGATCCTCATTATCAACTGGACACAAAATCACCTGGTTGATTACAATATACATCTATCTATACTTCCTTTAATGTCAAACCCCTCAATGCATGGGGATTAGAAATTTCTCTCTGCGTAATGAATAAGAGTTGCAAACATAAAAGTTACTCAGTTTTTACTATTTATCTTTTCAGATTTAAACTGAACAATGTCACAAGAAGGGCTAGAAGTAGAGCTTCAGCAGATCGCAAACGATGAAAAACCAGAATTTGAACCGGAATCTAGTTCTGGTGTAAACAATGAAACTGCAGAAGAGCAGAAGTCCACTGATGTCGAAGGAACAACAAATCCAGCATTTTCCCAGGCTGATGAACCTCCCCTAGAGGAAATTCCACCACCAATGACCTTTGTGGACTTTTTACCATTGTTAATTGAGCCAGCTAATTCAAATGCCGATCCACCAGTGTATGCTCAATTCAGGTAAATTACATTTACTGAAAATTCCTGACAAACTTTTAGGGAGTTCTGTTGTCAGCCATTTAATATAGCTTGTTGTGCAGTGAAAGTTGATAGCATTTGATAGGCTTTATGAGATATAATACGTCTACAAAATGTCTATGTCCCTGCGAGGGGGTTTAAAGGAATTATGAGGCAGAATGCAATATTATACAATTCTCAGCTTTGCACATCCGGGTACTGATCACTTATTTACATCCTGGAAAGGTGATTCCTCGGCTTTCATTGCTGATCTCTATGCATCTTTAATTTTAAAATGTACAAAAACTAAGAATAAACATAAACAAAGACGATGGTCTACCACAAGCTTATAACTTTCAAATTGAATTTATAATAATAATAATTATGCTGTTAAAAGTTTTTTGTTTCGTTTGAAATAAACTTATGCAGATAAGTCTCCAGTAAAAACCGAGTTTTCACCTTTTACCGAATGAAAAAATGAACGTGACCTAATAATCCAATTGGTTAACTGGTCAGTATGGCAAAGCCGAGAATAAGTTTCATAAAAAGGCACCACTATCATTCATGCATAGAAGAAAAGAATGTTAAGGTAATTTGATTGGGGATGTCTTAGACATGCTACATCTGTTAGTACATGTATATATCTGTCTATAATTATAATCCAGATACCTAGAGGGAGTCATCAGAGAAATGCTAAACTTATCTCTGTTTTCAGAGGAAGAAGTGGTTTTAGAAATGTATTGAAGGAAACACTACTACCTGTTCGGCCACTATTCTCACCTTAAAAAATGCATTCAGGCCTGATGTTTGGCGTCACTATGGAAGTTCAGTATTTAAGGGGAAGGGGGCTGAAAGTTTCAAGACACCTGTGTCCCACAAACCTGAAGGTTTCCATAGAAATTTATAAGGGTTTGAAAGACTAATACTAATTTGAAATTATACAAAAAGTGTGTAAAACTTCACCTGGTGTTTCTGATGTCTGTGCTGAACTCTTGTTATTAATTCCTTTTTTCAGAGGCACAACTCTGATGGCCTTACATTTATAAACGAATTAATAATACATTTGCCCCATTTGTTTATAGACAGACAGACAGACAATATCGTTTATTCACTCAAGGTACATATAATACTACATGAGGATTTTCTAATACTAGTATATAATCAAAAGCATGTCAAGTGCTTCCAATAGTGATCATGCAATAGATACTCTCAGGGGGAATATTTCAATTTGTACGGTTTGATTACAAAATAACCAAAAAAAAAAACCCAAACAACAAACAAACGTGCAAAACCATGTGCCATATATAATACTAGTATAACAGAGTGGTACAGCCGTATTATTTTCAATGTACGGATAAGAAATTAGATATATACCAATTCTATTATTCATGTATATAAAGAGCAAACTTTTAATAATAAGAAAGAGAGAATAGCACCGATGGTACTATTTTCGCTGCGGATTACTTTTCATTACTAGCATTAGTGTGTAAATAGCGTAATTTATGAATGAAATACCTCAGTAACGTGACCTTGCATGCAATTCTCGTGTTTGTTTCAGTACAGTTCTATTTTTATACCAATAAAAAAACAAAAACAAAATAGTTTAATTGAACACAAGGATTACCGAAAACAGTATTTGGTGAAATAGTGATCAACGAAACTGTGAGTTACTCATTAGATACATTGTATTCGAAAAAAACAACATTAGGGATGTTGATTACCATTATATTCATAGAACATATTAATTAAAGTTTTGCAAAGATCGTCCGTAGAAATTTACAAATGTTAGTAAGTTTATTTTTATCACGACACTGTAAGATTTCTTGGAAGATGTAATAATTATCAATTAAATTAAAGTCTTTTAAGTACGTGTTTCTATGAGGTCTGAAGAACTGGCAACTCAATAAATAATGCCTTTCGTTTCCGATAGAGCCGTTATCGCACAGTGGGCATGTTCGATTTTGGTAGGGGGTACCGTCGTGGCGTCCGGATTCGACTGGAAGCCGATTGTTCCCACATCGAAATTTAAAAAAAGTCAAATAATCAGTTCTAGAAAGAACATTAAAGTACCTTTCATATTCAAGATTTTGTTTGAAGCTGTTATAGGTTAACCCTTTGTTAGATTGCTGCATCTGAGTATGCCAGTTTTGTTTGAATTGGTCAACTAGCGTTTGTTTTATTATTTTATGAGTGCTTTTATTTACTAATACATGTTGGTTTAGCCAGAGGTCTGTTCTTCCAACAGTGTCAAGAATTTCTTTAATTTTTGAGATCCATTTAAAATTAAGATTATTTAATTTTAACATATATCTATACAGTAACAGTGAGAGTTTACTTTCTTTACCTAATAGCAGTCTAGACCAAAAAGATACCATTTTAGTTTTTACAGTGATTGATAATGGTAAGGTTCCTGTTTCACCATACAACATATAAAGCGGTGTACTTTTCCGGGCATTGGTAATTTTTCTGAGAAACACATTGTTAACTGTTTCTAATATATCTAAATTTTCATAACCGAATATTTCAGATCCATATGTTAAGATAGGTATAACCGTATGTTCATAAAGCTTTATGGTTAGATCAACAGGCAAGTCCGCATTGTTGGATTTAGTGAACAGCAGATGCATAGCCTTGTTAGCTTGTTGGGACACGTGCTTCCTGGCTCTTAAAAAGGAACCATTACTCGCAAATGTAACTCCTAAATAATGATAATTATCAGTTATTTCAATTGGGTCATTCCGAAGGTAAAGTTATAGGTTCGAGTATTTCTTGCGCCGAAAACAATGATTTTTGTTTTATTTTTGTTAATGCTTAATTTCCATTGGTCGCAGTAATTATAGAATATATCTAAGCAGTTCTGGAAATCAGACGGGTTATTTGAAACGATCACGGTGTCGTCTGCATAAAGAAGTAACAATAGTTTAAGCCATACTTCTTCGGTATTCGGATCATTTAACTTTATGCCGGTGGCACCGTATGCCTCAAGATATGATTGCAAATCGTTCAGGTAAAAAGAAAAGAGGATCGGGCTTAAATTTTCTCCCTGTCGAACCCCAATTTCCGATAAGAAATAAGATGATTGTACCCCGTTATGCAGTACACATGACTTAATGTTTTGGTACATATTGAAAATTACTTGGAATAATTTACCATTCACAGAATTTTGTAATAATTTATGCCATAGTCCAAAGCGCCAAATCTTATCAAAACACTGTGAAAAATCAACGAAGGCACAGAAAAGTTTAAGCTTTCGCTTCTTCATAATTTCAATTAGTGCATGCAAAGTAAAGATGTGGTCTGAGCAAGAGTAACCGGCCCTGAAGCCGGCCTGGTTTTCTTCCAGTATATTGAAATTTTCTACATAACTCGTTAGCCTGAGATTAAGTATCGATGTGAATAATTTGCCAAGGCATGATAATATCGTAATTGGTCTATATGACCCACAAGCCTTTGGGTCACCTTTGTTTTTAAAGATAGGGATAATCGAGCCTTCGAGCCAGGGTTTTGGTATATAACCTGTGTCTAAGATACTGTTAAAAAGACGATTATAGATAGGAAGCATCAGTGTTTTAGTGCTTTTTATATACTCATTTAAAATGTTGTCGGTTTGGCTTGAAGCTTTTCCATTACTTAAGCTGTTAATGCATTTCACTATTTCTTCGTCTGTAATGTGCCTATTTAGAAACTGGTTTGAATTTTCAATGAAAATTTGATCAACAATGGCATCATATTCGTCATTTTCCTGTATATTGGAGTTAATCTGCTTAAAATGTTCATAAAATTCATCAATAGACAGAGATGCAGTTTTAACTTTCGGTTTTAATTTCTTCAAGAAATTCCAGTATTGTTTAGGGTTATTCGAATGCATGTGTCGTAGTTTATTTGCTTTTTCTAATTTATATTTACCTATATAATAATTCATAGTACGCTTGTATTGTTTACTTGCATTTTTTAATCGTAATTTGTTATCAGAGTTGTGATTATTACGATATGTTGATTTAGCGCTATGGTAATTATTTCTCGCCTTACGACATTTTGGACCGAACCATGGCCTATCGGTATTATTGTTAAAAGATTTACCTGTGTATGTCTTATTATTACTTGGAAAGGTTCTACTCGCGCGTTTTCGAACAGATGTTGTATTTCGGTTGTAGCATTTTCAATAGACAGTTCTGTTTGTGGTGAAATTAAAGAATTTTCTATAAAATTAAGATGATCTGTATCAATGTTGCATGAAAAAGACTCATTACTACCATCGCGCCACTTCGGTTTCGTTTTTACAGTTAGGGTTACAGTTTACAGAACTTGTACATGTATTATCATATTTTTTGTTACATTTAACGGACCACTGGAGCGCACTATGGCCATCAGAGAACAAGGCGTCTGTATCTGAAATTTCAAACTTCGTGATGTATTCAAAACTATCCACACTAGCAATTAGATAATCTATTACTGATTTTTCTTTAAAAGTAAACTCTCCAACATTTTTGTCCTTATCTAATCTTCCGTTTGCTATGAAAAGATTATTGTTTCGACATAGGTCTATCAACATTAGGCCATGTGTGTTAGTTTTTTTATCTTTCAAATTCGCGTCAATGGAATCGATAAATTTTCTAAAACGGTATACTTATCAAAGTGCGACCTTGATTCTGGGTCGATACTAAACACGTTATTTAAGAATGGATCAGACGGCAAAAAATCCGACAATTGTGAGCTTCTACCATTGACATCACCAGCTAGAAACACGTACTTATTTTGACTGCATGTAGTAATGATCTCACTTTCGAAAGAGTTAATATCAATATCATTAATAAAACGAGAGTTTTCCGGGGTAAGTAAATAATACCCATGATCATGTTTTCCGCAGTATTTGTTAGCCTTTTATCAAAGCTCAACCACAATATATATTCATTATCATTTGGTATTACCTTAACATATTTGTTAAATGGTTCCCTTATATACATGCCTATTCCACCAGATTTACGTTTATAGCTTTGCTCTCTATTTTTAGAGATGAAAGTAAAGTTATCAATATCTACAATATCGGAGTTATCTATGTGAGTCTCTACAACACAAAAAATATCATGTAAACTTATAAAATCAACAAATTCTGGGTATTCCAACCGCCTTTTCAAACCATTAACATTCAAACAAGCAAATTTTAATTCTCTATCAGAATTCCCCCTGCTGTCCTATGTTTTACAACTAATATCACATGACTCTTCTTGGTCATGAGGCTGGCTTTGACTCGGAGAGTCCCACGGGCGGGTAATGTTCGAATTAGGTTGAGTATGTCTTTCTGGTGCATGGCAGCGCTGGTAATTTCGGTTGCTATTATCCTGCGATCGGTTCACTGATCGGCGGGGCGACGGCGATTTGGATTGCCCACGTCGCTGCTGTGAGTTTGGAGAGGGATGTGAAACGTGTCTGTGGCGAATTCTGTAAAAATGTAAGGCCATCAGAGTTGTGCCTCTAGAAACAGGAACTATGTTCTACAGGAATTAAGCCAATGGTGTTATTAGAACTATTTTAACAGAACCTGTTTTCACTTTTACAGCACTGTCCTAGAACAAGCTAATCAGTGGTTGAAAGGTAACCCTGGATTTAAAGTGATGAAGTTGGAATCATTCATTAAAAAGCTTGCAGATAAAGACGTTGTTGATATGGACCAGGTGGTTTACCACGAGAGCAGTCATGGTATCAACAAATACCTCCGTGGACTAAGGTATGTGTAGAGACATTTGTAGGCACCCCATTTATTTACACAGAATGACAGTTTAAGTAATTATACATCCAAACAAAGTTTAAAGGGGGTACAAAATACTTAAAGGTCCTTTTAGTTTAGTTTATACTAATTTATTTTAGCTCTATTGTGAAGAAAGCTTGTAGCTTATCAAGTCACTCTCGAGTGCGCTTCCAGGAAAAATAAGTACTGGTGTCATATGAGGAGATATGGTCGTGATCCCAGTAGGGCTCAAACCCGCAACCTCCGGGATGAGCGGCAGACACCTTAACCTTGATGACATTCGTGTTCTTGGTGTTTTTTTTGCTTCACTATTCAGGCAGTGTTGCTGGGTTTATTAGTCATTATAAATGAAAGCTCTAGTTTTACTCAAAACCTACTGTAGACATCTTTTTGTTGAAACTGTTAAACTGAATTTTCAAATTTGCAAATTGTTTTCCAGAGACTTTAGCTATGCTCTCATATACAAGGTGTATTGTGGTCTCACTCTGGGTTCATGAGGAGAATAAGTCATAATTATGATAATTTTTTTTTTTTAGAGTATGGTTAGCACCTCGTATAGATACAAGTGAACCAGTTCAAGAGATAGGATACCTTACCTCCTTACCAGAACCTGTAGATGAGTCGAATTCCGAGGCAGTATTGTCAATGTTTCGTCCATCAAGATTTAAAGTGTCGGCATCTGTTCCCTCGTACTGTGGTACGGCAGATATGATGGTACAGCTCAATAAGTTCCTCAAGAAAAAACCAGTCCCAGGTAATCCCTTTTCTACTGCACTTATAATTTGTAACTCTGATTCTGATTGGTTACAGCATTTAAATTTGCAACTGTTAAATAATGTATATACAGTCAGAAAATCAAACAATCTATAACTATCACATTTTAGTATTAGAATAGGGCTACCTGTTGACTGATTTTGAAATTTGCTACAATATAATATTATGGTTCATAATGGTCACAAACAGATTTAATGCCCCCCCCCCCCCCCCCCCCCCCCCCCTGGGGGTTTTTTTTTGGGGGGGGGGGGGGTTTTTTTTTTTTTTTTTTTTTTTTTTTTTTTTTTTTTTTTTTTTTTTTTTTTTCGTTCCCTCGCTCCAGCTAACAATGTAACTGTTAAAAATATTTGCAACCATTTAAAGTGATATATATTACTAAATTATAGTCGCAAATGTCAAAATTACTAAACAGTTAACCTTATATTTTAGGAGTACATGTATTGTAAGCCAAAGCTGTCATTTGGTAGAGAGAATGTTACTCTAGTACAGGCTTCTAACAACCCAAAAGTTTCAAATATTATGCTAAAATTCATTAAGAATAAAAAATGAATAAGAATCGCTCTAATTGCTACAATTTAATATTTGTCATCTTTAATATAGCTAGTATTCATATCATAAAATATTGTGTCAGTAAAAAAATGCAAAGTAAGAACACCTTACACCAATTGGCCACTGCAACATGTTACACCCAAAAACAGGGTGCAAAAATCTAAATGTATTGGCATGACATCGGAACATGGGTTACATTTATGGATAGAAGTACTCATCTGTTTGACCTTGACATTTTCAGGTTCCATTCTAAATATAGAAACTCTGAAAGTGAAATATGAGGAGCAGAGTCATAAATCTTTAGACACAGAAAAAATGTGCTGGGCAGACTGCGGGAAGGAAGACAGAATCTATATTTACGCTCTGAGAGTGTACTATGTGGTTGGAAAACCCGCTTTTGAAGTCATAGGTGAGGCAGAATGTTTAATTGTTTTTACACACATTGTTTTAGTCATGTTTGAAATGGGTTATGTGCACTGTGAAAAACTTTCCATTTTGGGTACCATTATTTGAAAATCAGGTTTACTTGACCAAATTTAACGCACTTCAGCGGAAAGTACACAACATTCAAAGCTGTTATCACAGTGCTTGTTGTTCCTAGAATGTTTTTTATGATATTTTTAACATTTTGCAAAATACAGCTGAGAAATAACTTTTAATACAAATGTTCTAGAATATGATAGAGTTTAAAACATATCAAGTTGAGATTTTTCAAAAGGAAGTCATTAATGTTCATGCGGATCCAGATATCTCTGCAGGGAGTGCTTTGTAGTACTTATCTATTGCGGCTTACATTAAATTAGTTTAACAATTTTACAGAATTGTCAAAACTTACACATCATGTCTAGTAAAATGAAGGTTCAGCTTTGTGTAACAGTATTTTGAAACAAATCCAGACTGTGTTACAAGTTTTCTGTGATATTTTTGTATACAGGATACCATGATGAGGTACCAGTCTGTGTCAATAATTGGGAAATAGTCAGCAAAATACGATTCTGTCCTTTCACAACAGTTGTACAGAGAGCCAAAAACTGGCTCAGAACTCAAAAGGTATGTACATACTGTGACATGTGATCACATTTCTTACATTTGTAAAAGGTTTATTCAGTGCACTTGTCAAGGTAGCTCCAACCTCACCCTACTGGTTGTGAGTGATTTGGTTTTTGTGACTGGTGTAGATCATGATTCAGTCTGTGCATATACTGTAGGCTGATCATGATCTACACTATTCAGTAAGTCATTTTTCAGTGTGCATCCCTTTGAACAACTAATTATACAATCCAGATTGAAAGCTAGACTAGTTTATTGAAGGAGTTTAGCAATATAAAGGTAAATTCTCATTTCTCAGGAGATTTTGAGCTCACGTGACCTGTCATGCCATGGGTTATATGTAAACAACACACTTCAATCCAACATACTGCGAAAGCAAAATACAGTTATCCATAAACCTTGCTTTGTAAATTGACAGTGTTTGTCTATACTAAAAGTATAATATTTTGTCTATATGGGATGAAGAACATGATGTATTACAGTTCTATGTAATAATTTTTCACATGAGCATACTTAGGACTGGTACTAGTAACTACTTTAATATAAACTGTGAAGAAAGCTTGAAGCTAATTGAGTCACTCTCGAGTCCGCTTCCTGGAAAAACCAGTACTGGTGTCATTTGAGGAGGTCGGTCCTGACCCCAGTTGTGCTTGAACCTGTAACTTCTGGTATAAGTGTCTACACCACCACTTCTTTAGTAATTCTTTAATACAATATATAGATATATATTATATTATATAATGACATTTTGTGTTACAGGGTCTAAAGGTCGTCAACATGGAAACAGTAGCAATATTCAGTGACAGAAGTAACAAAGGTAAATAAAGATATAAAATTCCCTTTACTTGTCAGCATAGACAAAGGAACTAATTCACATGTTGTTTTTGTATTGTAATTAATGCCCCTTTCAACCATATTTCGGTCATTTTCACAGATGGTAAGTTTACCTAACAATTATTCCTGAAAAAAAAACAGTACTAGAACCCTGTTCTTCATAAGAAACTGCCAACTTTCTAATAGAAAGAGACATGGTCTGTAGCAGCGCTTGAACCTGTGACCCTAAATGAGAGGCTATGGTAGTTCTCATCCACAGAGGCGGATTAACTCACATCACTAATATATCTAAGAGTGTAAATTTTGTAACACCTTATATGTTAGATGTAATTTATCCAGTCATATCTGTCTCAAGCATCCAGTGAAGAGATTTATTGAAAGTGGTCCCTTAAAAGTAGGTAGCTGTCTATTACAGGTATATTTCATAATGTCTGACTGGGATGTTAGTTATCATGGTTGCTCAAGGCGTGTGGTTGCTTAATTAAGGTGACAACAGACACAGGTTCAGATGAACTGGTGGTTTGTGGGACTTTTTAGAAAAACGCCATACAAATGATTCTTGTATTTTTCATGGGATATTTATTTAGTACATAGTTAATTTGCACTTATTTGTCCCCCAAAAATCCAAAGATTGGCAGTATGGAATTTCCATAAAAACTCAAACAGTAAATCACAAAGAATAGGTACTGAGCCGAGGTGGAATACAAAACAGTGATTAAAATTAATGGAAATAAACAGTTCATTGATGTGTTGTTTCAGGTGAGGCCAAGGTTCACAATGACATGTGTGGGCATGGTGAGGGAGCTGGTAATGACACACAGTTTGCACGTGTTCTCAGAGTGTTCTATACACAGGTTTGTTGAATTTTTGAATTTTTTACTTGGAGTCAAAAGTCTGTTTCAACAGGTGTTCAATTATTTACAGACAGGCAGTACACCAAAGCAATATTCTTGGAAGGATCAATATTAGATTTTTGTCCTCAGTAAGAAAATGCTTCTCGCATAAAGAATTATGTCAGTTGTGGGGTTCGAACCCATATCCATCAATCAGTGAGAAGTTTAGTGTAGTTCAGCTGGCAATTGTTAAATGAGCGTTCAATAAAAGTACAGATTTGAAATTTTTAGTCAAAGGGACACAACTTGTACTGCTTGATTAAAGTCTTGTTGATGTTTATCTCCCTTACTTTGTAATGACTTAATCACATTTAGGTGTACATCAAAATTGCTGGGGAAAAAATCAAAATTTTTAACTTAGGTAGTCGGTGACAATATGGAATGCATAACCTTGCCCATTATTTATGTCTGTCAATAAATTCCTTATATAGGTTTTATCCAGGAAATACACAGATTAACTGCATGTCGGTCTGTCTGTCTGTCTGTCTGCCTCAGTATCTCTATGGCAGCCTGTGCCCAGATGTAATACTATGACAACAATAGGTAACAGTAAAATGTTTTTGAGGTCATTTATTCCATGTTAGGTTATCGGCATGGTTCTTTTGGTTTATGTGGTTAAAACGAGTGATAGAGAGAATGAAAGGGTAACCACATAAGTACCACTATATGGGTATGTCATTCTGTTGTTTTTTTTGTCCTAATATTTGGATCCTGCTAAAGATCAAAAAAGTATCCAAGCCATTGGTCTATGAAACTTGGCATCTTGGAACGGGGACCCTGTCAATAAGCATGTTGAAAAATGGCTTTATAGGTCTTTTTTGCATTGACCAGTGTGATGCCAAAAGAACTCTGTACCATTCTTTCAATGGCAAGTTAAAAACACTAAATGGTTCTGGGTTACCGCACATTTAGGGCCACAGTTGCTGATTGCTAGTAAGAAACATAATGAAGTTGAGTCTCAGTCAGTTTTAGTTTACATGAGAAATGTATTTGTTAACTTTTTTTAAGGATTCCAAGAATGGTGAGTGTTCATATCCATCACTAAATCTCACCACAAGGTTGTTCATCCCGTCACGTCGGGGACAGTGGGGCAAAAACTGTGAGACTTTCTCTAAGACGATGCAGAGAGTCATCACATGGTTACAGCTAACAAGTAAGTATTGTCAGTATAACTACGTTGTTCTCTTAAAGTCCCTATAGCACTTTAGATACCAATATATAGAATTGTAAATATATTTATAGAATAAAACGGTATCAGCAAAAAACCCACTGCAGTGTATTTACAGCATGTACTTTACATATAAAACGCTACATTAAGAATGTTTTTTGTACAAAATACAGTCAATTTCAAAGGTAAGATATCTAAGTTGGTTATCTGAGAGCTGTAAGTCATTCTATATCCAAAGTGCTAATGGGACTTTAAAGAACATTTGTGTGTTAAAATACTTATTATTAATAAATTTATACAACTTTTCATGCATTTGTGATAAATTCTAAGGCTCAATCAATACATTCAACAAGCTGGCAAATGAGAAAATTCAGGCCATGCAGTCTGGGTATTGGGAGTTGGATATTGCAATTTGAGCACATAGAGATGTCATGCCCCTTTATATGACAGAAGGAATGAATTTAAATAAACTTTATAAGATAGCAAGGAGTGAGCTCAGCTGTAAATACCTGGAACCAGAGACTCTAGACTGGTCCCAGAGAAATGTTTTATCAATATAGACATAGACTGGACATCAGTCACATGACATTCACAATCTTTGATCATATTGGGACTGGTAAATTCACTGTTCAGGCTGTCTGTGTAAAAGATATTTTATCTGCATTCGTCAGTCATAGGCTGATACTACACAGAATTATCACAGACATATTTCATGTATGAAAACGCATTTACAAGATGTCATTGAATATTTCAGTCTCTCATGTGATACTGTTATTTTATTATCAGAGACACCAGTATTTGGAGTGGAAACAGTGAATTACCCATTTTGTCCGGACAGCTATGGTACAGGTGTGAGAGATAATGATGCATCAATTTCATTAGTGGCTGCCTCAGGAAAATATTTCATTACAACAGTCAGGTAAGATAGCAACAAAATCCTCGGGTCGGAGGGTTCCAGGATTGATCCTCCGGATTGGAAGGTTCAGGGTTTGATCCCTACCAGCGTCATGTCGGTAGTGTCTTTTGGCAAGACACAAATATTCCACATTACCTCTACCTCTCTTCAAGGTTGATTCCATCTTGATTGAGTCTTGAGAGCAATTAATCTAAGTTGTAAGAACTTTGTTCAAAGTCGAGAATGAATAAATTAGAATAAACTGACAAAATCCTGGTAAAATTCTCAAATGGACTTGTCCATCTTTCATTAAGATCATACCTACCTGTACATTTGTTCAAAGGGGGATTCACTGAAAATTTACTGACAGAAATGCCAACTGTACTGATGATGATCCACCTGCAGGGATATATAGTCTGATCATGATCTACACTTGTGTCTCAAAGGCAAGATGTACTTCCTGCCAGCAGGGTTAAGGTCCTGAGTTGCAAGTTTTAAAAAACTCAACAATTTAATCATGACCATTACATCTTTAAAAGTGCAGATCTAAAGTCTGATTTCTTGCCTTTCTTCTTTTTGTTTACCTCAATTGTACAAAAAAGAATTAAACAGAATAAGCTCATCAATTTCTTAGCAATTTGACAGCTATGCATCACAAAACTGCAAAGCTTTTGATTCAAGTTTTGCAATTACTCTGCAGCTGATGATAGAGACACAGGTGTAGTAGTGAATATAGAATAACGTGTTAGGATACGTCAGTTATCCCTAACTAGCACACGTGGACTAGGCAGATCATGATTAACAATCTGATCCCGCTAGCTGATTAGTCAGTAAATGTTCACTGAGCACCCCTTTGAACAACTAATGGTACTGTCCAAATTGAAAGATGGACACGTCCAATGTAGAAAATTATGGTAGCTAGGTAAAGATTAACTGTTTATTAAGGTAAGAGGCATTTGGTACACAAATTATTCATGCTCCAGTAAAGTGAAAGGTATAACTGTTTTATTTATAGGAGACTATTGCATTTTAATGTCCTAAGTGGACATTTATGGAAATAAATATGGTGTTAATATGGTGAGAAAATAACTAATGAATAGCAAAAACTCCACATAAATCCAGCTCATTTTTAACAGGTATGATTGAGGGCACAAGGATTCTTCATCTTACGATACGAACATATTTCTCAGGTGTTTATGAATTTAAGATCATTAAACAGAATTGTAGTTCAGTATAGTTTATTGCGTTAAACATTTCACAAAGCTATAAGACAAGTTCAAAGCATTTAGGAAGTGCTTGTAATTAACAATTCAAAATGAACAAGTGACAGGAAATTGTCACAAAACCAGGTTTTCATTTTCCAGTCTGCTGGCCGAGCGCAAATGTGTTTTTAAAGTCAGTAGATATACATAATGTGAAAAAGAAACAAAGGTCTTCTTCTATATATTACATGTGTGTAAAAAAAGCAAAGGGCCATAATTCAGGCAAAATTGATCCAAACACAAAACCCAGACCGAGGGCACTTGATGACAACAGTTCTGTGAGAGTTTGGTTTAAATATCTTGAGAAATGTAGGAGGAAGTGGGCACGTGACAGTATTCTTCTATATATAACATATGTGGAAAAAAAGCAAAGGGCCATAATTCAGGCAAAAATTATATAAAAAAAAAAAGAAAGAAAGAAAAAACAAAACAAAAAAAACTTGCTCTGTGTGGGGTTTGAACCGCTGGTCTCATGAGAAATTTTGTCATCTTACTGTAACAGAATACTCCAAAGTATACAGGACTGGTAATCTATTCTAAAAATAGACAGTAATAACAGAGTATTCTCCCTTTTATAATAACAGAGTATTCTCCCTTTTATATATGCTTAAATAAGGAGACACAAAATTGCTAACAGATGGACGACCAGGGGCAGAACATTATATATTCAAAATTATTTAGTTCACAATTATAGTTCTGTGAAAGATTTGTTGAAATCCCTTGAGAAATGTAGGAGTTGCACACAGAAGAGTATTTCTCTATATATATTACATTATGTGGAAAAAAACAAAGGCCCATAATTCTGTCAAAAATGATCAAATCCCAAAACCCCGACAATATGCACCAGGGCACTTGGTGACAATAATTCTGTGAAAGTTTGGTTGAAATCCCTTGAGAAGTGTAGAAGGAGTTGCGCACAGAATTACATATGTGAAAGAAAACAAAGGGCCATAATTCTGTCAAAAATGACCAAATCACAAAACCCCAACAATATGCGCCAGGGCACTTCATGACAATACTTCTGTGAAAGTTTGGTTGAAATCCGTTGAGAAATGTAGGAGGAGTTGCGCACAGAAGATATTGTTTACGCCCGCCCGCCCGCCGACATACCTCAATCTAATAATCAGGATTTTTCCTTTGGAAAACCTGGTTAATAAAATGTAATAAGTTCTAATTTCTCATTTATACAGTTGCTGAATTTGTTGATAAAAGATTAATATGCTGGTACAAATGAATGATACAAATTATGAAAGTCACAAGAGGTTGGAAACTTTGAAATTATTCACCAGATTATCAAAGTAACTTACAAACATACATGCATGAATTTATAGGTAACATTATTATTCTGAAGGAATCAAACCCATCAAAAACATCTCATGTTCTTATCTAATTTAGGCCTGTATAAACAGTCACAAACAGTGAATAGCCAATTATTAATGAATGTGGGCCTCAATAGCTCAGTAATTAGGGCGTTCGTCTCCGGAACAGGATCCCGTGGGTTCGAATCCCAGCCTGAGCACGAGGTGTATCCTCAGACAAAGACACTGATGCCACAAATGCCTCAGTCTACCCAGCTGTAAATGGGTAGCAAAGACGAAAAACTCGCCGCCTGTCTTGCACGAGCGTGGTGACATCTGGAATGAGTGAGAGCGATTCAATAAGCTACGGAGTTTCTTCATAATCGAACTAAAACAAATTTGTATAAACTAAATAACCAATTAGACAGGTGAAAATGTGTGAAACTTTTAAAAAAAAGATTTTGTGAAAAACTTAACATTTTAGTTCAAATGAAACCTATCGAAGTAATTTATCGATTTTAATGAGTTAATTGACATCATGCATTATCTTGAATGTATTGGTAATTCATCTGTTTTATCGGAAAGTCAATTTATCAAGGGTCCTGGTGACTAGGTATGCACTGACAAAACAAGATTCAGGTGTTAGGCGAAGGGGATTTTTTTTTCAAACACCATAAAAAATGCAATCTTTTCAGTGAAGTCTTGATAAATTAGTGCAGTTAAATATTTGATTTTATAGAGCACTAAATGTTATGTAAAATGTGCTGATAAAGATATGTCGAAAATTCTCTCTAAAATAATGTGTCCTTTTAAATTCCTGTCATGTACATCACATAGTTATGTTGTTTGTATGTTAACATTCAAATTTATTTTATTGTCTTGTAAAATACTATGTCGCTTGTAACAAATACAGTCTAGTTTACATTGCACTGTCTCATTAATTCGTACTAATTAATTCATTCTTGATCTGGAAACAAGTTACACGTTAGATTAATCGCTCTTAAGACTCGCTCTGGATGGTATCAACCTCGAAGAGAGAGAAAGGCAATGTGGAATTATAATACGTGCCTTGGCAAAGGACACTATAGTCATGGCACTGGTGGGTATCATACCTGGGACCCTACATGGCTCCAGTGCCCATTATTACAAAGGTCAATGGTAGTTTCATCAAAGACAAATTTTGTTTATGAGACAAACAATTCTCTCGATTCACCATCTATCTGTCTGAAGACAGCTGCCATGTGACATTTGTACATACAGAAACTCGTCTAATCTAATAAAAAGTTCATTATAGCTTCATCTGAAAAATGATAATGTTTCTTTTAAATTCGAATTTGTCATACAGATATGAAATTTATTCTTTTCATCAAAGGATGGGTGTATTTTATATGTAACCTATTATCTTGTTTGCATGTTGTTGCTAGGTTACTTGTGCCGTTCAACTCATTTCAACTGGCATATATCCATACATCACAGTAATAAACTGGCATATATCCATACATCACAGTAATAAACTGGCATGTTAATCATATTCGCCTCATTTCTTTCTCCATTTTTCATAATTGCTGCATTAAAAATGATAAAATATAGAGATTTGTTTCAATAAAAAATAAGGAAACATTTTAAGTGTTGTGGGTATTACAATTGTGAAATTTTACAGTTTGCCCTTGGTGTCCCTTTGTGGTACTTATCATCACTTTATGGTCCTTTTGAGTGCCACTTTATGGTACATAGTGTCTGTATATAGTATTTGGTGTCTGTTTGACAGACTGTTCTGTTAAATACCCACTTAATTTTAGAACAACATGTATCTATGGTCACATGTATCAGTGCTATACAACAGGTATATTGCAGAACCATGGGATCTCAGGAACTGGCACTGGGACACTTTCTGTATCTTGCACAATCTCTAGAAACCTTAATGTACTTAACCTCTTCCGAGGGTGTGGATTCTCCAGGACCAATAATAAAATTTTAAAATACAGTTTATTAGTTAGAAATAATTGCTTATAATAATGTCGACCAGACCGACAGATGGATTAAAACCAAAGATGGACAAGCTGACTTCACCCTGTATGTATTTGACCCTACCTAGCAGGGGTATATAAAATCAGTCATATGTTGTGTAGAACAAAATTGGTTTAAAAAACTACACATCTGTTTAATGTTTGCAGATTTATAGGTAGGAATACTGTATTTTGTGTATTTCAGGTTGTATTTCCCATGTGAGTTTGAAGAACCATCTCCAGACCTGTTACCACAGGAAGAGGAGGACCAAGGCTGGTGGGCGTGTTCTGTCTCCTAATAAGTTCACTGATTGGTCAGTTTTGATTCAGAGGAGGTTGATTGACTACAATGGTGTCTGTAGTGTGAATCAGATTTTCAGCGGACTAGAGATGTATATATTTGGATGAAAGTATCAATACAGCAATTTTTAAACATCAGTAAAAATCACCGGGTCATCCAGACTGAGATTATATGACTGTTTAGACCGTATTTATTTGGGCAGGAAACATCGGTGATATGACACAGTGCACAAATTATACAACAGTAATTACAGTAACCACCATTCAGTGATTATAATAATTGTTATAGACATATATATTAAGTAAAAAGTGTCTTGTTTAATCACCCCTGGTCCCCCCCCCACCCAGTTATCCCTTCATGACCTCTCCCCCATCCACACCATACTCCCCACAACAGTATAAATGTGAACATTAGTAAACAATTTACTTCCATTGGAAAGCATGCTAATTTACATTATAATTCATTGAATATGCCTGGGTTATACGTGTCTGTTATAATTCTATTGTAATTGTTCAAACTATTGTAAAGTAGTTTTTCAGACTTGTTTATTATGATCTGAGAACAATGACCTAAGGAGGCAACATTTTTCCTATATGAAGAATTCATAACCTAGATATCTTGATACAATTTCTAGTATTATATGTAATCATTGAGGCAATATGTTTTTTCAGTATTTGAAATAGTCCTATGTAAACAATCAATTTTTTATATGCATTTATACGTATTTTGCATATGATGATGTAGTATATAAGTTTACTCATTCCTAATATTTCCTTACATGTATCAGTATAATGATGTATCAGTATAATGATTGAGCCCAGCTGTGTGAAAACCAACATCGATCTTTGCAACTGCTTGGTCTGAACTGTATCTATAAATTCAGTTAAACTGGTCATCTCATGCAGTCTAAATTACATTTTTCAGACAGATGGCCAGATATCAGTATAATCCTGTTGAATATCAGTAAACTCGTACCCTGCTGGTAGCAAGTCCCGTCTGATCATGATCTACACTGTTCACTATTCAGTTAGTAAATTTACAGAGAACACCCCTTTGAACAATGGTACTGTCCAAATTGAATGATGGGAAAGTCCATTTTAGAAGAAGACGAGGGTTAAAAGAAGACAATGGTTACAACGGTAAATACTGGTTGATTGTTATGCAAATTGACCTCACAGAGCGAAGCAGCTAGTTTTGGCACAGCTATGCTCAATTTAAGTTATTTATTCACAGTTTACTTTTTTTCTGCTTTTTTTACCTGTAGTACACATCTTTGTTTTTAGTGTGCATGATCTCGGTCATTGTTTATCAAATTCCGTCCAGGTAATCAATTAGTTTTGTCAGATGAAAATTGAACATGCCTTACATCTGTATGAATGTCACCATTGACAACATATTTATTACATACTTTAATTTATAGTTTATCAATCTCACTCCAGCCATTCAGTGGCAATGTGACATATAATTTATTGTGTATATTTTACAATACGAGAAAGTGGACTTGTTCGTTTAAAAGCGAGTGACCTCGTTATTACAAATCATCTACTTACTGTTGTTTCAATGATGTACTATGATCATTTAAATACTCTTTTATTACAATCATTTTAAAGATCTTTTCTTTGCTGTCGCCGTTTTTGATTCACGTTTTTTTTTTAGAATATCTATATTATCATAATTTCAAATACCTATTTAAACATGAAATTTCACACAGTTTTCACCAAACTTGAATTGTGATGTTAAATTGTTTTAGACAGGTCAGTTGGTCAATGTTGTAGCTCTATTTAAGTTCAGTGGGAAAGGTTCTGTTTGCTGGTGAAATTTTTCTATACCCACTTACCTTGAATTTTTTACATAATTTCTGTCATTTAGGCTAGATATGATGGAGTAATTCTAAATCAAACAAAGTTGTTTACATTTATGTACACCCTCACTCCCATACATGACATTAATATTTTTGAAACATGAATTATATATGGAGACAGTTAAATCAATTAAATGTAAAATTATATCTCAGTGGTGTGATGTCACCACATATCAAAGGTCAATGAGAATTTCTTTTTTCAGATGAATCATTTACATTTTCATTTACAAGATAAATTAAATTAATTGAATATATTTACTGCATAATTTAATATATTTACATGAATCTATTTTGTCTTCTTTTGTATGTTTATTATATTATATATATTTCTGAGATCTGTTGGTTAGTGTTTGTGTACATTTTTTCTCTTTTTATATAATTTATGCATACTTTTTTGATGATGAAAAATGTCTCTGCAGTTTGTTTATGATGTCTGAATGTAATAATTGCACTAAAGAATGTTGGTTTCTCCACTTGCACTAATGTTTAGGAAACAGAGCAAAACAAACAACACAGTTTCAGTTAGTAAAGTCTGATCGATCATAGCACTTTTGACATAAAATTACTTATTCTTATAGTACTAAGAAGGATGTTGCTATATGGAATGTTATTTGTTGGAAATACATTCCTAACAGTGTTTTTGATATCGTATGAACATAATAAATATAGCACAGAATTTTTTCAGTGATCTGGCAAAAAAATGAGAAACCCATACTGATAACACTTGTTTGTGAAGAAGTGACAACAATATGATAGAAATGTATTTGTCAATTTATTAACATTAAACTAAACAGATCACAATTCTGTCATTATTCTGTCAGTAATTTTATTATTCTGTATACAAATATTTAAATTGCTGCTATTTGACTTTGAATTGTGTTGGTAACTTCAACCATCTGTGTATGATAATTTACATATCAACATTCCATTGCTGAACTGTTAGCAGAAAAAATTGATTTCAATTTGTATGGGGATAAAAGTTTACTCTTGGTGAAGTGTGTACCACTAGTTCCATTCCTTACTTAATCTATTTATATAAACATAAGAGAATTATGTATAAAAGTGGTTCATTGACTTTTAATTAGGCCAGTGTTGTTTACCTGTCACATTTCTCTTTTACAGGTCAGTTACAGCTCGTAACTGTACGTCATAGCAAGACTAAACAATCAAATTGCTTGTAGTGGTAAAATAGAATAGGTGATTTGTAATTTGAATATGTACTGGTAGTATCTTGATACAGAAATGCATGGAATGGAATGGAATGTAACGTTTTTGCATAATATCTTGATATAACTTGACATGTCTTTTAAAACTGTGATAGTCAAATGATGCTTTCTGTTCCACATACAAAAATTGTTTAATGTAGTTAGTAATTTAAGACAATAAACTGTAGTTTTAAGCCACCATCCACCAAATTTAAAAAAATTGATAATTTGTTGTCATGATTTGAAGCCATGTACCTTATTTGATGCCCTAACCCAAATTTTAAAATAAAATGCCATAATTTACAGACTCATGTATTTGCGCATATTTAGGCATGTACAGAACTGCCATATTTGATACTTAGGCATGTACAGAACTGCCATACTTAGGCATATACAGAACAGTGTACATGTACTTTTGATAATAACTACATTCAAAAACAGGGTATTTTTTTCCTTAATGCATGTCGTTTGTTTTCTCTATCTGCTATAACCTTTATACAGTGACACATGTCAGATCCAGTACTGCTTAGCACCACTTAATTGGTTTGCCAGTAAAACCAGGGTTTTCTATAATGATACTAGGACTTGGTGATTGTGCAAGATAAGAAGAAAGATTAGACAGGTTTTACTGCAGTAAATGATTGTGTGAACTTTTAACATTCACTACTGGAATATTGCAATGATTGACAGTAGACGTGTACATGGGGCATTTACTTTATTTAAAAAAAAGATTTTCATTGGCTGACTGTGATTTATCTAATTTGCATAAAAATCTCTGTGATAAGTGTTTGTTTTTGTTTCTTGATATACTGGTACAGACTATATGTAGATTATAGAGAGAGGTGTGAGGTGTGATGTATCAGGTGTAACAGGGTCTGTATACGGGCCCTGGGTGGGTGTGCGGGGGGGGGGGGGGGGGGTGTTCAGGTGTAACAGGGTCTGTATACGGGCCCTGGGTGTAAGATGTGATGTATCAGGTGTAACAGGGTCTGTATACGGGCCCTGGGTGTAAGATGTGATGTATCAGGTGTAACAGGGTCTGTATACGGGCCCTGGGTGTAAGATGTGCTGTATCAGGTGTAACAGGGTCTGTATACGGACCCTGGGTGTAAGATGTGATGCTGGGGGGGGGGGGGGGGGGGGGGGGGGGGGGGGGGGGGGGGGGGGGGGGGGGGGGGGGGGGGGTTTTGGGGCTTGGGGTGGGGGGGGGTGTTTTAAAAGGGGTAAAAGGGTCTTTATACGGACCCTGGCTTAAGATGTGATGTATCAGGTGTAACAGGGTCTGTATACGGACCCTGGCTGTAAGAGGTATCAGGTGTAACAGGGTCGTATACGGGCCGGGGGGGGGGGGGGGGGGTGCTGTATCAGGTGTAACAGGGTCTGTATACGGGCCCGGGTGTGAGTGTGCTGTATCAGGTGTAACGGGGTCTGTTACGGACCCTGGCTGTAAGTGATGTATCAGTACAGGGTCTAACGGGCCCGGGTGTGAGATGTGCTATCAGGTGTAACAGGGCGTAGCGGGCCCTGGGTGTGAAGTGCTTATCAGGTGTAACAGGGTCTGTATACGGGCCCTGGGTGTAATAAGGAGCAAACTTGTACCTTGTATTACTCAAATCATAAGAAAAAAAGTTTACTCCAAATATGGGAGACTTCACCCTGGTTAATCACATGTTCAGACATGATCAGTACAGGCTCACCTTTTAGAATAGAACAGTTTGTGTGTCCATGTCTGCATACCTCAAAAACACATGAAATTTTAAGTAAGATAGACACAAAAGATTAAGTTTCTGTTCAGAAGTGTTATTTTCAGCTTTGATGACACATCTTAGACAGGTATTAACATGTCTGTGCATGATAATTTGCTTGCGTTTTTGCATGATAATTTATAATTTCCTTTTTTCATGAAATTTCTTCTTGCTCCGTTTCGGTACCTGTATGCTAAATGAGTGAAATAAACGTGTGAGATTAAAAATATTGTCTTTCTCCTTTACCATTGCTATAATGACCAGCTAAGCGCTAGAGGATGCACTTATACAACACAACGCAATACAATGCAATGCTATGCAGTGCAATTCAATTCAATACAATACGTTTTATTTTTAGTGGCAAAACAGAAATAACAGGTACATCATAAGCTCTCTTGGAGCTTTTGAACAGAGACAGGAGTAAACTTACTTAGTCTAGAGAATTATGTATAAAAGTACATTAAATTTCAGATTAAATTTATACATAAGTTCGAAATCCTTACTAAAACCTTAAAGAAAAGAAAAATACATATAAAAGTTCATGTAATGTACAATCTCCATTGATCAATTACTTGTATCTTTATTAAAAACGTTACAGTACACTCACAGTGTGATTATTTGTAATAAACATGTATCTACATTTGCTGGTACACAATCAACATACTCAAGTCCGTTTCATCTATCGTACAAGATCAAGGTTGAAGCAGTCAGTGTTATGCCTATGCTACAATAGCCCGACTGTAGACATTCCCCAGAAAATTTAAAATATTAAAAGGGACATTTAAAAAAGTCTTATATACTTCATTTTCCCCATATCCTTTGTTTTGGTTATCTAAACTGAACAATCTTCAGCCATGTTAAAACTATTTCCTTGTAATAGTTTCACGTAATAGTCTGGACAAGAAAAGTGACAAGCCAGAGTCACATGTTTTACATTCTATACTAAATCAGTAAGTGAAGTTTCAGCTAATTTTATTGAGTTACACTCCGTGCAAGAAAAGGTAACACTGGGAATTCTGAGTAAACAACTGTAGTCTTGGTTCTACATGCAGTCTCTCAATACTTTACCTTGATAATTTTGTGTGCTAATTTACCTAAATATTTGTGGAGCCGTCGTGGCGCAGTGGTAGTGCGTCCGTCCATCATAGCCATGTTGGTAGATGACTTAGGCAAGACACAAATCATTCCACATTTCCTCTCTCTCTCTCTCTCTCTCTCTCTCTCTCTCTCTCTCTTAGTTTATACTAATTTATTTATTCTCGATTGCGAAACAAGTTCTTACAACTTATGTTAATCGCTCTCGAGACTCATTCCTGATGGAATCAAACTAGAAGAGGGAGGGGCAATGTGGATTGATTTTGTGTCTTGCCTAAGGACACTACCGACATAGCGATGGTAGGGATCGAACCCGGGACCCTTCGATCATTAGGCGAACGCGCAACCACTGCGCCACGGCGGCTCCACCTCTTTTTGAGGTTGATTCCATCTGGAATGGGTCTCGAGAGCGTTTAATCTAAGTTGTAAGAACTTGTTTCGCAATCGAGAATAGATGAATTAGTATAACCTAATTAGGCTGAATTACGCTCCGGACAAGAAATATTTCAACAGGGAATAGTCAAACATGAATCCTATTTAAGACAGAGTTACGGTTAGTGTAAACTGCTCTTCCAACACGTTTATTTGAAACATCACAACAGGAGTGTACTACTTTACGTTCCGGCATATTTAAGGCATTGAAGTTCAATATGGTCTCGAGACTTTTATGTGATAAAAGGGGCATATCTGTTCAAAGTAACAAGGTATTTATATATTATTACTTGATCTACTAAAAGAAATTATGAAAGTGACCGCGCGCGTTATTCCCACAACCTTACTAACTTTGGGGTAGAAGTATTCAGTATAGTGTGATTTATTCAACTCGTAGAATGTTTCTATAATTTGAAACCTTTAACTTGAATTTCGATGATTTTTATAATGTGGTAATAAAGATCTATTTGTTTCACAAATATTTTTCTGCTCGTGCGCAGGTCTGTCTGTGCACGAGGGCATGTCTGTCTTAAGGAATACCAGACTCGTCACGTGCCTACATTTTTCTACGCACAAAGTTTTCCAAAAATCCCATATACAAATTGTATGGACATAAAATTTTTAATTTTGGATTATTTATGAAATCGCATCGATTTGTAAAACGACATCGTGCTTCGCAATGCAACAAGACATTCTTTCCGGTTGAACGAAATTTGTACGCTCTCTTCTGTTTGAGCGAAAATTCATTTGGCGGCAGAGCAATGCACGAATTAACGATGGTGATATCTTGAAGTTAATCTAGCGTTTCCATGATGTCACGAGGGAGATGCGCGAAGTTACGATGGTCATCCGCGAAGTTACGATGGTGTACTCGAAGTTTCGATGGCTATGTGCGAAGTAACGGTGGCCCTGTTTAAAGTCACGATGACCACGTGCGAAGTAACGATGACCATGCTGAAATTAGGATGGGAATGCGAGAAGTTACGATGACAAAAACCCACCGCGTATCAAATACTAACTTCGCTTATCGCTGTCGTAACTTAGCGTCGTGGTCCTACAATACTTTTGGTTCAAAAAAATCTTATTAGTAGATCCGGACATCAGACTCCTACTACGGTTTTAATTAGGTTACAATTAACAACCACGAGCAACGATTCTAGAAGTCCGCTGGAGCGGATGGACCTTGACATCTGCCAACTGGTGTATGACTGACTGACAGCCCGTCTGTTGTATATATGGCCAGTGATGACAGGCCGTGATGGATCCGTAAATACCGGCCTTTATTATAATGTACTACACTACGTTCAGACAATCACCGCTTGTCATAATACTGTTTATACCGTGTCTTACTTAGTTACAAAACTATTGTTACATGCAATTACATTATTAACATATACATTGTATGTGGATATCATACTTTTATGGATTAAAAATTCCCACACAACCGAAAGAAAGGAAGGAATATAAATCAGGTAATGAAACACTTTTTTCCCGACACTAGCAGGCCAACGTAAAGAAATTTTGCATAGAGTTTGACAACCAGTGAGTAAAACAGTATTTTATTGTCTACACGACAGCGTATTCGGACGAGTTTTTTTTTCTGTCTTGGGACAAAACTTAACTTTCGTCTTGTGCGCAAGTTTTCAATGTTTAACATAACAATGGCTTGGTAATTGTAAGGTGTCTAGGTTTAGAAAGAAAAAAACTTATGCTGCCGACCAAGGCATGGTCATGAAGGTGATGTTAACATGGTTAATGTTGAGAAGTTTAAATTGAGCTACCAATGCTTTGCGAGTACAATGTTATACTTCTTGAAACGTTAAATAGACGGAATTCAAAATCTGGAATTTATTTCTGTTTATTTCTTTAAAATACAGTCCCTTTTATTGTCCTGGGTTATATATTCGTAATTTGGAATCCAATGTGCTCCTTTTGCCATGAAACTGAATGATATATCACTATCACAATAGCTGCTAGACTGGTTATTCAAGAATGCAAGTCAAAATATAACTGTGGATGAAATTGAAGAGCTTGTTAACACAAAGACACCGTTAAGAATTTTTGAAATCGGCTACAAATTAGACGAGTAATGATAAATCTAAGATTTAGTCTCATATACAGGCATGTAAATTAGACACACTATAAGACACGCCCCTTTTTCGAAACTTAATTTTGAACCCAATTTACTCATTTTCTCATTATTGTTTTTCAGTATGCGAAATTGGTATCATTGGTTAAGTGTCATGCAGGTTACCCGGTGTTTTAATATATCATTGACGCTGCTGTTGGTAACTTTGCAGTAGTACCTGCGTGATATTTAAATAGAGCACTATGACATCACTATTTCAAAATGGCCGCATCCATGATCCTCCATTTTGAAAATTTTCAATCTTCAATATATTCACATTTATTACTCCAATTTTAAAAATCCTTTCAACAGTGTGTTCCTCCGAACAAATTCTTCAATTTAAAGTCAACTTATTTTCTGACTTGCCTTTCCCTTTAAGCAGATTTGAAAATTATGTATTTAATTTAACAGATCATTGATTCAAGTCTCAAAAATATTGCTCGCTTTATACATACTTATTCCCCTTTTCAAACTTCGACATTCTTGTTCAAAGATTTGCATACAAGTTTTCTTCAAAACGAACGCAAATATTGGGATGGAACTTTACACAGAACGTTCAGGTCAGGACACTCGTATTGCAACAAGTCATGTAACTATTTAATGATGTTTGTCAAAATCATTGACCTTCTCTGACTTATTGAATACTTATAACTAGTTGTCTATGACATTTTACTGCCGACATTTTGAAAAACAGCTACTTATTCGTAAACTGCTGCTACCCGAAACTGTTCAAAATACAGGCGTAATAAATAATATCACACAAATAGCCTTGTGTGGGAATGGAATATTTTAGACCCATGAAACCGAGGTTCGAATTCCATTGTCTTTAAGCAGTAGATGCTTGCATGATACCGACTCCCCGCCAGCAGCAAGGTTATGCTTACATGGTCAACATTTCTAATATTCAACACCTGTGGCAACCGTGACTGTCCTATATGGATACTATAAACAATTTTAGGTCCCAAATGGATATAACTGATATCAAATACATTCAAATTCGAATACTCGGAAATTTATTAATGTTGTAAAACAGTCATAAAAGCCCCTCTGGTCATATATACATGGTTTCGATCAAATGAATGTCAGTTGGGCTTCATTGGGTTGTCGGTATTTTGATAGCAAGTGTCTGTTATGCAAATTATGCTCCTACATTGGGAACACAGTTAAAGTTGTTGTTTTGATAATTGATGCGCACAACCATTGTCTCCCACTTTCGTATTATGTTTTACAAGGTCCAAAACTGATTGCTTTTAATCTATAGTAAATCACGCCCGTTAAACTCGCATGCGGAGTGCAAGTTGCGCTCCGGTAAAAGTAGTATAAACAACTCCCTGCAGCCCAAATGCGCACCCGTGTCTGTCAGTGGTTGAAGTTTTTTTCATTTTTTTACATTAACCAAGCATAATTTCGAACAAATCTCGAATGCTTTTCGATGGAGAAGTTTTTTGAGACTTTACCAAGTAAGTGTTCGGTCTGTGAATAGAAAATTTGACAGATTAATTGTTAACGTCAGTAAGACAGTTAAAAATTTTTTCACTTATTATAGGACCAATTTTTCGTCCTAAATGGTGGACGTGATGCCCGGGAAACTTATATTGACATTAAAAATTGATCCAAATTTGACCTTACCGTAAAAATAATTCCTCAATTCCAAAAAGAATAAGATATGATCGCAATTTTTATAACGGCGCTCCGAATGAGCAGTCTGTACTCTGTATTGAAATATAGAAGCAACCCTGTGTTGTGCTCAAGGCGAAATTCCTTTTTCATTACGAAAGCAGAAATGAACTTAAGAATAGTTATTAGAAATGAACACGTCTACAAAGTCGAGCAACTGCATGTTGACATGTATTTGAAATCGATAATCGCGCAATCGCTGAGTGTACTTTTGTATTTTTGAGATAATAAAATGGAATTCAAATATATACTTTTTTTCTTTCCCGCATGTTCTCACTTAATATAAAATCCCGTAGATTTGTTTGAAACCAAGTGCCGTATATAGTATGGCATACAGACAGGTGTGTGTTGTCCATAACTAACGATCAATTTATTACCAGGTTAGGCCAGAAACCTGTCGTTTCTTATGTTTCTATTTTATTTTATTTTTCAGTCTAAAACAGAAGTTAGCACTCGACGATTAATTGATGCATTACGCACGTGCGTCATTCAGTCTCGTGCAACAGCGTTCAAATGTTACAATACGTTATATTCGGATAGCAAACCTTTTTAATGTGTATGAGAACATATATTCGAATATGCTATACGAATATGCGTATAGTTATTTTAGTATTCGTTCGCATCGTTAGATATGAAATATAATTATCATGAAATCGTAACATCAGTATAGCCCATACGAACCGGAAATAGAATCCATTTTCCATCACGGCGCAGTAATACAATATAACAGATCTACAATTTTTTTGCGTAAAATAAAAACTTTGTCATACATCAAGTTAATTAATTTCCGCCGCGTGAAGTGCAGAATTTTTTATCCTAAACCGAATACGTGAAGAGTCTACGTGTGTGAAATCGTTAAATAAAACTGCTTGTTTTTCAAATTACGTTTTTGAAAGATAAATTTATTGTACAGCTATAGAAAGAAAGTTGAGTGAGTTTGCGCGGATTGACGACGTATTCACCTTTCCTTTTCGTCTAATTAAGTGCATGATTGTTACCATATATTACGTACATTTAGGTCAGATAGAAATTTAAAGCCGAAGTGATGCATGCATGTGTTCCTGGCAGCGGCGGTACCAGTCGCCTAGCGGTAGAGAGGGTGGTTGACGATGGTAAAGTTGATGTGCCAAGTTCACCAGGGGAGAAATCACACGGTCGGCCGAGTCTGTAAACAATCTAAACGACGAAAGCGGGTGTGAAACGTGAACTGTTGTCGTAGGCAGAGATTTATAAATCGACTGATATTCCAGAATTATTATTCATTGTTCAATTTTTTTTACACATTTCCTCCATTGTTTCTTTGATATACATTGACTCATGAAATTGCTAACTGTTTTGAATGGACAGCTGTCTACCAGCGTCACGTATCGTAACCTTATTTTAGTCATAGCACGCTTATGGGTGTAATAATGAGGTTTATAAGGCAACGGTCAAAACGTCAGATAGTCAATAAATTTACGTAAACAAGAGAGACTGCCAGATACAGCTGATAATAAAACCTTCACAATGGTTGTTGTAAAGCAACGTTCCCACCCATCCCAGTGTTAAGCAGTGGGTAAGGGTTAGGGATAGGGGTTTTATACTGGACCTTGCCGAGAAAGAAAACTGGTTTTGTTAGAGATCACACGACACTGAAACACAGGAAATTCAACAATCTATTTAAAAACGGGGTGGGATTGGTGAGGGGTGACGCTACACTTGTCAGAAATCTAGAGAGCGTTGACTGTACAGTGTTCTTCATTATACGTCATTTCATATAGTCGTCCAGCCCCGTCCAAGGTACACTTCTGAAGGAATCTATGGCGATAAAGTTTCGCACATAATAAATGGATCTCATCTGGTTGGTAATTTTGGGATGATAGGCTCTGCCTGGTTCAGTGACACACTGTAGAATACTCTTTTTATGTTTGAACCGAAAAACTTGATCAGGTTGTGGCTTGCAGACTAAAAATGATAGCATATCCGAGATTGTTTGCACAATTTAATTCTTTAACTTGTTTTGACACTGAAACCAGTATATATCTGAGTAACTTTAACTCATCTATATAATATTGAATGTTTTATAAACTGCTCTTTTTATAAACGTATAGGCCCAGTCTTAAACATGGATGGGCAGCGGGTAGTTCAAATTTGATCGCAAAAATACAAAGAAAGAGAAAGAACATCATAGAAATATAAATCTAACACACATCGTATTGATATACATAGTACCTGACCAGTTACTTGCTGCAAGTTGTTCTTTTACACGAACTTCATAATGTGTTAACCTCAGAGTCGTCTAGAAGTAGAGCCTGAGCACGCCCTATGTAAATTTTAAATGTGATAAATGAATGGGAAATGGTTTACTGAGCATTCAATTATCAAAATATATGCCTTGTTTATCATCATTTATTTAGTCATCGACGCAATCTCGATCTTAACTGACGGATATATTTCAATTAAGAAAGGAAAACAAATATATTTGTCAGACAAATGTTTGGTGGATATGATTTAATATGGACATAAGAAGAGGTAAGGTTTTCATATAAATTCGAATCGGCTGCTCCGTAAAAATGTCTGTTCTTCGGTTAGTGTCCATTAAGTTCAATGCATTTATAATCAAAGCTCTGTGGGCGCTGTAGGCTTGTGGGGCTAAAGATGGCTTGCTGGATATTGACTTGGCATCATCTTGTGAATGAAAATAACAGAGTGAATTGTATTTCGATGTCTTTATGTCGGGACTGTACATAAATTTTGTTTTATTTGTTTAATGTGAAAATAGATGCACTACTTTCCGATAGCGCAGTTTTACAGTTGTTATCAGCACCTTTTACAGTTAAAAGCTATGTACAGATAAATGGGGATGATATTTTTTCAGTATATTTGAGAAACACTAAACTCAATTTGGAGAGGTATCTTTATTGAACTCGTTTAATAAATTTTGACCGTTGTTCAATTTCCCTTTAAGTAATAACGTTTATGAATTTTCATTAGGTTGATATGTAATTACTAAAGTTGGTTAAAAACACTCGGACAAGTTTGACAAAGTCTTAAATCAGCCAACGATGCAAAAAAATGTTTCCTTTTGTGATCTGTAAATAATGCTCCATTTTAACCGACAGCTGGTAAATGTATGTATATTCCCAAGTAATGCAGCTTTTTACCATGGCTATTCATTATATCTATATAAGTGAAGTTTTCGACACATGCAATCATAAAAATGTTATCTTTGCAACAACGCAGGACACCAGTGACTAAATATTATATTTATGTCAGCTTAACTGTGACAACACGTAGACACCTAGCGGCAAAACGGGATATATTTGTATTGTTATGACATACATGAATTTTCATGGTAGACTTATGAATATGTAAGTACATTGTCGGTCATTCAACACCAATTGACCCCAGTTCAGTTCAAACTTTACAGTTGCGGAGACTAAATTATACACTCCGGTCTCCGGTCATAACGCGATACGGTATATACTTATTTTGTTATAGTTTTGTCTTTACAAAGGTTTGAACGTATACAATTATGGTCTGTCACGGCTGGAGAGAAGAAAACGTTTTAATTTTTTTGGTTATCGTGTTTTGCATAGCTGACTGGCAATTTTATTTAGACTCTGAATAGCGCAATTTCGTTGTGATACAAGGATATAGCTTATAGGCATGCATTATCATTTGTTTTTGTACACATATTGTGTACTAATTAATTCTCGACATTGGCCGACAATAGTGTTCACAACCACCACCGGTAAAATATGGCAGTTGAAAAGCACTTAAAATAGACGTTAGATATAAAAATCATACTCTATCAGTTTGCCACATATTTTTGTTTCCACTCGGTGCATATGTAATTTTTCAACATAATATATTGTTACCTCCAAACTAATGTTCCTTATGTGTATTCATCTCGACCTGTGAATAAATGTCAATATTTCGAGTACCATATTTGATAAGAAAAACAAGGATAAATACATGTCACGGTACAGGCTTTATCAAAATTGAGGTTGGCGGTAAGCTCAGTCGGGAAAGCATTCGCCCTGTAAGGGAAGGGTCTCAGGTTCGCGTCCCGGTCAGGGTGCACATTAAAGATATTAAAACTTGCCAAGAAATTTTACTATGAAATCTAGCTGCCCATCTCTTTCATATACCGTCAAAAATTGTGCCAACCATATTTTCAAAAGATAGTTCTTGTTTTCAAGTTCCAGACACTACGACACACAGTATGTATAGTACAACATATACAGTCCAACCTCTCCATAACAACACTAAAGGCAATATCAATTTTTGTTTGATGTGGAAATCACCACTGAAATGTGTTCCTTATATCCGGAGTTTGTTATATCCATATAACATTTTCATATAAAATAAAGAAAGAAAAAAAGCTCGGGCAGAGAAATTTGTTCCTTATATCTAGATTGTCGTTATATCCGGAGCCGTTATATACGGAGTTTACTGTAGTAACTGATGTAAAACTTCAATTCCTTTGGAACGCCTACTTTAATGAACATAAGGCGATAGAATTGATTTGCTACGTATATGCGTATGATAATGACGTACCACAGCAATTCATCAACTAATTGAAAAAAAACCACTCCAGCTCAAATCCATCATTTGAGTTATTCTTTTATTTATTCGACAGGCTAATGAAAAAAGACATTGCATTATATAACGCGTGTGACGTTGGCAAATCTTCTTGTAAGTGACAATGCTGAAATTAATAATCTGAAAGTATTTCAAAGTGAATGAGGGTTTGCTAAAACAGACTTTCCTAACTTATCTACATGTTCCATTAAGAATTAGTATTTATATTTATTTATAACCTACCTAAAGGCTAAAAAAAACTTTTGTAAAATACTAAATAAAATGTAATTATAGTGGTGTCCAATTGCTGACACGGGAACTATTAAAGCGTGAGCTGTTTGACAAATCTAAGCAAAGTTACTATACTGTCAAAGTAAATTGCTATTCACTGATTGGCTCATAGATTGATATACGTCTTTGAAATAACGTCCAGTAACTAACTGTCACTTCAGTTTTTCATCACTTTCTTAAAAAAAAATACATAAAAATACATAAATTTCGGACACTGAGGGCATCACAGACTGATGCCTATAAGTTCAGGCAAATTTCCAACGTCACTCTACAGTTGGACAGTCGGCACCACGGAAACCGTCTGGCAGTTAGTTACCTTCTATTTTCATTTCTATTGTTGAAACAGCTGGAATGAATTTACAATAATGGTTTCACCTTGTTACTGTGCACACATTACCAGTACTTTCAGTGCTTTGATTATGTTTTCCAGACTGCTGTGGTATGAAGACTCGGAGGGTAACGATTAGCTTCACATGTTGTTTAACCATTTTGGTGTGTGTATTCCTCTACATTGACATCCAAGTACACCCGCAGTCAACCGACGCCCATCTGCATCTTTACTTCAGCTATTTCACAAACAAAAGCGGCAGCCCCAGTCGCCGAGGTAACTATAATACCGAGCTGGCACAATATGCTCTGGACCAGACTATTGCAGACTTAAAAAAACTAGTTTTTCATTCACCACAATCTCCAAATGTTTTTATTTATCATACTGTATGTAGAATATATGTCAAACTATATAAATTTTAAAACAGGGCTTTTGAACAGAGCTTGCAGCTACTGGTAGCCCCCTATACTAAATCGTTTGATTTGTGTAAAGATTGAAAAGACCTTTCCAAAATGTATAAGTTGACATACTTTCTATTTAAATCGATGCCAATGGAGCTATAGATAGCTTTTGTCAGCCGCGTCTGTCGAAGCTTTATCATGAAAACACCGTCAAATTGAGCACGGGAAGAAGAATGTTATCCATAACAGCAACCCTCTGACAAACGGCAGCAAACTGTAATATTATGTTTGGCTTTTCTGGTCCTATTTTTGAACAATCAACGGGTGCCGTTTTATCCGAAATCAAAAACACATTTAAGTATGGAATTGCAGAGGTCAAACAGGTGGCGAATTAGAGTAAAAAATGCAATTTTGAGTCTTCAGATGACATCCGTACTTCCTACGTTCAGTAGCAGAGTAAACCATTACTGTGCCTGGGTGACCACCCTGACCCTGACTATTCAGCCTCCCGATGAACCTCGGATCTTTTTTAAGATAATCTGCTTACACTCGCAGTACACAACTTATTGCAGTAGGTGCAGAGGGTAACTGTTATAATTTACAGCATTTTTTCCTTCGTTTATTTGAAGGTGATTTCATGATACAATTTTTTAAAGTCACTATATAACTTTCAGGGGATGCTCAACTTTTTTCTGGGTGTATATTTCAATTTCATTTGGTGCGGCAGCAGATATCAACTGACGTCACCGGCTCGATGACGTCCAGTCGGGTTTATAGCAGCGCGTCTAATGATTTAACGACTGTATATGTATATTGAAGAATATACATCTTAAATATACAGCATTTCGAATACATTGTAACTTACAAGCAATTAATCTTTATGCTTAATTAATTGTTGTCTATTAATCAACTTACAACTCATTACTTGCAAATGGATATTTATATTGTTTCTATATATACTCAAGATCTGACTGAATATAGAATTTAGTGTAGATACGTTAATGCAATTTCCTTGCCAGGAAACTAAAATTTAGCAGTAAGTTTATAAAACAAGAGGGCCAAGATGGCCCTATATCGCTCGTCTTGGTACAAGGCCACTTGCCTGGTGGAAGATCACTAGATAATGTTATATACCAAATAGGTTTTCCTATATACGCCTCAGTTGTAAAACAAGTGACCCCCCGCCCCCCGCAAGGTCAGTTTTGACCCCAGGGGCATAATTTGAACAAACTTTGAAGAGGTCTACTAGGCAATGCTACATGCCAAATATCTAAGCTCTAGGCCATGTGGTTTCAGAGAAAAAGATTTTTAAAGATTTTTCTAAATAAACCTATGTTAAACTAAGTGACCCCCGGTGCGGTGTCAATTTTGACCCGGGGGTAATAATTTGAACAATCTTGGTAGAGGTCTACTAGCCAATGCTACATGCCAAATATCTAAGCTCTAGGCCTTGTGGTTTCATAGAAGAATATTTTTTAAGTTTTTCCTATATATGCCTATGCAAAACTAAGGGACCCCCGTGCGGGGTCAATTTTGATCCGGGGGTCATAATTTGAACAATCTTGGTAGAGGTCCACTAGCCAATGCTACATGCCAAATGTCTTAGCTCTAGGCCTTGTGGTTTCAGAGAAGATTTTTAAAGTTTTTCCTATATATGCCTTGCCACTAAGGGCCCACCGGAATTTGAACCAGAGTTCTGCATGGAATGGAATTCTTTGAACAATTTTGGTAGAGCTTCATGCAAGGAACATTCCTGCATAGTTTTATCAACATTGGCCTAGAGGTTTCAGAGGAGATGTCATTTGAATCAAAATGTTGACGGACGACGGACAATCACCTGGCTAAAAAGTTAAATCAAACTGCAAACTTTTGACTTTTTTTGTGTGTTTTCTCTGTGATTATATAATATAGATATCATTGTTGTATAATACAATGGTGTGATAATGTATTTAGATCTACTTCTATTCTTTCATTTCAGACACGAAAGGACATGATATAAATTTTATCAGTATTCTAAATCAGTCGTCTACCTTTCATTTGCGAACGACAACCTTTAGTTACGATGACAATCTTACAAGAATACAACCAGATTTCCCGACTACCACTGCAGCAACAACTTTCGGCTCACGTGCACATATCATTGCCATAGTTTCATACATGCGCAGTGGCTCAACATTGACAGCCGACATTCTGCAACATTTCCCCGGAGCTATGTACGTGTTCGAGCCCTTCCACTCTCTGGTTCTTCGGGCCCGGAAAGGACTTCCTTTGTATTATCTGAACGGTTCAACGAGGTAAGTAACTTACCCATTAATACAATCTCTGTGTTGCTCCAAACTTCGGCAATTAAAGCCCGCTATCACGTCTTCTTCTAATATATATGGTAATTATGTATACTTGTCATATATACAAACAGTCATAGCGCTTCGTGTCACGGAAACAGATCTTGTCGAACTAATAACGAATACTGAACATCAAATGTGTTAACGGGTAATTTAAAACCGTTGTAATATTTCAATTTCAGACGGCTTCAAACAGAGAATATAACGAATGACGTTCTAAGATCGGAGCTGCAGAAGTGGTTCGAGTGCAGATTCGCAGATCTTGATGTACACTCATTAACCGACGGCTTCCATACATCCTACAGCCGTTCCATGAGAGCTTTCAATCGTTGCTGGCAAACAAAACCTCGAACGTTGAAAACACTAAGAGAATGTCTTCCAAGAGCTATAGAGATGTGTAAAATGGCAAAGTATAGACTATTTAAATTCATCCGTCTGCCAATGACGGTGATAAAATCTGTGATTGATATTTACCCAAAATTACAAGCTATCCATTTAATCCGGGATCCACGTGGCTCACTGACGTCACAAATTAAAGTAAATAATTTCACATGGGATCACATAGGAAATTTATCAAAGAATTTTTGTGAGAGAGTTGCACACGATATAAACACTACTGTATCTTTAAATAGGTACTATCCTAATCGTGCCAAAATTTTGCTTTATGAAAACCTGGCAGAAAATCCTTTAACAACTGCCGAAAAAATTCACAATTTTACTAAAATGCCGCGCTATCAATATATAATGAAATACATAACCAAGCTAACTATGGGAGGCCGGAAAAGCAATGGTTACTTCGGAAGTCTCAGACCAAATTCAACAAAAGCAGCGTACTTATGGAGAGAAAGCATTAAATACGAGCACGCGCAGACGATAGATGAAAATTGTGCAGACGTTTATAATTTTATCGGTTACCGGACGTTAAGCTCCGCTGAAGCTGTGCGGAATCATTTTTTACTGACACTGGAGACGCGAAAATCTCCGTTATTTATTCAATAATAAACAATATTAGCTCTGCTAGCTTTGAATACATAAAACCTAGGTTAACATACAGCAACTTTTGCAAACACTATCCGAAGACGCATATGAAAACAAAACATGTTCTTGGGAAAAGTGTTTATAGTTAATACGATTTGAAACACTAGACACAAGTTGAAATGCAGAAAATGCTAGAAATTTGGATATTACATACGCTTAAAGTGATCAAACTGGATAACAAGAAAACACTGCGCTGTTTCTGTTTATTCATATACATCTTAGCGAGGATACATAGCTCTGTAATATTGAAATATTTATTTTATTTTTCCGATTTTTTTTACAAAGTCTATATCAAGGTAACAGCACCACGGTATGAGGATAAGCTTTCAAACGATGTTCTAGTACAGCATTGATGTTTTCTCATCATCTTTGATAGAAACATGTCTTTTTTTATTATTCAGCACATGGGAATAAATACAAACATCACTTAGCTGACCTAAACATTGAAAACGTCACTCGGATGTTTATGTCCCTGTTTTTAATTTGAATTGAAAAGTTTTGATAAAAACAATTTTACAAGCGAGATAGAATCAAATCAATGTAGGAAAAGGCCATTTTTTTTTTAATTTCTCATTTGGCTTTTCCAGTGTTTTTTGATCTCAAGTTTCACTGTATTTATGAAATCATAATATACTTATACCAAAACTTAAAACCCCTATCTATGACTGTACTTGGAAATTACAAGCTTGGCATTCAAAGTGCAACTAACATTCAAATACATGTACTATAATTTGCAAATGCAAGCAATTTTAAACATCATTAATCTTGCCCAAAGATTTGGCATATACTGCAACTATTTTACATAAATTATTAGATGTGCATCTTAATTATCCTTTATGTCAAACAATACATGAACACTTAACAACTGCAGTAATTCAAGCTTTTCTCGTTTATTTTCAAATTTCACATAGAAAGGGGTTACCAAAAAGTTAGCTTTTCTCGTATATTTTCCAATATAATATAGAAAGGGGTTACCAAAAAGTTAGCTATTCTAGTATAATTCCAATATAATATAAGTAGGGGTTGCCAAAAAGTTAGCTTTTCTAGAATGTAAGAAGGGGTTACCAAAAAGTTAGCTCTTCTAGAATGTAAGAAGGGGTTACCAAAAAGTTAGCTTTTCTAGAATGTAAGAAGGGGTTACCAAAAAGTTAGCTTTTCTAGAATGTAAGAAGGGGTTACCAAAAAGTTAGCTTTTCTTGTATAATTCCAATATAATATAGAAAGGGGTTGTCAAAAAGTTAACAACATGATGGCAATGTATATGCCAAATCTTTGTGATAGATCAATGTGTTCAAAATTGCTTATATTTGCTAATTAAATTGTACAATATGAGAAAAAGTGTTAAACACCATAACTAAATTATAGACAATTGGAAAGGAGAGCAAAAACAAACAAATATGAAGAATAAACTGCAGTTTTGCACTTTTCACTGAATGAATTTTTGTGCTAAGTCTGATTGCAAAATAGTACTTTTTCACCATGTCATAAATTTTCAATTAGCCTTGTAGATAAGTCAAAAAAGAAATAAATGTTAAACAGAATATTTTTTGATGAAGAAAAATGATTTTAATATACATGTAGTACTGTGCCCATTTTTTTCATTACAAAAATATTTTACTAATTAATACAGGAATCTTATCTCACAACAAAGTAAACACTTTCTATGTCCCCGAAAGTGGCATATAAAATGCCAAAGTCCGTCTTGTTGTCCCCCGGGGGGGGGGGGGGGGGGGGGGGGGGGGCCCCCCCCCCCCCCCCCCCCCCCCGGGGGGGGGCCCCTTTGGGGGGGGGGGGGGGGGGGTCCTGATAGATCAATTCGTGTCGGGTAACTCAAAATTGCTTGTATTTGCAAAATGAGAAAAAAGTGTCTATACACCATAACTAAATTAATAGACAAATGAGAACAGGACGACGTGTCGCAAAAAGGGTCAAACAAATATGAAGAATAAATTGCAGTTTTGCACTTTTCACTGAATGAATTATTTTGAAATAAGTCACAAATGTTTAGCAAAAAAAAAAAGAAAAAAAAAAAAAAAAACAAAAGAAAAAAGTAAGGTTACTTAGAGTTTGACCATGGTCATTATCAAATTTTCACACATTAGTGTCCATGTAATGTCGCATTGAAGGATTTTAAAATGCAAAATGTCTACATCAAGATGATTGTGGTGTTTCGTAAAAAAAAAATATTCCCAAAAATTAAAGGTAAACTTTAAAATTAATAGTTAATAAATCCGTATAAATCATAATATTTTTGTGATGAATAACTTTATCATGCTTTGAATGATTTTAAAATAACTTACATGTCAGTCAATGTGCCCATTTTTTTCATTACAAAAAACTATGCATGGTTACTATGTCATGCTAATTAATCACAGGAATCTTATCTCACAACAAAGTAAACAGGGGGTTCGGGGTTTGGGGGAAGCTCTTGTTGCTAGTGTTGTTCACACCTATTTTTTAATGTACTTCAAATGTATAGTTTTACATATTTATGCTAATATTGATACTGGCTTGTCAAGAACAAAATCCATAGCAACTGTAACCACTGCTCAATAACAATAACAACAGCACTTTTTTGAAAATAGAAAATCATACATGAAGGATTTCCCAAACTTCTTCTTGAACAGGAATATAGTTTGGACAATATCTTGGTTATTGGGTATACAATGAAAGTTTACCAAAATGAGCTAAGCAGGCAATGAACAATCAGAGATATGTGCAAGCTCTTAAATTCAGAGTGGTAGAAATTTGCATACTTACTTTGTGAAAAAGGCACAAGTGTGTAGCTTTATCATGGCAAGGCAGACATCCTTCAAGTCAAGGCAGACATTTGCAGGTTTATCAAGTCAAGGCAGACAAGGTTTATCAAGTCAAGGCAGACATTTGCAGATTTATTTCGTCAAGGCAGAAATATACAGGTTTATGTCAGCGCAGAAATTTGCAGGTTTATCATGTCAAGGCAGATATGTGCAGGTTTATCAAGTCAAGGTAGAAATGTGCAATATTATCATGTCCAGGCAGAAATATTTGAGCAGAAAAGTGTAGGTTTATCAGATTAAGCTAAATGAAAAGCTTATCTTGTAAAGGCACACACATGTCCAATCTTATGTCAAGGTAGAAAAGTGAGGCGTGTCTGTATTCATTAAGGAAATGGTTCAGTTAGCATGCACCCATTAACTTTAAACATAATCATTCATAATTTGAAACATGTGTTCTTACAAATTTTGTGACTTGGTAAATTTACAAAATATGACAGCTTTAACACTTCAAATAATTCAATGTAAATTTTGTCATAAAAGTTAGGGTTCTACTTAATGCACAAGGTAAGTAGAAACTCCACATCCTGTCTGGTTGTTCTGTTATACAGAACAAGACTGTGTCTTTTATCTTGTTCATTTTGATTGGTTGATTTATATTAAATCGATTTTATTTGTATCTGCATCCGAGACACTCTTACTATTCAAAATTTAGGTAATTTTTGGACAAGACATAATGACAGTTTATATATATATAAAAAAAATTCTTTGTGAATGATACAACTTTCTAGTATCCAGTTGTGATACATAAACTAACTGTGACTTGTTTTTTGAGAATTGGAGTCAGTTTGTCTCGATCATTCATAACAACTTAGAGAAGAGAAGAATGCATAACTATTTTTATTATGCATTGAATTATGTAATTGCTGTGCAAAATTTGAATTCATTGTGCAATAGATCATCTGACTGTAGATGTAATTATACATAAATAATTATTATTCTCGATTTTTTGAGAAAATAAAAGATATAAAAACAACTATGTTTGGCAGTTTATTTACAAATTGGCAATGTTAAATTAACCCATTGGTGCCTAGTGTCTATTTACATATAGCTTCAAACAGTTATGGTCCGAAGCAGACAACAAATACAATGTCATCTGGTCAGGATTTTAGTTGTTAAGTCTTTTGGATCACAGTTCTACAAAACACCCTTGTTTAAATAAACAGACTTGCCCGATTTTTTTTTCATAGCTGCTACCAATTTACAGCTGGGTTGACTTAGGCACATGGACACACCTTGTGCACAAGGTTGGATTCAAACCCACTACCCAGGACCTAGCGACCCTAGCTTGGTTCTTAAATGAATGTAAAAAGACAAAACCACGTCGGAAAATGCATCCTCTTCAAATGGTGAACATTTGACCCGAGATTCATCAAAATCTTTGTAGGGTCAACAAAATATAGAGAGGACATGAATTTCAAGACTCAAACATTTCACCTAAAGCTGTGACCTTAACATTTAGATTTTATTATTGGTAGCTAGCAACAAATTCTGCTACAGAAGCTATGCCCCTGAAATAGGGCTCTGACATCAAAATTTGATCAAAATCTGATGTTAAAGTATGGCCTACAGATTAAATATACATTGAATTGCTATATCATCCATGCAAGAGACTGAAACAATGTTTAGTTTATATGAAATTGTCTTAGTGTGATTACAGAGAAAACTTCTGTAGCTTACTGAGTCACTCTTGAACACTCTGTGTGACAGCTTGGTAGACTGAGGCACATGGACACACCTTGTTCACCAGCTGGGATTCAAACCTACTACCCAGGACTTAGTGACACAGGGGCAAACACCCTAACCACTGAGCTATCAAGACCAACACCAATCTTGACCTTTGACCTGAGGAACTGAGTGCTGAGGAACGGAGTGCTGAGGAACCGAGTGCTGCACAAGTTGGCACTACACACTTGAGAACCCATGTGTTATAGGAGACCCACATAATGAAGCACCACATTTCTGTAAAGTTTTATTGAAATCTGGTGAACAGGAACAAAGTTTCAGCTGACTGAAACACCATCTGAATAGATGTATGGATGAATTAATAGACTGATCATAAACAGTGTGATTACAATACACCTGCCTTTAGTGTTATAAAATGAAATGGTACTTTCGTCAAACATACATAAAATCCACTTATACCTGCTTGACAAAAGTCATATAGTTTCTGTCCATCTTCTACCCTAATACTTAGCTGTGCAAGTTTGTAAAATCAGTGACAACAAAAGTAATGTGACTTGACATTTTGATTCTAAAGGAAAATCAGTCTACAAATGACATTGTATAGCCCTTCAACCATCATGCAAAGTATTTGTCATACTTTGTTAGAAATGAAAGATAATAAACGTAGAAAAGGAAAGTAAATGAGTTGAACAACTGGGAATCTTAATAAAGCACATGGCTTCAACTTTGCCAGAACTCACTCAAACACCTAACTCTGTGTCTGCTATAACGTAAGTATCACCTCTAATTTTGCCCCTGCTATAACTTATATAAATGCTTGGTCCCTACCAGAACTACGAGACAAGCTTGTTTAAGTTCTGAGATAAAGCTGTTACCCTCAGAACAACTCTTTCTTTATCACTACTATCTAAATATCTTCCAAATCGTTGCAGGAACTTGTCTGGATGCCATCTGATCTGTTGATCTCTTAAATATTTCTTATATTGAAGCCCAGTTCTATCCATTCCATCAAATAATATATTCATATCATCCTTCTGACCTTTCACACTTGGCCAAGGGACATCGTCAAATCTCAAAACTGATACGCAGTCATTATCCAGCAGCTGTTTGTACCTCTGTTCATATTTCATTCTCTTTTTCAAGATTTCCATCTCCTTATCCTTTTCCTTATTCTCCTCAAGTCTTTTCCTCATTTTAGCTCTAGCATGTTTAAGGTCTTCATTTTCTTCCTGATTTGCTTCCGAGTGTTTTCGTTTTGACTTCTGTCCAGTACTTTCAGCACTTTGATACCACTGACGACTTGCTCGTTTCCGTGCATGATAGTCTTCTCTGATTTTATCTGCCCAGTCATCATATGTTTCATTTTCAGCTTCGTAACTAGTAAAATCTGGGGGAAAAAATGCAAAAATCAAATTAATGAAGCATAGGAAAGTACTGACAGTATTCTAATACAAAGCCATGACTGACTTCATTTTGATTGTAAGTGGCTGACATAAGTGACGGGGGAAAACTCGGTAGTTTGAAAGTGTTATGTAACATCTTCTTTTATTGATTCTTATTTGAAATCCACCTAAAATAACTTCAAGCAGACATAGCTAGGGTGAGTGTTTAAGCTGGTAGCTTTGGCCTTGCACCAAATAGTCTTCTACATGTAGCTTAACAATCATAAACATATCATAGTCATCCCACATATTTGGAGATTAACCTCTTTTCAGCCATTATACTGCACCATCCTGTAACAAGACAACTCAAGTTTAAAGTCTCATGATTTCTTCATATAAATCTGGAAAGGGGCAAAAGGTAAGTCTAATATCTTGCTTGATTTTGCCCTGAAATATTCAGCTAAAAGGACATTAGAAAGTAATAACTTAACCTCTCTCTGATTGAAGGTCTCATGCTGGAAACTGCACAACGGACTCAATATGTAAGAAAGTTGCAAGCTTCTAATGGAGGATGGGATTCTAGTACCTGTCCTGTTCCTGGTATATAACTGACAGGCAACAGCAACACATTAACATCAAGAAAAAGATATTGGGAGGCAGTTGCCGTCAGCTAGCTGTTCTAGTATTTTCTACTCTTGTTATTGCAATCTACCTGTGTTCCGGGTTCCAGGTCACTGCGTTTAAAAGATACAATGTTACAGGTGATAAAGTGAAGGCATGGCAGCAAAGGAAGAAGTGACCTCTTGTGGTGATTGTGTGTTTCATTGGAATTTCTTAAAAACTGTTGAAGAAGTTTTCACCTCAACTTTTTGTAACAGACCAAATAACCACAAGTTTCACTCCTATTAATCCCCTTCATACTTTTTTATGAGTGTGTGAGAAGAGCTGAAGTTAACTTGATAGTACCATAAATCTTCAAGATAACTTTTGTTTTCATAAAGATAATAAGGTAAACAAACCATGTTCATATTTTCCCCATGTTGTATTATACTCGTGCTGGTATTCATCAGCCAGTTTATCTTTCCATGCTCTCTCATCTGTATCACTGTCTTCATCCTGTAATGGTTTAATGTCCTATATATCACAGAGGACTAAATATACTGTATACTTGAATCATAACTGCTACAGAGAACTGTAAAAAGGACAAACGCTGAGGACAGACAGTGGGGTGGGATGCCTGTTCTACCTGACCTTCAATGACACACATACATTATGTAGTTTATGAAATTTTACCAATTTACCACACTCAATGAAGACCATAGTCGGGGTAAGAGTTCCAACTGTCACATGCTCATAATGCCACTTGCCATAAAAACACACATTTTGTGACAATTTTTTTTCTTTTCTGATGACAAACATATTTCAAAGTACAAGTTACACTTGATTTTAAGCATTAAGGCAATATTTGACAACTTTGCCAAACATAAGTACAAATTAGAATCAAGTGATGAGAAGCCCTGCCACTGCCATGTTAGTAATTAATCTATTCCTCAACCAACATTGCAATTAAAACGACTTAATTGTTATAATAACAGCAGAGATAAATGAAGAAAACACTCATCATGAGGTATGACTGACTACTGCTAAATGGTGTGTCAGGTGCCACTTGAAAGGATATTTCCTTCTTTGTGCATTGGTGACCTAATTTTCACCTAAATTTCCTTAACTCTGAACCCTTTTCTGGATGCCGCAGGTAAAGTTTTGCCAAATTCTGTAGGGCTTTTTTATACAAGAAGGGAAAAGGGTCCAGGCCTTTTAGGTATTTGGGGGAAGTGCTAATGTATTATGGGGAACAAAAAATCCTGATGTAAAGTTAATTTTAGGTGAAAACTGCAGCATTTGAATGAAATTTTCTGAGGGGAAGTGATTATAGAAGGGTTATAGAAGGAAAAAAGGCCCAAACCTATAATGTGATATGTTTCCTATTAGTAGACTGTAAGTGCGTCTGCCTTTAGATCCAGTCTAGACCATGATCTGACTGCTAATCTATGCCAAAAATGTTACTTTAATGTTATGCATGTACATACATGTACGTGATCCCCTTGCCCTGGTTCCCGTCTTTGTACTAATGTATGTAATAGTTCTCTGCATGTTTCACCAGCAGCATTCTTCATGTCCAGCAAAGAAGGAAATTTTTCAATCAAGGGAAGAATGATTTCTGTGTAACCTGTAATTAATAAAGAAAATCTCAACTGCTAATACCAGTAAATACAGAATGAGTGAAAATAGGCCAAACAAAAATACGAGTATATACAGAATGAATGCATTAGGCCAAACAAAAATAGTTTCGAAGTTTATACAGAATGAGTGCAAATAGGCTTAGGCCAAACAAAAATACGAAGTTTATACAGAATGAGTGAATTAGGCCAAACAAAAATACAAGTATATACAGAATGAGTGAATTAGGCCAAACAAAAATACCAGTTTACAGAATGAGTGAATTAGGCCAAACAAAAATACGATTATGCATTAGGCCAAACAAAGAAAATATGTGTGTTTCTAGTCTCCTTGCCAAAATAATCAAGTTTGGTTGGTCAGGTTTTTCATTTTACTCTGTTTTGTTTTAAAAACACTTGAATATTTGTCTTTTTGATCATCATATTGTCCTACTTTTAATATTAAGACCTACAATAATAATACTCATTATTTAAAGTCAGCAAGGTACAATAAACAACAGACATAAGATCTTGCAAGCTATGAGTTGTTGGATGGAACACACAGAATGATGTTGGGGTTTGATGGACTTTACTATGGGAGGAAACAAAAGAACTGTGGAAAAAAACATCATTCCAATCTGGTTGGGATTGAGCCAATGTTGCATTGGTGAGAGACAAGTGTACTAACCACTAGTGCTAATAGGTCTGCCATATGGCATTTATGTCTTTTTATTAGGAGACTGTAAGTTTATGGCCACGTTGTTAAATCCAGAATCAGCATTTAGTATAAGTAAGGACACAGGATATTACAACAATAAAAAATGATATTACAACAATAAACAATGATATTTTAATGATGGAAATTTATCTCATACAGCACAGGGCAACAAGAATTGTCGTAAACATATAACTTAAATTTTGAGTTTGGACAATACTTTGATAGAACATATTTCAATGCGAAATAAACATTGTCTAACGGGACATTAAATATTTAATTGCCTAGCCAGGTGCATGTGTTGCAAAAGTCATACTGCAGGTAATATCCGGAAATAAGGAGGCCATAGCTTAATGTTTTAACTTGAAGCCACGTCTGACATAATGGCACAGACAAAACTTTGGCACTGTGGTGTTGAGGTAAAGCATAGCACTCCTTCCTAACCTGGAGATCACAGGTTAGAATCCTGGCTGCAAACTTTGACTGTGTTACCTTGACAATCCCTTCTATCTGCGTGAATACTGCTCAGAACATAAGGAAGCAGACATTGAGAGTAGTTTATAAAAGTTGCAAGAACTCTACAATTTATATAAAACAAGTAAGTTTAAACTAAACTGATAGCCTTTGGAGATGTGTTTCCCTATTTAGATCCTCAATGACTTACACTGTGTTGTTGAATCATGTTTGCCTTCATTCTCCAGGCGTAAAGAACGATGAAGTGCCAAATGTACAGGTGTGGCTCCACCTGAATCTGCAACCAAACAAGAAACACCCTCTAATATCAGATATCTGAAATATAAATATCAGGATTAAAAAATCTTTCTGCTCAAATTATTTCATGGAGAAGAAAAAAAATAAAGTAGATATGATTCTATGTAGGGAATATGTGTACAATGGACATCATGAACACACAATACAATACTTTATTACATCTGTAGATGAATGGAAGGTCAGCAAAATGAAAAAGATCATACTTGTGGAACATCTGATATTTATCAGATATAAAATTCCTGTCATTATTTAGTTTCGGCTGTTCATTTAAACTGAAATAGCTTCTGTTTCCTGTAACCATGGTAACTGTAGTGGTAGTGTCTCGAATCAGTTTAGGGCATGCTTAGAATATATCAACCCGAAGCAATAAACAGTTTTATACCCTTAATCTGCGAAATTTGTAAACTGATCTTATCCAGCTTCAGTTTGTACAGTATCATTATCTCAGGTGTTCACTGATTGGATGACTGAGTAGCAAATAGTACAGATCATAATCAGACTGTGCAGATGTACCGACTTGACTGTATAGTTGACTTTAAATCTGGGGAATAAGACAGTTGCCCCTTTCAAGTGGTACGTAGAAAAGGCAGAATCACTACCCGCCGGTAAACAAAAGGTGACGGAAATATTCTTACAGTCCTCAGACTTAATCAAATCACTTACTTCATCATTGTACCAGATCCATATTTACAGCAATAATGGAGAAGATTTCTGCCTTTATACAATGTGATAGCAGACACGTTTAGATGATGTTTTTTCACATATGTCCTCAATCTACGTGGCCTGTCCTCTTGTATATATTTCTTCATTTTAGACACCTGACTGGAACTCATTCTCTATGCCTTAAACATTGGAAACACACCTAAAATAATAAAAATACAAAAATCAGAAGAAAAAAAGTGAAGTCACTCAGTATGATTTGCAATAATGATAAACAAACAATAAACAAAGAATGAATTTTCATGTAATTAATAAAATAAAGCATGGGCCAAAAAAGTGTCTTGGTCTGACAAGATACAATAACTAAAAGGTGGCAGTTGGTTGACGGAGCAGTCACTCTTTCTGCTGTGCTGAGGTAACATAGCCCAGTACAGGTATGTAGTCTTAGAGGGTATCCATTAGTCTCATATATCTGATTATGTAACTTTTCTTGTAGAGGGATTTATACAGTGGTTGAAAGCAGGATATTGTGTCTGGAGGATTTTCATCACTTACATACCGGTTTGGCATTGAAGCTAAGTTTGTACAAACATGATTTGATATCAGACAATATACACATCAACTATATTGTTTCTCAGATACTGATGTAAAGTTTTTGCGGACAATAGTATTTGACGACAAGCACATTAAAGGTATACAATCAGATTTTGGCCATATAACAGATTTATTTGAAATTTAACATCTGATCATTTACACTCATTTATGTTCACTTAGCGCTTAATTCAAGTTACATTTTTACTGGAGGTATTTTTAAAATTTGATTTCCTTATCCTGGTTGCCTAACCAAGATAGAGTTATTTTATCATAAGTAAAAATTTGATACACATACTTTGCCTAAGGAAAGATATAAATATAAGACCTATTATTTTATATTTGTGAAATATTTGCATTAAAAAATATATATTTAGATGGATTTCATTAGAAATTCAAGTTTGAAAAATTATTATTACCTCCCTTTACCTATCTTGGGTGCACCAAGGTGAAATCAATACATATTGAAATATGATAAAAAGAATCTATACAATTCAAATGTAAAAGTAGATATTATGAGAATACTAAACATTTTACATACCTTCTTATTAAAGGGGAGTAACAACAAAATTTTATAAAAGTTAATAAAATGTAAATTTCTGATAGGGATCTAACTCATTGTAATGGGTCTTTTTGTTCATTAAATAAATCTCTAACAGAATATACAAAAAGGAAAAATTTTCATAAAATGTTGCTTAAAAGTAACTGACCACCTTTAACAGTACAGTATATTACGCAGAAAAACATACAATTCAACTTTTCATTCACCGAGGCTACAACACCAGCAATCAAGATTTACCTTCAGATACTCAACATACAGTATTCTATCTGAAACTGGAGCTATCACTGAAGCTATCACTGGAGCTATTACTGAAGCTATCACTGGAGCTATCACTGAAGGTGATGCACATCCCAAAATGCTACACTGGCACAGTCCTTTTATTGTTTTGCTAGTCACTTTGACACACTAGACCAATAAGAGGCTAAGAGCACTGTATGTACTACATGTATGAAAAAATCCAAGGGCCATAACTCAATGAAAAATTATGCCCACTTGTCATGCCAACAATATGCACACCTATGAGCGGTACTAATCATTCCTGTGGAATTTTCATTGAATTCAGAAATAAACTGGTTAGAATAATGTGTAGACCTCGGGATGTGTCACCAATATGATATATTAAGACCTTCGCTGGGAATCTCTAGCATATCCTCACAGACGTATGCTAGCCATGGTGTACCATATACAGTACGGTCTTGGTAGCATCCCCTCAGACAAGTACCTGAAGCGCAGTGACACCCACACTCGAGGACAGCAGTGGTTCTTCCAGGAACACATCCCATCAGTGACATTTTACTCACAACTGGAAGAACTACTTGCATTTACATTATTTTTACTGTAGTTAACACCCGGCACGGGCCCTGGCCATAATACTCAAAAGAGGTGTGGGGTGCAGTATGAAGAGGTATTTAGAAAGCTGCCTACCCCAAACTACTTTTACCCAAGCACTTAAGGGAGTGGAACAATCTTTCGCTTTGTTTTGCTGTTTGCTTTGTTTGTTTGCAACAACCATGCATGAAGTTATTCTGCCTATTTTCCTTTTATTGCTAATTGGAATTCTCTCCAAACATGTAATGTCTATTCTTAAAATAGTAAATTATTTGTTTTTCAAATGCTGATAATGTTACTATATTTCTCTTAGGCAATACGGTGCTAGTCATCTTCTATATAAGGTTAGAAAATCATTGCTAATCAGTTCACACTTGATCTGATCAAAGGTGATCTCAGTAGAGCACATTTGCTTCTCATTATCTTAAATTATGGTATTTTATGGCAGTTTTTAAGAAAAGGATTAGCAATGATTATCTAACTTTTAACATGTGTAATATAAAACTAAATTAAATTACATGTATATAAGCTTAAATGAGACTGTTACCTTTGTGATAATCTTAACTTATTGTACCTGTACTTATTGAGTAGTCAAAATAATTAAGTGACGTTTTGGGCAAATTCTGAGATATTTTTGTTTTTGGTTAAAATAATGGCAGAGGAGAGATATTGCCCATACAAAAATAACACAATATTTCAACTCGCATGTGACAATATTGAGTAGGAGTCTAATGAATAATCTGTTGGACAACACACATGTACTGCAAGGCATGTCCGAGTGAGCTATGTAAATAGTAATAAGGTTTTAATATTTGGAAACTGATCATGCAGACCTGTTCTCTCACAGCTAATGTACAGCCAACATTGAGGTCCATTTTCTGGGACACGTTGCAAGGCATGTCCGAATATTGGAACGTCATGCAGACCTGTTCTCACGTAATGTCAGAACATTGATCTCAGCTCTTTACAGGAAGACGAAGATTTCTTTGTGGCCAAAATATCTAAGGTAGTCGAACTATTTCGACTTCGAAGGCAAACCGAATTAATAGGCTGATATTTTATAGTTGTTCACCTTCTAGAGGTGTGACAGTTATAAAATATCACATCTGTGAAAGTGGTCACACTGAAACGCCAAATTAATAAGGCTATATCTAAGGCAGTGTAAGGCCAACTGGCCATACAGTCAACAGGTCCCATATTAGCTAAAACAAATTCAGTGTGCCTGGTTTATATGCTTGACCGCACCTGACGAAAAACAAAATATAAAAATAGGGGCATTTAGAGTTTTGGAAGCCAGAACTAGTCGCATATTTGTATTTTTTTGCAATCTACTGATGAAATATCAATCTAATTTTTTGACAAGGCAATAGGAGAAATAAAAATTATCAAACGAATTTCTCATATCTTGTATACATCTATTAAATCCTGATTAAACCAACTGCTAATTTCGGACCATTCTCTGGATAAAGAAGACGACGACGAAAAAGAATAACAAACCGAAAGTAGTTTTGGATAAACGCCGTACATATCCAAAAGAACATAAATCAGCAACGGAAGAAACGACGATTTTCATTAGATAAAGGGAAATATTTTGTCCAATCAAATACTCTGTAATATTTTATAGGAAGTATATGCATCATGGCCGCTGGGTTGTCAAAAACTTGTCTAACGCAAAAAATCATTATACTGTTATGCCTTTGCTTCGTAAATGGAAGGAAACACCACCTCGAGATAAATGTAAGTATATTAGTATTTGAAATGTATTACATAATGTCAAAGGACAATGATTTTCCACTTTAATATTTGCCCCCATTGAACACTGAAGAATGAAAAGATGATTCAGTTTATTGATCAGTGTTGATCAGCTTTAAAAGTTCTTTCCACGGACATTGCCAATATCAGTTTTTTCCGGGGTCAGACGTTGGTCTAGGTTGGGAATCACGAAGTGTTAAGAAATCGCGTACTGAATCGAACGTAATTTAACTGTGGTCACATTGTTAACTCAACAGAACTTTTCAAATTTATTGGCTCGCAGCATTTAGCAAGAGCTATGTATGGACCAAACACATGCAAAATGTTATAGAGTATTTACTTCAGCTTCGAACAAAACCAAGTTTTTGAAAATTGAACGGAAATTATAAACACACAGCCCTTTGAATAAGGTCAGTGTATATTTCATGATTTTCCAGACCCAGTACCGCTACTGGTTTCAGATCAGCAAACACTGACGACTATCAAACTGGACACTTGTGAAAACGCGTGATTATTTTGTTAATATTTACAATTATATGTTGTTTATCAAACAGAAATCGATTTCCATCAACACAGTGCAACAACAACAGTTTGATATTACTATTTGACCAGAAATCTCACCATTTATTGTGTCGATCACTGAAAGCATATGTTTACATTATGGGGGAAGTGGAAAGTGGCAGACTGTGCATGAGCAATATTTCTGTGAGGCCCGGCAAATAAAAATCACAATTTTAACTTTTTAACCTGATATTTCATTAATATGTCAAATTATTGAAACAGTTTACACAATTTAAAAGCTAACCTCACACTTAAACAAGTCTATTAAAACTTGCTGTCCGGAAACATGGTACTGTTGGTCAATAAAATAAAGCAATTTGGTGACCCCACAACCTGGCCTCAAAAATATAATTGATCTATTATTAGAAGTGAACAAATTAGTTTGTCTTTTTGGAGAAGAACCTAACTTACTACTGTCAAAAGTTCAATTGCTAGATACAAAAATTACCAGAATTGTCTTAAAATATGTTTAGAAAGTGTCTGGTTGTAGGACTCTAACCAGTATACCTTTACTAATATGTATAAAGTGAAAAAAATATCATGCCCCCACAAGGTGGGCATATTAAAATTGCACCGTCCATCTGTCCATCCTGACATCTGTCCGTGCGTCCTTGCATTTTTTTGTGTCTGGGCTCAGTGGGCTGTAACATTGTCATGCATTGAAGGATTTTGAAATAACTTTGCACAAATATTCAGCATATCAAGACGAAGTGTTGCATGCAAGACCCACATCCCTACCTCAAAGGTCAAGATTACACTTAGGTTTTAAAGGTAATAGAATCTTTTATATATGCACATATTCTTGACCCTGCTGTAACTTTGTTGTGCATGGAAGGATTTTTAGCTCGACTATTCGGAGAATATGGAGAGCCATTACAGTCACTTGTGCGTTGGCGTTGCTTCTTTGGTTAAAGTTTTGCCTGCTAAGTACTATCATGCACATATCTCAGTAACCACTTATGATATTGACTTGAAACTTTGTTCATGTCTTTAGGGGTGTCATACAATCAAGTCAGATAACTCTTGTATAAATTTAGTACAAATTATGGCCCTTGTTTGACTTAGAAAATTTGGTTAAAGTTTTGCCTGCTAGGTACTATCATGCACATATTTCAGTAACCACTTATGATATTGACTTGAAACTTTGTTAATGCCTCTAGGGGTGTCACACAGTCAAGTCAGATAACTCTTGTATAAATTTAGTACAAATTATGGCCCTTGTTTGACTTTGAAAATTTGGTTAAAGTTTTGCCTGCTAGGTACTAAATTTGGTTAAAGTTTTGCCTGCTAGGTACCATCATGCACATATCTCAGTAACCACTTATGATATTGACTTGAACTTTGTTAATGTCTTAAGGGGTGTCACACAGTCAAGTCAGATAACTCGTGTTTAAATTTAGTACAAATTATGGCCCTTGTTTGACTTTGAAAATTTGGTTAAAGTTTTGCCTGCTAGGTACTATCAGGTACATGTCTCAGAAACCACTTATGATATTGACTTGAACTTTGTTAATTTCTTAAGGGGTGACACACAGTCAAGTCAGATAACTCTTGCATAAATTTGATACAAATTATGGCCCTTGTTTGACTTTGAAAATTTGGTTAAAGTTTTGCCTGTTAGGTACTGTCATGCACATATCTCAGTTACCACTTATGCTATTCACTTGAAACTTTATTAATGTCTTAAGGGGTGTCACACAGTCAAGTCAGATAACTCTTGTTTAAATTTAGTGCATTTTATGGCCCTTGTTTGACTTTGAAAATTTGGTTAAAGTTTTGCCTGCAAGGTACTATCATGCACATATCTCAGTAACCACTTATGGTAGTTATATCAAACTTAGCAATAGTGTTCAGGGGTACATTTTGTATCAAACAATTAATTTTCCAAAAATTAAATATGTAGTGATATATTTTGACTTTTTTTATGATTCAACTTTCCTAGTTTATACTTAATAGTTAGCAGAATTTTGTTTTGCTATTATACTGATAAAAGTTTTGTTTTATTAGCAAACACCCACAATAGTCGAGCTTGCTGTCTTATGGACAGCTCTTGTTGAATTACTTATTACCATGAATTTTACAAAATAAAGGCGACACAAAACAGATATCTTGATTTAACAGTCTTGACACTCACAGCCTTGGATTTTTGCATTAAATTTCAAGTCAGTCACCATTATGTGTTTAGAGGTTACAGGTAGTTCTTCACCGTCTTTGCATTTTATATTATAGACAGATGATCGTGGACAGTATACCTTAAGCAGTTTCGGATTTCTAAAGCATGGAACACTTACTGTTAACGTCACCAATTTTGTCTTCCCAAAGGCAGCAGGCAAAATCAACAACACTGTGGTAAGTACATTCATTCAGCTTCAGTCAGTAGACCTGGCCCCGTGCTTATAAAGGTTTCTTGAGCACAATCTCATGTTAAGCACAAAATCATGCTCAAGTAAGATGAGGTCATGTCAAGTTATATTTATTTACTAAGTCGGATTTAATATAAAGATACATAAGCTCAAGAACAGACCTTTTGATTATTTTTATGGAACCGGACTTTTCAAAAAGATATAGCTTGACTTTAGCTCATATTTCTTGAGGATGATTTTGTGCTGAGTATGAGATTGTGCTCAAAAAACTTTTATAAGCACGGGGCCAGTTCTTTACCCAGCAATAGTACAAAAAAGTTACAAAATATTACTGATCTGAGACTGAGGCTGGGATAAGAAGTGGATTCAGACATGGAAGCTTTATTTTTCAGTTTGGGTTTACAATAGATGTGAGCAGTAATTCTGGATCCAGCGCATATATGGTGAGAACTTAACATTTTAAGAATACTGTTAGTAACCCTTCCTGCTTTGGTAAAAAAAAGTCCTCTGTACAAAAAAATTATGATACAATACAGGGTTTCCCCTGGGTTATTTATAAGTTAATCTATTTGCGCAAAATTATCAAGAATCGCCCAAATACTTATAGGTATACTTACATACTCCGAGGTGGCATGTATTTCAAACTACAAAAGAATTTTTAATGAAATTCTAAAGGTTTGTGGCAAATAAATTAGAAGTAAATCTTTCTATTATAACTTTAAACGATATAAATAAATAATAATAATAATAATAAAAAGATAAATACATGCTATCTCGCTATATGGTCGCCATCATGCCATGCATACACATTTGTATTTGATGTAAATATGTTTTGCTTATAAATCTTGTTAGGGTTCAATAGCAAATAAACTTCTTCTTATAATTCAGTGTTATTTTGAAATAATTTTGCCACCGAAGTAGAATAACTTGCTAAATGCATGATTTAAATGCAGTATGTCTAAACAACTAGAGACTGTAGTTGAACATTGTGTAACTTGTACATGTTTATATTGTGTAACTTGTACATGTATGTGTGAATCAGGAGGACTATACCGATGACAAGTGTATACTGAGGTCAAAAAATGATGGGATGGGTGAGGAGAAGAAAGATTCTCTCAGTATTATACTGTTCAGGATGGACTTCCAGAAAGAGAAGTATGTTTGTTCTTTGACTCACAAGACTTAGTATGTACCTCTAATGAATTGGGTGAAGCTCTACTGAACTGTTAGTATTTCCTACAACATTTTCCCTTTGTACTCTCAACCTGCTTGTCACAAGTGATTCTGTCTTTGTGACAAATGTAGATCATGATCAGCCTGTACATTCTTACAGTGTAGCCAGGATCTACACTGTCTGCTCTTCATAGTTCAGCAAGTAAATTTTCATCGAGGCTTCCTTTGAAACCAGAATGGTATTGTCAAAACTTAAGGTTAGGTAAGTTAAAGAAATTTAGAAGGATACTTGTTCCTGTTGGATAGACAGCAGCGAGCCTACTTTTGTCTAGATACTATTGTTATTGTTTGCTTGTGTTTGCTACGTTTCATGTTGTTGTAGGAGAAATACTTTCTATAATGAGCCCAGTCATGTGAATATCAAACAAGTAATTCCCATACAACTGAGATCAGCTTGCAAATTAGTGCAGTATGAAATATTTGTTCAGTTTTCAGACTATCTCCTGTCTATACCATTAGCTTATTTTTTGTCATTACAAATGTATTTTTGTTTATTCAGAAGTAACTACCAGGATTTTCACTTTTTACAAATTTTCACTTTAAAAATTTGGATTTTGGGTTTTAAATTCAGGGCTCAAAGTCAAATGGAAAGCCCAAATGTTTTGAAGGTCACATTTTATATTAAACTTGGTGTTTGGCCCTTAATCATGTGCCATTTTAGATAATCTAGGTTGATCCAATCTGGATTGAGTATCAAAAGCAATTAATATAATTTCAATGTGAGAACTGTTTTCACAGGAATAAATAAATTTGTATGGAATGAATTAATTACTGGAAATAAAAGTAATTTTACTATATGACAGAATATTGATTGAAAGAAGAGGGAAGAGTGTGCAGAATCTTATCATCAGTAATCAGACATTTGAGAAGTTCTGGGAGGCACGTAATATTGCACGGAGAGCGGCCGAGAGCTCCCCCCAGTCGGCACTCAGTGACACATACCTCTTCAACGGGCGGAATGTAGGTGTTAGAGAACGCAGGGCACCTCCACCACCACCTCCAACACTACCTCCACCAATGGCGAATCAGCTGGATAAAAAAGGTAATATTACTCCAAGGTTATTTTACCCTCATGCTTATACACTATTTTCCCAAAAATGAAGAAAATGAAGAACCCAAAATTACGTATTACCACCTACACATGGTGCATTAAAAAAAAGTACATACTATACTTATAAACATATTTGATGTTCAGTTCTAAATAGTCCTAGAGTCCCTCTGTTTCATTTCAGTTTTTTTATATGCATGGTGCAAACAAGTATTAAATATAGTAACCATGGTAACAGTAAGAACTGTCATAAGTGTATGAAGAGCACTGATAATGATGATGATGATGATGTTTATAAGGTCAGGCCCAAGACTCTTTTCTTGAGTAATCAACCGACCAAAGCATTTCTCCCATAATGCTGTTAAAATGTGTTTTTAGGTCTAAAGGGAGAAATTTTTGTTGGAGATGCCACCCTCCTGTTTTGCCAAATGGTGTCAATTTTGTATGCCAATAAAGGGTACAGCTGCGGCAAATTCTGTCTAGGTATGAAGAGAACATACTTTTGTTTTGCTTCAAGGGTTTTCTCCCTTTACACAATTTCTCAACTTCTTGTTATAGATAAAGAATCTGAAGCAGAGGACAATGAGGAGAAGATGACAGTTGTTGCCAAGGTAACAACACAAGCACCAGGAAAACAGAAACCAGACAAGGCTGCATCTGTTCCATCACCTGTCATCAGTGAATTACCAATGAAGCAGAATAAGGAATTCTATGCTTTCTATGTGAGTGTTTAGTAAAACACTAGGTTTAATGTAATTGTTGGTAGGAAGTTTGCATATTAAGTGAAAGTCACAAAATGTTAACATATAACATGTGTAACTGCAAGGACCTGGATACATTTAGGTGTGTGTTACTGACAGAGCTGTCAAAATGGAGAGAAAAGCAAGCCAGGAAAACAGCAACTTGGGTTGTTTGAACTTTTATGATGTTAGAAAATTCTTTTACTAACTACATGTATACTCTGCCTATTTAAGAACTTTGTCTCTGAAAGTTGAAATTAAATACTTTATTAAATCACTTATCAATGTGACTCTCGAGCAGTAGTTACTCTCTACTATAGGAAGATGTAGAACAATATAGCAGGGATAGGTGAATCAGAGTATGGCATCTTGGACCTTCTAGGAGAACATGTTTCTAGAGGGACATCTCGGGATTTTCCTAGAGACGATATTTTGGTCTTCCTTATGATGCTCTTCAAAGTATTTTGTAATTCTGTCTATAAAACCTGTGCTGGTGCTATGATTTAAATATAGAAACATAGAATAAAACAGAGTGAAGGGAATTGCATGATAAATTTAACTTAGTGAGGCTTTGTCGTTACAGTTTCTGCTGGCTGTCACAGAAGATGAACAGGAAGGAATGTATACACTCAACTTCCATAACTGTGAAAACAAAGATGTGGACTCTAAAGTCTCATACTGGGTTAGTTTTTATTTGAAATGCCTAACTTTAGAAATGCAGAAACGCCTAACTACAGAACATGAACAATTTGTTAGATTCACTGTTTTTCTTTCTCTTTGTGTGTGTGTAAATTCAATTACATATTTTACCTGATACCTCTTAGATTTAGGAGTAAATTCAGTTTTGAACGCCCTTCATGGATGTGACATACACTCTATACTATTTATTTTGTATAAAAACATCATATGGTCATTGTTAACTTGTCATAATTTTTGTTCTTCCAGATTGACGTAGTTGAGGTGAACAAGGATGGGAACTATCTGTCTGCCAGTGCCATGCCATTACCAACTTTGTACTTTGCTCTAAGTCTCGCGTACGTTGTCATGGCGATAGTATGGAATACAGTTCTGTGTAAATCTGTAGACACAGTATACAAGCTTCACTACCTGATGCTGGTTGTTATCTTTGTCAAGAGTCTCTCCTGTCTCTTCCATGCAGTAAGTACAAGTTACAAGTATTCTTCTCTCAGTTACTATGGTGATACATCTAAATTTATGACATGCTTACAGTTTGATTTTGTCAGATTCTTTATCATATTGTCATTGTTCTTCTATGTCAGATACAATGCCATGGTTTAAGTCCTCGTCACTAAGTGTCTGTTTAATCATTACTCTCTTTTGCTGCCTCTGGATAACATAAACATGTCTGTACATCAGACCTAGAGTGTAGTTGACATGTTCAATATTAGCTGATTGGTCAGTTAAAGTATAGCATTTCAATTTAAAAGAGAGATATAGAGTGTAATCAGATGTTTGATGGCTTCAGCACATCATGATAGAAATTTGATTATTACTTCCTTATTTCAGATAAACTACCATTTCATCCAGAAAGAAGGTGTACATGAGGAGGCATGGGCTGTCCTGTTCTACATTGCTTATCTGTGAGTCTTCTGGTGCTGTCTGTAGATAAATTATTTTCCTAATAACCATCCTGACTATAAAATAGTTCTCCATTTAGTGTAAGCAAACAGTTCTTAAGAAGATCAAAATTGATAATTTCATTCTTCAATGACAGAGAAATTGATAAAAGTTGATAACGGAAGCTACAAAGAGACAGTAATTCTAGTGTCTTTCTTTCATTCTATGAATCAACAACAATAAATGAGGCCCAAAAGACCTGTTGCCCTTGGTGAATACAGTAGTTTTTCAGTGAGCTAAATGTATACATCATTAAGTACATTCTATTTATCTGTAGTATATTGACTACATGATATAACAGGGAGGCGCCTTGGTGTAGGGCTAGAGCATTGGACTCCTAACCTGGAGGTAATGTGTTTGAACTTGACTGAGACCTCCATAATCCATTATTTTGGCATGGGTACTGGTCAGAACTTCAGGAAGCAGTCAGGGAGAGTAGTTAATATAAATTGCTAGAACTTGTTCGACAATCATTGTACTTTACATAAAGTTACTTTCTATAGAGTCAGCCTCTGTGGTCAAGTAGTTAGAGTTACTGACATAAAATCATTGTTACCTCTCATTGACTGAGGGTCATTGGTTTGAGCCCTGCTACTAACCATGTCTCTTGATGTGAGAAAGTTGGCAGTTCTTAAAGAGGATAAGGTTCTAGTACTAATCATCCCAGGAATGATGGTAAGGTTAACTGCCAGCATGTGAAAATGACTGAAATACATGTATGCTTGAAACTGGCATGAAACTCCTACAAACAAACAAGTGCAATCAAATTAAAGAGAGTTGTATGCTTTACTTTAACTGTTTACAGAACTAGAGGAGCACTCTTGTTTGTAACCATTATTCTGATTGGAGCTGGCTGGGCATTCATCAAGCATGTACTGTCAGACAGGGAGAAAAAACTGTTCCTTATAGTCATCCCTCTTCAGGTAACCAAACTACTGATTCCATTTCTTAATACAGTTAAACCAGAGAAGATAGACCTACATAGACAGCTAGGAGTAAGGCTGTCATGGTTACAGAACATACATAGACAGGGCTGTGCCATTTACGGAATTTTGTAAATATGAACATGAGCTCTCATAAATGACATGGATTGGTGTACCTGTTACTAACTTGCTATTAATATTGCTGGCAAACTTTTTATGCCCCCAAAGGGTGGCATATTAAAATCGCACAGTCCGTCTGTCTGTCCGTCCGTCTGTGCGTCCCCACTTACAATTCGTGTCCGGACTGTAACTCTGTCATGCATTGAAGGATTTTAAAATAACTTGGCACACATGTCTAGCACATCAAGACGACGTGTCGCGTGCAAGACCCACATCCCTACCTCAAAGGTCAAAGTCTCACTTGGAGTATGAAGGTTATAGAATCCTCTATATATGCACACATTCAGTGTCCGGACTGTAACTTTGTCATGCATTGAAGGATTTTAAAATAACTTGGCACAAATGTCTAGCACATCAAGACGACGTGTCGCATGCAAGACCCACATCCCTACCACAAAGGTCAAGGTCACACTTAGAGTTTATAGGTAATGGAATCCTGTATATATGCATACATTTGTGTCCGGACTATAACTTTATCATGCTTTGAAGGATTTTAAAATAACTTGGCAGAAATGGCTAGCACATCAAGTGTATGTGTCTTGTGCAAGACCCAAGTCCCTACCTCAAAGGTCAAGGTCACACTTAGTGTTTAAAGTAATGGAATACTGTATGCATGGTTACTCTGTCATGCATGGAAGGATTTTAAAATTACATAGCACATTTATTGAGCACATGGAGAGGACACAGACTGTGAGGCACCTCTTTCGGGGGCATTCGTCACTTGTGAGGGAGCTCTTGTTAACTATGGAAATTTACTTCAGGAAAAGTAAAGAGGATGCCACAAAATTCTTTCAATTGTACATGCAGTAGTTAAATAACTTCAAGGAACTCAGCAGTGACAGAAACTGCTGGACACTACCTAGAAATAGATAAAAGACCTGTGTAAACCTGATTAGTCGTAGAACACTTCTGCATCAAAACAATTAAAAATAAACAATTAATTTTCATTGGTTAGATCGTTTACATGGAACCTCAGATTTGTAAATGTTAAGTTGGTTTAACCAAAATTGCTCTGTTTACAAATTTGGCTGCTTGTTACAGGTGTATCACGTAAAAAGAAAGAGATACAAAATGCATAACAATAGTTATCGCTTAACACTAACTGCATACAAAATTTATGTTCTATCAAAAAACTGGGTTATTCTGATGTAGGAGGGTTGGTCATGACCAGTAGATGACCCCTATTGATTTTGAGGTCAAGGTCATGGAAGCCTGCAGCAGAAAAAACTTGACATCAATAACTAGAGAATGCTTTGGCCTAGTGTCCTCAAACTTTGTAGGTAGCTTGTCATGACCAGTAGATGTCGCCTATCGATTTTCAGCTTAAAGGTCACAGCGACCTTAAACAGAATTGGCGAATTGGCTGCTGTCAGGGGGGCATACATGTTTTACAAACATTTCTTGTTTATATTACAGATATTGGAAAACATAGCATGGATTATAGTAGAGGAGAGTGAGGAGGGAGACTCGCAGTATACAACCTGGAAAGAGATATTTATCCTCATTGACTTGTTATGTTGTGGAGCTATTCTATTCCCAGTAGTCTGGTATGTAACATATATTTCTCTTTAGATAAAGACTATACAATCATGTAGTTAACTATGTAAAATGGGAACTGTGAACATTCTTATTTAAGTGTGAATGAAATTTCTTGAGCAAGTTCAAGTTACACTACTCACAGTTACAGATTTTGTTTTTCAAATTGTGGATGACGGCCTGTGTGTATCGTAAAAGGCAACTAAACGGGCTTGGTGAGCTGAGGTCCCTGCAGATATGGTAAAGCCCCATACAAGTGGTGGCTCAAACTACTAAAGAGGTGACCACACGTCAGTGCAATAAAAATAGTTTCAACACTTAATGACCTTCATGCATATTACATTTTTGTTACAAAGATTTTAATGTGCACTATATTACCTTGGAAGTCGATGCCCCATAAAACAACATTCATTCATATATTCATTCATTCATTCATTCATTCATTCATTCATTCATTCATTCATTCATTCATTCATTCATTTCATCTATCCATCCATCCATTCAATTCATTCATCCATTTAATTCATTCCATTCTTTCATTCATTTGAATAGTTAAACATCTTTTATCTTTGCTGCACAATTTCCTCCTCATGTATAACTGTATTTCAGGTCTATCCGGCATTTACAGGAAGCCTCCAGGGCAGATGGCAAAGAAGAGATGAGCTTAACCAAACTGAAATTATTTAGACAGTTTTATATAATGGTAAAAATATTGTTTGTAAATCCTTCAAATACTGACTGAGATTAATAGTTACAAAATTTAGGACACCAGGAATCCATGTACTTGAACCAAAGCTAGATCTGTATGTATTAATAGCTTAACATCTCTTAAAACATGCACATGATTAACTACATTTGTACAACACTCTTCTCTGTTTTAAACCTGAGAAAAAAAGCTAGTTTTTATGCCCCCGAAGGGTGGCATATTAAAATCGCACCGTCTGTCCGTCCGTCTGTCCGTCCTTCCGCGGGGGCCCCCATTACAAATTGTGTCCGGACTGTAACTTTGTCATGCATTGAAGGATTTTAAAATAACTTGGGCACACATGTCTAGCACATCAAGACACGTGTCGCGGCAAGACCCACATCCCTACCTCAAAGGTGAAGGTCACACTTGGAGTATGAAGGTTATGGAATCCTCTATATATGCACACATTCGTGTCCGGACTGTAACTTTGTCATGAATTGAAGGATTTTAAAATAACTAGGCACACATGTCTAGCACATCAAGACGACATGTCGCGCAAGACCCACGTCCCTAGCTCAAAGGTCAAGGTCATACTTAGAGTTTGAAGGTAAAGGATTCCTCCATATAAGCATATATGCACACATTCGTGTCCGGACTGTAACTTTGTCATGCATTGAAGGATTTTAAAATAACTTGGCACAAATGTCTAGCACATCAAGACGACGTGTCGCGTGCAAGACCCACGTCCCTAGCTCAAAGGTCAAGGTCATACTTAGAGTTTGAAGGTAATGGATTCCTCTATATAAGCATATATGCACACATTCGTGTCCGGACTGTAACTTTGTCATGCCTTGAAGGATTTTAAAATAATTTGGCACAAATGTCTAGCACATCAAGACGACGTGTCGCGTGCATGACCCACATCCCTACCACAAAGGTCAAGGTCACACTTAGAGTTTATAGGTAATGGAATCCTGTATATATGCATACATTTGTGTCCGGACTATAACTTTATTATGCTTTGAAGGATTTTAAAATAACTGTGCACAAATGTCTAGCACATCAAGCGGATGTGTCGCGTGCAAGACCCAAGTCCCTACCTCAAAGGTCAAGGTCACACTTATAGTTTAAAGTAATGGAATACTGTATGCATGATTACTCTGTCATGCATGGAAGGATTTTAAAATTACATAGCACATTTATTGAGCACATGGAGAGGACACAGACTGTGAGGCACCTCTTTTGGGGGCATTCGTCACTTGGGAGGGACAGCTCTTGTTCATTATGAATTCAACCTGCAATATCAATGTATTGAAAGAGCAAAGTAAAATGTTAGGTATTACTTACTGTTATGATTCATTGGCCTTTACAATTAATAAACCTTTTCTTTTCTTGCAGGTTGTCTGTTATATATATTTCACAAGAATTATCGTGTATTTATTAAAGGTGAGGTCTTTATCATGGATTTGTTTATTACTTTTTACATGAGGATTTTTATGTCTTCTTTGTATATACATGTTGTATAGTGTATTTCAACTTAAAAAGACATTTTATCTCGTATGACAAAGTTGGCAGTTAATCGAGGATTGGAATACAGTACTTGCTTACTAGGAACATCGGTTAGGTGAGCTGCCAACATGTAAATAACATGCATACTGTCGAAATAAGTATTAACCCACTCCGCCCCCCTCCCCACCCCATCCCCCCTCTTCCCCCAAAAGAAAAGAATATATTTTAGGCTGTTTTATATCATTTAATGTACTAAATGATGTAGACAATTGTACATCAGTTATAGACTTACGTTCTTATAATTTATATTAACTACTTTTGATGACAACTTCTGATCAGTACTTGTGCTTAAAAGAGAGGATTTAATTTATGCTGATGGGATCACCTGTGACATATGACCCTCTGTACCTACACCATGGCATCTCCACAGGGAAATATATTTTCCAAGGATGAAATGAGATCATGATTTGCATGGTTCACTAATCAGCCGGTAAATGTTCACAGAGTACTCCCTTAAAACAACTAATGCAGGTTAATTGTTAATGTAGATTATAATTATATATATGTATTACTGTTTCCGTGCTAGATGACTGTACCATTTCAATACGAGTGGTTGAATGAGTTGTTCCGTGAGTTGGCCACGATGCTGTTTTTCATCATTACGGGTTCCAAGTTCAGGCCAGCAGCTGACAATCCGTACCTGCAGGTGCCGACGGAGGACGATGACATGGAGATGGATGAAGTGTAAGTTAATGATGAACTTTTTCAATCATATATCAAATTCAGTAAACCGTGTATATAACAACTTCGGATATAACAACTCCGGGTATAGCAAATTTCTGATATATAGAACTAATTTTCTTGGCCCGATTTCTTTTCCTTCTTTACCTTATATGAAAATGTTATATAGATATAACATACTCCGGATATATGGAACACATTTAAATGGTCCCCCAAGCAGTTGATAAACATAGTTTACTGTACTCCACTTTACTGATATAATTCAAGTTTAATGTGAAACTTGCCAAAAGTATACAGGTTACTGTTTGGTGTTAAAATCGTGCTAAACAGAATGAGAATTTACCTAATGACAAATGAATTCACATGAAAAAAAGTTTAAATTAATTTGTTTGGTATAATGATACCCCAAGGATTATTACAGCCACGGAATTGGTGTAATAGTGTAAGATATTTGCCAAGTATACAGAAATGAATATAGCAGCAAATATAAAACTTATTTCAAATTTGTAGTTAATACTTACGAACAATCATGTCTTGAATTAGATAGATATCTTTCCTCGCTACACGTTACTGTTCTAGACACCTTTTGCATGTATTTAAATGAGTATACATGAACACTTATGTTTTTGTTTTCTGGGTACCTTTGACAGGACAGCGTCAAACACTCTGATAAATCGACGAGCTTAGTTAACAATGACGACTTTGGCAATACTTCTTCGTCACTCACATCTAAGTCTCAGCCAAAGGATAACGCAATATCCAGTTACAACATAAGTTTTGAATACACAGCTACAAAAGTTCGGGCCGACTTAAGCTTTTGCACTTCCCCAGCAACGATTCCTGCAGCTTTGAGTAGTGATGCAATATTTCTTACGTATGCTGCAGTACTTAAAGGGTACACTAAACATGCAAATTCAAACAACATTTGAAAGAGTACATGTAGTGATGATTGTTATGTTGGAGACATACAATTATTAACTGACTCACATTCCCTTCAAAGTATCGGCATCCGAAGCAGTGATAGTACATGTAGGGGAGATAACCTTGATGAAAACACAGAAATAAGTACCAAATAATTTGTGAAATCAGCAAAAAAGTTTTATATTTGCTGATATTAGAACTGATATAGGCACACCTCAATCATTGAAAGTTAATGGAATTCCTGTTCAGATCACTAATAAGCTATCAGAGAAATCTTCAGTCTTTTACATTGTTACAGTCTTATTTGAACAAAAACTTGACTAAAACAGACATAGATGATTTATAAAATCTGTTAGTTTTGTAAGTTGTCAGTTGAGCAGAAATACTTTTCCAAAGAAAAACTTTAAACTGTGTCTTAAACCCTATTGGGTTCCAGAATTGTCAGATTTGCATAGGAAAATGTTACAGAAAAGAAAGGTTTGGTGTAACAATAATAAACCTCACAATAACAAGAATTAGTTTTATAATGACTATCAAGCAGATTAACGTGAATTCAGACGCCATCACATGTATTATGTAAACCAATATATGATTAAAATAGATCAAGAAATGAAACGGCTGAACTTGACTCTAGCATACGTTGTTCTACCAGTAAAGTATGTGGTGTAGATGGTGTATACTACGAACACCTGATGTTTGCGGGTCAGACCGTATGCAATATTCTATATTTGTTGTTTTCAGCCATGTTAAGAATTGCATATATACTGGAAGTTATAAAACACAGCATTCTTGTAACAACTGAATTTTTCTATGGATATTGAGTCTGTATTTTTAGCTCGACTTTTCGGAGTATATGGAGAGCTATTACAGTCACTTGTGGGGGGGGGGGGGAGTGGAGAAAGAAAGCCCGCCGGCGTGATTGTTTAGGGGTGTAACAGAACTTGAAATTTGCTTCATTAGGCCGGATTAATTTGGTTAAAGTTTTGCCTGCTAAGTACTATCATGCACATATCTCAGTAACCACTTATGATATTGACTTGAAACTTTGTTCATGTCTTTAGAGGTGTCAAATAACAGGGGGGGGGGGGGGGGGGGGGGGGGGGGGGGGGGGGGGGGGGGGGGGGGGGGGGGGGGGGGGGGGGTGGGGGGGGGTTTTGGGGGGTGTTTGGTTTTGGGTTGGGGGTTTGTTGATGTTTTTTGGGGTGTCCAGTCAAGTCAGATAACTCTTGTATAAACTGAGTACAAATTATGGCCCTTGTTTGACTTTGAAAATTTGGTTAAAGTTTTGCCTGCTAGGTACTATCATGCACATATCTCAGTAACCACCTATGATATTGACTTGAACTTTGTTAATGTCTGAGGGGGTGTCACACAATCAAGTCAGATAACTCTTGTTTAAATTTAGTACAAATTATGGCCCTTGTTTGACTTTGAAAATTTGGTTAAAGTTTTGCCTGCTAGGTACTATCATGCACATATCTCAGTAACCACTTATGATATTGACTTGAACTTTGTTAATGTCTTAAGGGGTGTCACACAGTCAAGTCAGATAACTCTTGTATAAATTTGATACAAATTATGGCCCTTGTTTGACTTTGAAAATTTGGTTAAAGTTTTGCCTGCTAGGTACTATCATGCACATATCTCAGTAACCACTTATGATATTGGCTTGAAACTTAATTAATGTCTTGAGGGGTGTCACACAGTCAAGTCAGATAACTCTTGTTTAAATTTAGTGCATTTTATGGCCCTTGTTTGACTTCGAAAATTTGGTTAACGTTTTGCATGCAAGGTACTATCATGCACATATCTCAGTAACCACTTATGGTTGTTATATCAAACTTAGCAATAATGTTCGGGGGTACATTTTGTATCAAACAATTAATTTACCAAAAATTAAATATATAGTGATAGATTTTGACTTTTTTTTATGATTCAACTTTCCTAGTTTATACTTAATAGTAAGCAGAATTTTGTTTTGCTATTATACTGATAAAAGTTCTGTTTTATTAGCAAACACCCACAATAGTCGAGCTTGCTGTCTTATGGACAGCTCTTGTTTATGTTCTCTTCATGATTGTAAGATAATTAAGTATATACATTGTATTAGTTATTTTTTGCGACTTTAGCGGGTTAAGGCATTTTGACTCTACAAGTCAATGTTGCCATGTTGTACAAGTTTGAATTGTGGCTTCTGTCTTGTAGCAGGTAGTTGAAATAAAATCAGTTATGTCAGATATACATGTACAAAGAGCAGGTCATGGATGCCAGTTTACCAAAATGAGACTGTATAGCAATCCACTAGCTACCTAGAACACACAACAGCAAATCATGTGACGTTTTGATGTTTCAGAATTATTGGGCAATCAGGGGCGCTGGACACACTGAAGAAAGTTAACCAGGCAAATAAAGAGGATACCAGCGGACCAAAGTTACGAGAGAGTAGCCACGAGTATGATTGACCTAGACTTGCAATGGACACTTGTTTGTGATTGACATAGGCTTTCAATTGACATTTTCTCCTCTGGTGACTGACAGTGGCTTGCATTTAACATTTGCATGTCATGTAAAGTATTAGACTGGTATACTGTTATAGTTAATTATTCTATAGTGTGGACATTAAAGGAACAAGTTTTCCGCCGATGGTGATTCCACTGATAGAAATGATTTTGTTGGAAATTTTTTATCTACAATCCCACATTTTCCTAGATCAAGTTGATTGTGAACGGCACACACATTTTTATAAATGATCCCACATGATGACACTTGTGCTTACTTTCATAGAATTCTTATCTCTTTCTCTAGTTATTTTTTCAGAGATTTCCTTGTATATTTTTAGGTAACTATATTTGTAGAAAGTCTGATATGGTTACACGAAAATTAGAACATTAAAATGTTATGTGATCACCCATGCATCACTATTTTGAAAGTGTATTCTTTGGGTTATTCTCACTCTCTTAGAATAAATAAAACTATGTAATATATAAAGGGAAGTGAAACACACGAGAATAAATTAAAGCTATATTACCCTTCAAAATGGCCATATCAAATAATGGTCAGAAACGAAGCTTTAAATGCTGTAGATGATTTGAAAACATGCAAGAAATGAGTTATACTGTCAGAATTATTATTTCTTGATGACAGATATAAATGAAAATATATCCAACAGAAAGGCTGGATCTTTAGTTTTTGATTAGGATAGTGAAAAAAGATTTTTACATATTTTCTTTTTTTTTATTCAATAGAATTGTTTTACAGATTTATATAGTTCTGGTTAGAACTGTGACAATCTTCATTATTGTAGGAGTATAAATCACAGATTACTGTCTTAATTGCTGGTAAGTTTGAATGGTAGTATCACTTTATTTAAAATCGCTATAAACAAAATTTTATAGACATGTACAAGTTTAAATGGGCAATTTTTTTTAATGCACTTCTCATATCATCATGTGTAAATGTTGTTGAATTACACAGTTCAAATTGCACGTTGATTTTGTCATTTCATTATGTTTTGTTCACTTGTATTTCAAATGACCATATGATATATCATAATATGTGATAATGTTGTAACCAAATCTGGCTATTTTAGGCCAATTTTCAAGTCAGTTAGCATATCCCGTGATCTATTGAGACAGAGAAGTAAAGGTATTCATTACCAACAATGATTGTCCTAGTCACATTTGGTAAATGTTACGTTTGTGATATTACATGCAGATAGTGGCACCTGAATAAATCCCCCAAAAACTGCTGTTTGTTGTAAAATGTTTGTAGTTTGCTCAATTTTTAAAATAAGAACCTTAAATTATGATTCCGATATTGTATTTGTGAAAATGTTGTTACTGTAAGATGAAAGATGTGTTCTTAAAACAGTATTTCAATTTGATAAATTTATGTAAGTTTGCTTAACTTAGAAGAATCGCTATGTAACCAAACTATTGCCTGAATGATTGCTACTGTGGAAGTTATTTATTGTGCAGCCAAATGACGGCGGCGGCCTATTATGGAATAGTTTTTCCGGAAGTACATGGTAGGAGCGGTTATACTATATACAGCAAAGAAAATGGTTTTAACTGTATGCTAAAATAATCGAAATAGACATTAAAATATTGATTATACACATTTGCTTCATTAAAGACATAATTGTTTAATTGTAAAGTTCCTTTTCATAACTTTTAGACAAAATAACAAAAAAAAGAAACAAGCTTATCCCTTATCCAGGTTTTTCAAAACAGATGTTATAATATGTGACAGCTATATTTTACCAGGTGCCACTAAAATCAGTCTCCGTGGTTAATTGGTAACGTGATGACAGCCATAATTTTACGAGTGCAGTTCAAATCTTGGTCAAACCTGATTTTTTTCTAAAAATAATTTTTCTTCCGTTTGTTATTTTTATGCATTTAAAAACACCATGAATTTTGAAATGTTTTCTGCAAATATTCATCAATTTTTTTTTGTTCAAATCAAACTAGATAGTGATTGGCTATCAAAAAGCTAATTTTAGCCATATTTACGCCACAACATGTACAAAAGTGGCTAGGTTTTACCTTCGGCTCTCTGGTAAGCTGGATCAATGGTATTCATTGTTGAATATTGTAGACAGATTCAAGCATTAAGGACTTCTACCTGCATAGCACCATCATTTTGGAAAGAATGATGATACATTTACTTTGTGACCATGTGCAGATTATGATGAGCATATTATGCACTGTAAGTATCTGTGCAGTAGGTTGATCATGATCTACCTTGTTCACTATTCAGTCAGTAAATTTTCAGTTAGCTCCCTTGTTAATAACTCGATACTGCACATATTGAAAGATTGACGTCAAGTTCATTTTAGAAATTAAACAGGGTAAATATTGAGGACTTTAATAACAATTTACGATTTTTACAGAGGTTTCGGTTACAAGTCTTATTTGCGCTTTCCAGGGTGAAAACAGATGTTTTGAGATGTGACTGTTAATAGATGAGACAGAAGTTTGAGCCACTAATATTATTACAAGTGCTAAACATTTGGTCCTAACTGTGATGAAAAAGTCAATAGTATACATGTACGTACTAGATATCTGCAAATTATGTTCAAATCTTTCTTGTGTCTGTTGATAACTTTCTCCTGTCTGAATTCGTTATATTTTATGAAAATGTGTATTAAATTTACCAAATTTTGAAATTGTGTTTAGGGAAATGTTTTTAACTACTTTACTCACTTGTTGGCCTTTGTTGAATACCTGAGCATGTGCTCTGGGTAAGCTATTGTGACACCTTATCGAAATCTTGTTGTCCATCATTTCTCATTAACCAATTTTGCTTGAGAATTCCAGATGCCTGGCTAGGATGTAGTAAGGAATTGCAAATTTACAGAATTATGGTTCTCTGGTAAGTGGTTCAAAGAATTGCTGTTCATTGTTGAACTCAGGTTACCATGACCTCACTGAAAGCATCTGTATGGATTTCAATATAATACAGGGCCATTATCACCATCATTTTGGAATAATAAAAGGATAAAAATACATGTATATTTTAGTGTCATTGTGCTGTCTTGATGTATGGATGTATTTAAATTATGCACTGTAATGTATAAATGTATCTTAGTAGATGCTTTTATAATCAATTGAGCATATAAATTTTACATTGTAATTTAATTTAACACTGGTTGCTGTAGACATGTTGAGGTACTCGAATTGCAACAGAAGTTCCACATAAAACTACTCTACAAATTGCTCACCCATGTTTACGAGCACAAGTAGTGGCATTGTCCTCTGAAAATTGTTGTAGTTTTTATCAATATTCTTTTTTGCCTTTGTCATTTTTCTGACTCTGCACTTGAATTGCACTGGCTATGTGGATACATACAGAATGCTGACACAGTTATGAAAGGTACAATCTTACAGTCAATTTTCTAGTCTCCTATCCATATATATTGTGCTTTTAAAGATATTTCCTGAATCGTATGTATAAAATGTGTAATTTAAACATGATTAAAATTGTTTAAAAAAAGGAACAGTATTTGGCATTTATGTATTGCAATGGCTAGGTGATATTTCCCCAGGTACTCCTGACATGCACGTAATGTAACTGTAAAGCCTATAAGAAAGTTAAACAGTAAGATAAGCCTGTTGGCTAGTCACCTTCGTTAAATAAAGAATATTATTATTATTATTATTTTTATAAGAAATATTTAGTTACTTGATGTTTTGTTGGACTTGGTTGCCAAGTGGTATGCTGTTTTGTTGCAAGTTATCGTCTTGTTCTTGGTTGCCAAGTGGTTATGTCTGTCTTAGTACTTGGTTGCCAAGTGGTTTTGTCTGTTTTGGGACTTGGTTGCAATTGTCAAGTGGTTAGGGTTATGTTTTGTCTTGGACGGTTTTGCTTTTGGGACTTGGTTACCAAGTGGTTAGGTCTGTTTTGGGACTTGGTTGCCAAGTGGTTATGTCTGTTTTGGGACTTTGTTGAAAGTGGTTATGTCTGTTTTGGGACTAGGTTAACAAGTGGTTGTCTGTTTTGGGACTTGGTTGCCAAGTGGTTATGTTGTGGGACTTAGTTGCCAAGAGGTTATGTCTATTTACCTCAACTTGAAATCAAGTAAGGTCTGAACACGGACCTCCGTTTAATTCCTGGTTATGCAAGGACAACACCTTGGTCTTTCAGTATCTTAATTGGTACACATTTTGATGAATTGTTGGCTCTTTCTCCAGTAAGTGATTGGTTCAGTAATGAATGGAGTCTTGAGAGTGAATGCTGAAAATACTTGTTCTTTTACCATTAAGTTAGACTGGTATGAACCAAAAAAAAACCAGTTGAGCCCCATTGCTAGCTTGACTGTATGCAAGAAAGTTGGAAATAAGAGAATGAGACTCTAATAATAGTCATCCCCAGGAATGATCTGCTATATGGGGTTTAACCCTATGAGAGAAAATCAAGGGCCAGTATCGCTTTACTGGACTGTTCTGAGTAAGTTTTGTGAAAATATTTTGTAAAATTTGACCGGTTATCAAGGCTTTACAATAATTTGGGTTTTCCCGCAGTGTGGCTCAATTATCATATAGATCATCTACAGGTTGTATGCAACCTTATGTGCAAGTTTTGTGAAAATCCATTGGAAAGTATGACTTGTACAGTGTTATCAACATTTAACAATAATTGGCTGTAGCTTTCTTTTGCAAAGCTTGGTTCAATTTCTACACAGATCATCTACAGGTTGTAGGCATTTTGTGAAAATCTATTGGAAAATGTGACCTGTGGAGCCTTTACAAGGTTTTACAATAATGGGCTGTAACAGGGTTGATTCGTACAGCGTGGCTCAATTTCTGTACAGATCAACAGGTTGCTGTCAACCTTCTGAGCAAGTTTCATAAAAGTAAAATGAAAACTGCAGAGTGTTAATAAGGAACAGTTAATGGACAGACGGATGATGGACAAACCACCAAGGCATAAGAGAAGTCCAGTAGAGCTAATAAAACTGGTAAACTCTATTCGTTCCATTTTCAAATTTTTATTCAGAAGACACAACCACATTGTTACAGACATACAATGGTGAAGACAAAAGTAAAATAGCATCAAATAAATAGTGAAATACCAAAAAATATACAACTGAAAAATATAATAAACAACAGTATAAGTTGCCAATATAACTCTGTATGTAATAAAATCATACATTAAAACCTCTTTGTGACTATTGAGCAAAGCCTGTTTGTGAGCACACTTTGTACTAATTTCAATTATCACATCAAGGACTATTAGAAGCAAAATAAATCTGCAATATCTAAGCAAGAATCCGCATTAAATCCTTACTAACAATTACAGCAAGCTGAGGGATACACAAAAACTGGCTGTTTCACTCTGAACCGCCTCAGTTTCTAACATGGACCTGTCCAGCTAGCAGTCTAGACTGTATCCAGCTTTCAATCCATAAATATTCATTGTACACCCCTTTGAACAATTATTGGTACTGTCCAAATTGAAAGATGGACAAGTCCATTTCAGACATTTAGCAGGGTAAGGGATGTAATCAACACTTTCATCTGCAATAATTCAATCGCACAAAAAAAGCAACAATACTGAAACATTAGCAAGCATTTAAAACTACTGTTTATATATATATATATATACATGTATACAAAAGTCTTAAGACTTTGAACTATTATTGTATTGTAACCAACAAGTTTTAAACATCTGAAGATTATAACAAAAATTACATTGCCCTCTAAACTGTAATGATACAGTTATTTAAAAGAAAATAACTTTAATGTACGGTTTTGGACAACAATATTTTTTAAGAGTTTCCCTAATAGTATATAAGTCTATATAAAACAAGCTTTACCACAACGTCAGCCACTTTCTCCTCTGGTTAGGCTTTATGAAAATCGAACTCAACTAAGATCTTGGAGGCCATACTTATATTGTCCAGGGTTGCTTATAATTGCTTAAGAAATGTAGCCTTCAGAGTGTAAACAAGGTCAAGGATACATCAGGTGCAATAACTCTGTAAAAATGTGTTCTATCTGACTTATAATGAAGCTAAATCAAAACCTTATGGTCATACATAATCTATCCCCATTGAATACGTAGACGAGGTCAAATTTTGCTATATCAGGGGCAATAACTCTAGAACTACTGGTTAGATTTATCCGCAAATCAAACTTGGCTGAGATCTTGTGGCCATACACATTGTACCTTGTTTGGATAGGATTGCTTCAGAAATGTTGATGCTAAGACACAAAACAAACTAAATGTGGACTTAAACTGACATTCAAGAATCCTAAAAGCTCACCTGAACCAGAGTTTGAAGTGTCAGAGTGAAAAACCTGAACTGTTATAAACATGAGCACATGTCATATATTTTAAACAAGAAGAACTGGAAAAAGGTATAACAATAAACTATCACAAACTATTAACTGTTAGTATAAACTCTGCTGAAAGCATTGTCTTATACATTAAAATTTGAAAAAGCTGATTCAAAAACTTTAAATACCCAACATTTTGTATGTAAACAGACAAGCTCTTCAAAATCTTAGCAAAGTTATAAAGAAACTATTTATATGAAAAACCCTTTGAAATAGAAAAAATATACATTATAGATTTTAACCACAGAGTCAAAACATATACATTATCACAGTGCCAGGTGTCTGTAAATGTAAACATAACACTTTCTAACATCAAAATAATTCATACTTAAGAAAACGAAAACCAAATCCCTGTTTTTCATCACAGCATTTGAAAAAAAAATTCAATTTGAATTATACCTGAAACAGGTTGGTGTTAACATTAAAATGAGAAGGGGTCATGATTATGAAGATGACTGAAGCAGTTTTCCATTAAATCTTCAGAATCCTGTTTTCTCGAGCTGAGCAGAAATGATTTGAAATGTTAGTCAATGCATTTTAACCTTGTTCCGAACTTTGACCTGCTGACTTGATTCCAATAGAGGTCATTAAAGGACAAAAAGCCTTTCAAGTGTAGGATGACAGGTCATACAACAACAACAACAATCTAACAAAGAAGGCTGGGGAGTAGAAAAGAATACAATATGTAAAATGGTTATCCTGCTTTGCAGAAGAAATATTTTGTGCCCCCAATCTTTGCAATCTAACATAGAGACTAACTGTTAACAAAGCATCCAGGCTCCAGCATTGACAATAAACATCTGAGATCAGTGAAGTTTGAAGAACACAGACTTACACTTTAGAGAGGACACAACCTTCAGGTTTAAATCACAGTTATGTAATTTTAACCTTTGATCTACTGTCCCCAGAAAAACAGTGTGACTCATTCATCAAGAACAGATGATCTAAGTTTCCAAATTACAAATGTATTGTGAAATTAGAACTGTGGTAATTTGGTTATACAACAATTTAATCTGTATTTAATCTGTCTTTTGAGGACATAATTATGTCATATGTAAATAATATGTATAAATGCATGTATTTGTGTTTGATCAATATAACAATAATCATATAAAGTACATCATATCACATTCTATAAAGTAATAAATATGGACGGAACTACATACCGGAAAACCCGTCATATCAGGCATGCTTCGAGACCGCGGGACTTTGGTGGATAAGACAGCTTTAAGATTAAACTAGGTGTCCAATATGCCATGTTTGACTGTATATTATATATGTATACATGGGTGTAAGATTTACTGGTTTACTGTCACCAGTTGTAAGCTTTACAACATCAGCTTATTGTATATGAAAAATATAATATATTACTATATATATTTTACTGGTATCACAGAGCAAATTAAATGTGTAACACTCAACAAAATAACAAATGTAATAGTGATGTAAAAATACACCATATAAAGTCATGCTGGTGATTTGCTTAGTATATAGATGACTTAAAATGAACATATCTTTGCTAGTCTTTCCATTACAACTATAGTTTACTGCATATGAAGACATATATAATAAATATACCTTACTAACCTCACACAGCAAATTAAATGTAAAACACTTAACAGAAAGCAATTACAACAATGACATAAAACAATGTTTATGACATCATGGTGATTTAGTTCTAAGAATATACTAAATAGTCTATAGTATAATGAAAGAGTCAAATGATGTCTATACCGAAAAGTCTATAGTATAATGAAAGCAGTCAAATATACGAAATAGTCAAACATACTCAATAGCTGGAAAGAGTCAAATATACTGAAATAGTAAACAACCAAAGCTAGTAATGAAAGCAGTCATAAATACGAAAAGCAATACACTGAAATAGTCTATAGTATAATGAAAGCACAGTCTATAATATACTGAAATAGTCTATAATATACTCAAATAGTCTATAGTATAATGAAAGCAGTCTATAATATACTGAAATAGTCTATAATACACTGAAATAGTCTATAGTATAATGAAAGAGTCTATAATATACTGAAATAGTCTATAACTCTCATAATAGTCTGTAGTATAAGCAAGCAGTCATAAGAAAGCTAACAACTCAAATAGTCTATAGAAAGGGAAAAGTTATAATATACAAATAAATATACTCAAATAGTCTTCCATATAAATAGATGCAGTCTAAAAAGAAAAATTAACAATCAGCATTACAATGGACATCAGTTGTGTGTTCTCATTACTGATATATATATAGTATTTAAAATCTGTACAACATTCATGTTAACAAGAGAGGCATCATGTACATTACTGCAGGGCAAAGACTGTACATTACACCAGTGAACACATAAATAACATTTGTATTTTATGCACCATATATTGTATATAGCAAGCAGTCATAAAAAGGAATAAATTAAATATCTAAAAACTTCAAAATGTATTGTAATTTTGCAATTAAGCCATTCTAACATAACTTTGTAATTAAAGTAGATAAGTTAATATGAGAAAAAAACTTTTTATATTCTAAAGGCACTGTGTGACACACAATTGTGTGCATGGTTTTAGTTGTCCTACGTATCTACCTAAGGCCATACAATATTTTTCTCAAACCAGTCTTAGTTAGATCTTAGATAGAGTTCTCATTGGCTAGATGAGACCCAACTAAATCTCTGCCATCTGATTGGCTGAAAATGACATCATTTTTTTCCTTTTGACCAGCCAGAAGTCAGAAAAATTTACAGCCCTTGGACTCTGAAACACCAAAAAAAAACATGTAACCATACTGCAACCCCTCAAGTTTCCATTCTTACAAATTTTCAATGAACATTGCAATACATCAACTTCTAATTTAATACAAAATTTTAATATAACCAGTCTCAAATATCTGGTTTCTGATTGGTTGAATTTTTACCTGCGCTCTCTTCTATCCAACCACAAGTCAGAGATCTGAGACTGGTTTAAAACAAAGGTCCAGCTACTGACTGGTCTAGCTACTGAGTACTATCTGCTACTTTTGCCAAAATACATTGTTCCAATATAACCATGAACATGTAGTACTAAAAGACAGACGCAACATCCATCACACTTGCAGCAAAGAATCATCTGATGAGGTACTGGGGCGTTGATGGAGTTCAATCAGAGGTTCATCATCATCTACATCCTCTATATAACCAGACTCACAGAGCTGTCTGTCACTGTTTGATCCATCCTTGGCTTTCTCTTGTTCATCCATGGCAAAGTTTATAAACACCTGTAACAGGTAGCAGTGTATAAGCGGATAGATTAATACATGTAAAGTGTTTGACAATTAGAGAAACAACAGGCAGCCTCACCGGGGCTTGAATCTTTGTCTCAATTGGAATTCTCGTACTCTATCTATAGACTGTTAGTGGTAAGTCAAGTAAAAAGAGAATTTCTTGATGTCTGCTGTGTTTGATATGTCCAGCAAGGTTCAAACTAGACATCAAAGCAACCATTTTATCAAAAATTTGTTTAAAGGATAATTTACCTTGGTATTGAACCTGAAATCTTCAGAAACATGACAAATATTACATTGGAATGGAACTAAATAAATCATAACTACAATATACCTTGGTATAAAGTGATCACAATTGCAAGAAAATACTTAACATCTTTTTATGTTTTCATTTTAATTGAATTACATATACTGGTAGCATCTTATCACTTGTCATTATGTCTCAAGCAATCAACCTACACAGGCTGATGATACAAGTACCACAAAAGGAAATTGCATAATTAATTAGTACAGTAAAGCTCTGCTTTTAAGACCACCCTAGATATTAACACCAAACATTTCGGAACCTAACCGTCCATTTTTTAGTATAAAGGTCTCAATAAAAAAAACATTTCGATATTAAGACCACTTTACGCCGGTCTGAAGGTTGGTCTTATTACAGGAACTTTACTGTAATTCATTACATAATGTTAATGAATGTAAATGTGGGGTTTGAACTCACATTATCTAGAGTATTCTGGTTCACACTATAGTCCATTGTGTTAAAATGTTCCGGTATATCTTCCATCACCTTGTAAATGTTGGCTAATTCTGAACAGGAAATTTTCAAATCAAATACAAGAGTCCTATGTCCTTCATACTTCAGCTTGCAACTTTCTATGTTCCTTGTAATGTATTCTTGTACACCTTGAGCAGCCTGACCTGACTTTAAGACAACTGTCAATGTGTAGCCATCCCCGTACTTGTCCTGAAATAATAATTAGAAGGATCCATATAGAGCCTAGATTTTTTTATTTATCATACTAATTTTTTCAATCTCAATTGCAACACAAGATCTTACAACTCAAGACTCACTGCAGATGGAATCAACCTTGTAGAGAGAGCGAGGCAATGTGGAATCAACCTTGTAGAGAGAGAGAGGCAATGTGGAATCAACCTTGTAGAGAGAGAGGGGCAATGTGGAATCAACCTTGTAGAGAAAAAGAGGCAATGTGGAATCAACCTTGTAGAGAGAGAGAGGCAATGTGGAATCAAGCTTGTAGAGAGAGACAGGCAATGTGGAATCAACCTTGTAGAGAGAGAGGCAATGTGGAATCAACCTTGTAGAGAGAGGCAATGTGGAATCAACCTTGTAGAGAGAGAGGCAATGTGGAATCAACCTTGTAGAGAGAGAGAGAGGCAATGTGGAATCAACCTTGTAGAGAGAGAGGCAATGTGGAATCAACCTTGTAGAGAGAGAGAGGCAATGTGGAATCAACCTTGTAGAGAGAGAGGCAATGTGGAATCAACCTTGTAGAGAGAAAGAGGCAATGTGGAATCAACCTTGTAGAGAGAAAGAGGCAATGTGGAATCAACCTTGTAGAGACAGAGGCAATGTGGAATCAACCTTGTAGAGAGAGAGGCAATGTGGAATCAACCTTGTAGAGAGAGAGAGGCAATGTGGAATCAACCTTGTAGAGAGAGAGGCAATGTGGAATCAGCCTTGTAGAGAGAGAGAGGCAATATGGAATCAGCCTTGTACAGAGAGAGGCAATGTGAAATCAACCTTGTAGAGAGAGAGGCAATGTGGAATCAACCTTGTAGAGAGAAAGAGGCAATGTGGAATCAACCTTGTAGAGAGAGAGAGAGGCAATGTGGAATCAACCTTGTAGAGAGAGAGAGGCAATGTGGAATCAACCTTGTAGAGAGAGAGGGAATGTGGAATCAACCTTGTAGAGAGAGAGGCAATGTGGAATCAACCTTGTAGAGAGAGAGGCAATGTGGAATTATCTGTGTCTTGCCTATGGGCACTTACAGCTTCCAGGGCACTGGCAGGATCAAACCAAGGATCCTCCAATCATGAGGCAAACCGGCTATCACTCAAAGCACCAAAGTGCTTCCACATAGGGCCTAGTTTCAATTTCTATCAATACTTGCACTTTGTTCCTTCTGAACCATACAAGAATTTAAAGTGAGAAAACTTTTTTTAAGTGTTATTGTACATTAATTTTGTCATTCAGTATATGAAACTGGTCAGCACTTAAAACACAAAACTTTTATGCTGGACCAGTCTAAAATTCCTTGCAGCTGATTGGTCAGTCTTGAAACTGAGCTGCTTTACTGCCAATCAGAAGATAGAGATTTTAGACTGGTTACAGAGGAAAGTTAATTACATAAAGCTTTGGTTAAATTCTTCACAAGAAATTTTATTTTTTACATAACTAAAGTATAATTTTAAGCATCATTAAAATCACTGTAAAAGTCTAAATTCTATGTATAACAGATAATTATTGCAGTACAGTAAACTCCGTATATAACGACTCCAGATATAGTGAATATCCGGATATAAGGAACACATTTTCTCTGCCAGAGGTTTTTTTCTTTCTTTATTTCATATGAAAATACTATATGGATATAACAAACTCCAGATATAAGGAACACATTTAAATGGTCCTGAGGAGTTCGTTATGAGTGGAGTTTACTCAATTCTCAATTGGGGTACCAAAGGCGGCAACATTTTATAAAGCATATGTTTAATTATTAAAACATTTGGGCCTTAATTCCCACTGACTCAAAGAGATGTTAAATAATTTAAATTACAACACCAATTTGAAGACTATACACAAGTCCATGGAATTAGATTTTTAACTATTGTTAATCACAGTTGCTATAAGTGAAAAGTTCCTACAATGTAGTTTATAAATATAACTTAATTCCTGTAGGTGTACCCACAAATCCTGGATTTCACAGGTTCTTACCTTGAGATGCTGAACACTTCCTAAACATTTAAGCTGCCCTTTTGCCATAATGGACAGTCTGGAACACAGAATTTCACACTCTTCCATACTGCAAGTAGAGAAATATGCATAATAATTATTACAACATGTGTACGGATAAAAGGTGCATTTTTTATATGATGTAACATGGTTTTTAAAGTTAACTGATGAAAGATACAGTCACGCTATACATAGTGAATGAAATGAAGAGTTTTTCTATTGAACTTAATAACACATATCTTAACATCTTGCAAGGCAGCTAAACTTCTAGAATGTACCCCACAGTCAATTTAAGCAGTACCATTTAAATGTATTACTCAGAGATCAGGATTACCTATGGCCCTACTGGTCACAAAGATGGATTATACTTGTCTACTTACTACTGTATCTTGTTCCTGTTAGTAAATACTAAACCAGAGGCAATTACAGTTAAACCTGTGTTAAAGATTACCTTCAAATAAATAACATCCTGTGATTAAAGTCCAATCTCGGAAAAATCAGTGCAGTTTATATCATCAAAACAAATTGTGCGACTGAACACCACACATTAATTCAAGATAAACTTCTAAGGTTTTCAAAGATGGCATTTGTTCACATGTTTAACCTGTATCCTGTAAGCAGCATTATAACAAACCAACCTATGAGAAGAGAAGACGACTGATGTGTCGTTCTGTACAAGTCTCTGAATCACTTCCCAGAGAAATCGACGAGAGTACGGGTCCATCCCTGATGTCGGCTCATCCTGAAACAGTTGAAACCCATTGAACAGAGCATAAAAATCATTCAAACCCATTGAATAGAATTCTGAATGGAGTCTACAGTAATATTTATTCAATTATTTTAGCATTTATACTGAAAATAGATATATATCCTTCTATAACTACAAGAAATGATTAGTTGTGTGATATAGATATACAATTAGTTAGAGTTGGGTTTCTTACTACAGACATAGCAGTGGAGAGTTTTCTCTAACTTGTAATCCACTGTGCATCTGTATTTTTTTATTTACTTATTAATACTAAAAGTCATTTAAACTTTATACTGGTATCTTAAATTGAAAACTTTATCCTGATTTGATTTTTGAGACTCTTTTTGCCTCAATTTAAAAAGGATCAAACATTGCATACCATGAGTATCAGTGAAGGGTTTCCTATTAAGGCAATTGCAGTGGAGAGTTTCCTCTTAGTTCCTCCACTCAGAGTGCCAGCAGGTTTTTTACTGTACTGTGTTAGTCCCAACAATTTCAGACATGTCTGTATGACCTGAAAGAGGAGACCATTTACAACTGTTGTAGTCACAAAGTTAAAACAAAAATGTATGATCAGAAGTAATAAATATCTTTCAGTGAGGCAAATGCAAATTCATGGCTAGTGGTACACCTGCCACTGTGGCAGGAAGCTGAAGGTAAAACCAAAATCAGATCTTTGAAACCATTAAGGCACAAAACCAGCCTGCACATCTGCAGAGACTGATCTGAATTCACACTGTTCACTTGTCCATCAAAGACAATCTGAATAAGTATATACATCTAGTTGTATTCAACAGTAATATTTCTTGTTACTATAAGGATGGAAAGAGTTTTGCACTACTGGGTTCAACTGCTCCTGCTTATGGTACAAAATCTGTGGTAGCCATGACTCAAGGTAGACAACTCTGGCAACCTTACATACTATACTAGATCAGTACAACATGCCATTTACCTTGCTGTGATGTATTACAGGAATCCCTCTCAATCTTGCATACAACTGTAGATGTTCCCCTGGTGTAAGTTCATCGAATACAGCATCAAACTGTGGGCAGTATCCTACACATTGCTGTGTACTCCGTCCACCTTTCACAACACTATATATAGTAGAGATTTACAGTGCTGAATTAGTTAATATTAATACATGTAAATGATACACTTAATAGAAATAACAATATTTTTCAATCTTACCTAAACACTACATTACTATACTAAACTTGCCAGTCATAAAAGATAATGGTCTACAGTTGGACCTGCCCTTGTGACCACCTGAGTTTAGAAACATCTTGACCTATGCGACCACTTTAAATTCTACCCTTGCGATTTCAAACAACAATAGTCTATCCTGAGTAAAGAGACCACAATTTCAACTTCCCCTGTGTGGTTACTTCAGACAGGTTTGACTGTATTTGCTAATGAATAGATCAATTTTCTGTAATAAACCCACACAAAAAAATGAGTGGTAAAGATGGTAAAGTACATTTTGAAAACGTAGTAGAGAAGTAGTAGGTTTCAAAAGAACTGAATAATTTGATATTAACATATCTGGCCTTTTTTTGGTAACTGTAAATTATTGAACACATTTTTTTATGAAAAGGTCGTTTATTCTGTATTGACATACCTATGAGACAGGAGTTTGGCATCACCGCTGGTTGGTGCAAGGTCACCAGTTAACATTCGGAAAGTTGTTGTCTTTCCAGCACCATTTACACCAAGTAAACCAAAACACTAAAATCAAATAAGACATCTATAAATATATAACATTGTGTTAGATATGAGAGATCAGCAGTTTTGTCTAATGTTCAATGTTTTGTGTGCAATAATCCACATTTCATTAATAATCCACATTTTGTGTGCAAAAATCCACATTTCATGGGCAATAATCAATAACCACAGAAAACCACATTTCATGGGCAATAATCCACATTTCAAGTACAATAATCCACATTTCATGTACACTTATCCACATTTCATGTACAATAATCCACATTTTATGTTCAATAATCCACGTTAATCTAAATTTGTCAATTCCAAAATCTGTAAAACTGCATTTCTGATCAAAAGTTGATTTGTATTTTGCATATTGTGATATCACTATGATATGTCACCTCTCGCCAAAGTATGAACTGCAAGATATCCGTTCTTCCCAGTACAAGCATCTGAAACTGTTTCACTTCTAACCTACTGTTATAGACACTTACCTCTCCTTTTGGTATCGAAAAACTGAGATCATGTACTGCTTGAATTTTGCCTCTCTTTCTTGTTTTATATACCTGCAAACAGAGGACATGACTCTCTGATATATAGCAAATCATGGAATATTTGTGCATTTATATTTAAGTTTAACAGAACATACCCTGCTATATATAAGCTAGTATGCCATACACAGCTTGTCTGAAAGTTACTTCAACATTTTTTATTCAGTGGGATGTGACCATGCCATCCTGTGTCTGCTAGTTGATGTCACTAAGTGTTAACTGAACTCTGAATCTTGGCTTAAACATAATCTTCATTGTGGAGGAGTGTAGTATTAAATCAAGAAGAAGAAGAAGAAGAAGGAGAAGAAGAAGAAGAAGAAGAAGAAACAATTGACAGTTTTGGTGCATTTAACACTGACTTTTGCATGCAACCTTTAAATCTACAAACCTTGCTAAGTCTTTCCACAGACAACAGCCTGTTGCTGCTCTGTCCATACAGAGTATTCCGCCGTTCTGTTAACACATCAGAATCTATATCTTCATCTCTCAGCTGCGATACATTGTCTTTAATCCTGTAGCATAGTAACAAACTTTCATCATAAAATCTGTGAAACTGTCAAATCTATTATTCCTTATGTTCATGTAACACTTTAATACTTTAATTGCGAAAACATGACACTATGTTAAGCTCACTGAAATATAACACTTCAATCTCTAAAGCTCTATGCTCATGTGAAACACTGATACATTACTGTCGCCAATTTATATTAAGCTTTTTGCGCATGAGACATACAAATACGTTTCAGTCACATGATAATGTTAGGTGATTAGGTTGTAATTCACTGACAGGTTGTCTATGATGTATATTAAGTGAATCAAATGGATTCAGATCTGACTACATATGGTCATTCTGATCTGACTACAAGTAAAGGAGAATCACGCATGTACTGTGATCTATGCTATTGTCAAAATACATAAAAAGATTACCTGTTTCCAAGACAGAACCTGTATTCACAGAGAAGTGTTAAAATGAAGGACACAAATCCCATGATTGCCATGACAACCAGTTTCTTTCCTGTCACATCCCAACTGAGTGCAGCATGTAGTTTATCAGTCTGACCTGCAACAGTAAGATAGATCATGCCAACAGTATCATACAATACTGAAATATCCAATTTATTTATTACATGTACTGTACCTGATCAGTACCATAGGAGGTGCGGCGTTTCAGAGTTTAAGCAGGGTGCTGCACCCTGTCCTTTTCCTCCCCCCTGCTGCCCTTTTGCTATAACCCACATATTAAATGACACAGAACCATTTAAAATCCTTGGAGAAGCATCTTAAAACCTTTTCATTATATAAAGGTTTTACATTCTTCTAGAAGCAAAGTTCTCAATTTTAAAGGACATTTTCTGATACTCAAGCGTTAAAACATGCAAAAAGTGCCCTGTCCCCAACTCAGTGCATTTTATTATTTTTTTAAGGCACCCTGTCCTTTTTTGAGGGCACCTGCCCTTTTGGCAGTCTAGAATAATCCCTCTGAGGGTAGTACTATAATTACTTTTACAAAAGATGACTCCTAAACTTGAACACCATTTAAATCAGATGTTTCTTCAAACTAGACATTTTCATTTGGTCCTTCTATAAGCTGGTACTATTTCACATTCTATTTCTGGACACCAGGATGCTGAGACTATCTATTTTATCCAATACACTAAAACATCTGAAAACAGTTACCCTTTCAAAATCAGACATGTAAATTTTCTCCATGACAGTCCAGTTCAAACTCATGAATTCTTGACTGTGTTTGTGTGTCTGGGTAATATTAATTAAAGCATCAATTTCATATAAGAATGATTAATCTGTTATTTAAAAGAAAGAAAAACTGTGATATATATCCATACCTATATGAGAGTAATACTCATTCTCGTAATGGTTGAGCGCAATACTCATCATTCCGTTACCAAGGCAATAGTTCGGGAACACAAGAAATATGTTACTTAGTACAGTGTTTACTTCTGATATATTCTGGAAAAAAAGAGAAAAAGTTCTCAAGATTTAGTTAATAACACTTTGTCTATTTCAAATATAACAACAATTCTGACTAGACGAAGAAGGCTTTCTTTTTTTTCTTCTGACAATATCAAGGAATACATATGATGTTTACCATTATGTAGTCCATCCATCCACATTCATTAAATACCTCAACAATAATGCACTTTATTCGTACATATTAATTGCCACCAGTGTATGATGCAAGTAAATTCAAGTTAAGAAAAGTAGAAGAGTGCCAAACATTTAGTTTGTATTTTAGTGCTGAGTTTGATCTATTTCGAGTTGAAGGATATGTCTAAGTATCCACTTAAGTATAAGCTAAGCACTTCAATCTGATCTAAATCCATTCTCAGACTGTATATTAATCTGTCCTGGAGAAATCTGACTGACAAGCACTTGGTTGGTTGTTTCCCACAATGACAAAACTTCTTTCTCTTCTTTTTTAGTGACTTTAAGTGTTACAGTAAAAATGTTAATTGAAACAAGTTTGTAAATAAAGTACTCAGGCAATACAAGTTGAAGGCACAGCTTACCTTGTCAAATGCAAACTGTTTGAGCATGAAGCTGGACACAACACAGGTTATACCCGTGAACAGATTGGCCACTATCAGACAGATATATGCCACACTTGGCTCACTGAACACAAAGCTTGCTGGATACATCATCGGAGTGATGGACCAACTGAAAAACAACAGTAAATGCAAGTCCAGACCACTTACCTCCCTTTCATTAGTGGATCAAAACAACAAATGATTATTCCTTGCGAAAAAATCATAAATCACATTAACTCTGGTCTTTACAACTTTGTATTTCGTATCTACAAAAATGCTTAATAACCAACTTCTACAGTGACATGCTAGATCCTCAACATAGATAACTGAGCAAAATGGACTCAAAGGTCAGTGTGGCTGCACACTGATCCAAGCAAAAAGGTAGCTATTTGTGCAGTGATATTTTATTTTAGTTACAGAACAACAATAACTGGACTCATTCAGCTCCTTAATTTCTATCCAGCACAAACACAGTTCCCTTTCTTGCAGCAAAGATTTTGCAACTGTGAACTAGAAAATAAATCCAGACTTTGCTGACATTTGGTATGGTCTTCAAGATACTTACCCATATAGTATGAAAAGAGCTATAACGGCTTCTAGATTGCCATGAGCAACGTACGTCTCTATATTGAACAATAAGAGTATTCCCAATATACATATTGCAGGTACTAGGTAATTGCACTGAAACAAAGAAATAAACAGTATTCATATTTAAACAGTAATTTAAGTTTCAATTGCATTTTCAAATTGATTGATACTTATAAAAGTGACCCTTTCTGCTCTAGATCATTATAAGTAAAAGTTTTTTGGAAAAAAAAATGTTTTTGTGAGACCCAATGTACTGATCATTGCAGACCTTGTATTATATAGTGTTTTCATTCATTCCCATGTTTAACGTTAGAATACATATAAAATATTTAACTTAATCAAAAGACAATACTTTTGCCCACAACCTGTACAAGTATAAGAAAATATGGTATACAAATGCTGCTAAAATGTGACTGTTTATATGGGTTAAGCCCATATCAGGCATAAACACTTTATGGACTATGGACTAAATGGTACATTTCAAACATACAACAACAACAACACTCACCATATCCCAGAGATAGTTAGACAACCAGTAGACTACGGGATGAAGCCCGCTAGAGAACTGCAGGTGTTTGGCTTTAATTGCACGTTCATGTACAAGAAACACAACAAAACTGGCAGGTACAAAAGACATGGCAACGATGATAAATATAGCCATCAATACATCTGTTCCACTTTGACTGAAAATATACAACAGTCAAACCGGTATTAAACAGGATACAACAAAAGCGGGCATTTCAAGCAGGTGGTTAACCACTGTAAATCGGGTAATTTTCATGTGATAAAAATTTCACGATTTGGGAGCAGACAGAATTATTCAGGAATTTAATTCCACCACAGGAGAAATCTCTAACAGTAAATCTGTTAATGAAATGAATTTTTCATGAGATTTTGAAACGAGTGAAGTGGAAATTCATGAAAATTAGAACATTGCAAATATGACCCAATTTCCAGTAAATCAGGAAATCCATGTAGCAGAACTTGAATGTTTGTTTTGAAATCATAGCAGCTGTAAGCATCTTTCATCAATTCATCGAAAGGTTTTAAAATACCAACATTATTAGAAAAATTGTTACAAATTTTTTTAATAACATTTGAACCCTTTACCCACTGTATAGTGTTTATATTCCGATGGAGAGATTTTTACACTGCACCCCTTTGAGCCAGTCATACTGTCCTTACTAAAAGTCTATTACAGAAGTGTTAAACTATAATGAAACTTACATATAGTCAGAGTTAAGCAAGTTATTCGTCTTCTTCATTGGATGATTGGTCAGTGTTATACCTGGAAACAAGTTGTATCTGATTCAGTTGTTTACATCCTCAACATCTATGTATTGTCTGATTTACATAATATTACCCCTGATGTTTTCCTTTGCAAATTTCTGCTTATCAAGGCATGTTTCAAAAAATGCTGATGCATCAACATTTAAATCAATAAAGCAATATTCTTTTTTGTCTACCATATGTCGTCAATTTATCAGTATGTTCTCCTGCCCAACACAGGCTGATCTGATTCCCTGGAAGCTTGCATACATGAGCACCGGCCTTACATTGCTATAAACATTTAAATACTTTGTGTACACAACAAAACCTACCATATTGTGCAGGGTTTGCCTGAGTTCCCACCATTACACTTGCTCTAAGTAAGGCATTATTCAAAGAATTCAAATATACTGGCATAGAATGATATCCCATCTGGAAATACCATACCTACAATATACAACAGAGGTCTTCAACTAATTTTATATGTCACATCTTTTTAATATATCCTACCATATTTGGCTGAATCTATCTGTGATGCAGGCAGGCTGGCTCTAAGTAAGGCATTGTTGAAAGAGTTCAAATAAACTGGCATAGCGTGATGTCCTCTCTGATTGTACCAAACCTGAGAATGGGAAATTAATACCTAACAATAAATCATTTTGTTTTTATAGTTTAATAGTCCCGGCTGATCCTAGGATTTCTGCCAAGACTACTGACAGGCGCAGGCTGAAGAGACAGATGCAGATATAAGGAAATCCCAATACTAGTCCCTAACTCGTTATGAATAGACCCTTTGGTTCTTTTACCTAACCTAGTGTATAGCACCAATACATGCGGGACTACCTCCAGTTCATTTCTAGATGGGTGGGAAACATTTAATTGCGTTTCTAAAATTTCCAGTGCCCCAGCCTGGATCCAAACCTGGGACCTCTGGATTGGTAGTCCAGAGTGTTAACCTGTCACTTGACCACCGTGCCACTCAGCAATAAATCAGTGGTGTCCATGGTATCACGTTGGTGCCTAGAGTAAAATACTGGTTCCTATCTTAAAAACACTGAAGTTGTAAACATTGGTACCTATGGCTGTTTCCTTTGGAATAAATACTGCAGATTAAACACACTTTATACAAACTGGTTGCAATGCCAAATGTTCGTTTTCTTTAAGTCTATGCAAATCCAAAAATAAATTTTGCAACAAATTCTGTTATTGCTAAACAAGCAACAAAAATCTAGACAAACTGAATATTAGCTGACCTTGTTAATATCTCTTGTAGCTAACATATTGGAAACCCAGGTAGAGTCATGTGACCTTTCTGTGTCACGAGGTACGTACGGCAAACTTGTTCCAAATGTGAAGCCTCCATACCTGTAACATTCAAACATCCTACTACAATTGTTGGTCAAACTTTACAAAACAAGTTCATAGCTTAACTGATTTAAAGTATCCTGACATGCTTGTACCTCAAAGGAATAGATAACATCAGAAAATGATTAGACGCTTGGTGGGAGAAGAAAGTGTGAAAATTTCATATACATTTAATGATTTTCTTCCAATTTTTTGTCCTCCATATGTACGTACATATCACAGTAAATGACTTAATATGTCTTAAAAAAGTAGACCAGGTCTGCTCGTAATCTACGCTGTTATTCCAGTGGTAGAATTTCATTGTGCGCCCCTCAGTGCAGTACATGGTTTAGTCCTAATTGAAAGCTGGACAGATCCATTACAAAATTATAGGTAAACTGATATACCTATGTCTCCTGTATTTATCAGAGGTATAGAGCATATACTCCTCCTCGTCATTTCTGCCGCTGGTCACGTTCTGTATAACATCTCCTGTAACCAACCTCCACTTAGGCACGTTCACTGTCTTACTGTCATCACAGTCAAATCCTACATTGTCAGACTTACACTTGCATGATGGGTAAAACTGAGTATTGGACGACAGTATCACTGAAATGCAAATGGGAGATTGTAATAACAAAGACAGACTTGTAAATCCATTATACAAACAGCAAATAATAAAGTGGAAAGCAAATTATCACACAAGATTGAATCATTAATAAGATGGCCAAGATGCCCTATATCGTTCCCATGGGATCCACAGTGTTATAATCATGGTGTGAATAGCGTAAGGGCAATTTTAACTGGGGGTATCTTTCCTGAGGTATATTACAAAAAGCTTTCAAAAAATAAGTTCTCCTTGGCTTCTAGAGCAAAAATTTTGATTTTGATTTGAAAGCAAATTTTAAATAAATGACCCCCAGGTAAGGGCAATTTTGATATGGGGTTAGATTGAAAATTTGTGGATGAGGTCAACCTTAGAGTTCAAATGGATTTGTCAAAAAGTATAGCTAAATATTTGTGGTTCAAAGAACAACACTTGTTTTATCAGATTTTTTCTTATGAACTACTGTTAAACAATACCCTTTGAACATTATAAGCATTCTGTTGAATGACACAGAGAAAATCAAAAAAATAACTGGTGTGAAAAAATTCTAGCTTACAAAGACTTACATGTCCATTCAACATTTTTAATTATAACATTTCACAGAAAACTGACATGAAATGTGAAACACTTACCAGTAGATCTTTTCCAATGTTTTCTCTGTACACTATTTGCCGTAAAAATATGTTCACAGCCTTCATCGTAACAATCCTTAGTCAGATTGTCATCTCTACTTTCCCTTAAGGCACTCGTAACATTGGATTTTAACAGACATGAAGCACCTATTCCAGATGGCTGGAAGAATGTTTCCGCTAGTTTTCTAGAAAATTTCGTTAAATTTGCAATATTGGAATGTTTAGATGTGCTATCAGGGGTATGGATACTAAATGGTATAAAGTTTCCTAAAGGTTTTGTGAGATCATAATATTGAGCAGTTGACATAACTAGGGGGTCCGGGTCTGAAATTTTAGGAGCTGATAGAGCTATAGTCATCGATATAGAGACAAACACAGCGGGGAGAATGATCTGTGACAGAAGAGCTTTTCTGTTCCGCAACATGTAGAATAAACGTTTCAACATGACAGCTTTGAAGTCATCTAAAGACTTGCATCTTCTCTTGTATACTTGTGGGACCTGATACCTGCTGAAGATAGGATCACTGCTGTTTTCTGAAAATTCACATAAAAAAACTTGCAGTGATTTATCAAGATATGGTAATTAACAGTTGATGCAGGATTATAAGCAAACAGTCAACCCTGCCCTTGCATCCACCTGAGTTAAGCAACAACCTGACATATGCAACCATTTATATTCCTCCCTTGTTAATTACAATGATAACAATTGATCCTGAGTTAAGACACCACCTGTCTTCAGAGACCACAATTTCAGTTACCCCTGTGTGGTTGCTTAAGACAGGTTTGACTGTATTTACTATTAACAGAGGATAGCTTAAAATAACATTTGTTTTACTGAAGCTAGATCATAAAGGATAAAAAGAAAAGTTAGAACACAATAATTATTGCAAAACAACTTGAGTTTAACTGAATTTAATTATACTATGTTTGACCAATGTCCGGTACTCTTCAGGTATTTATACCTCGCTTAAGTATCAGTTACAGAAGAGCAACAGTAACTGTCATTTTATAGTATACTGAAAGTAAAGAAAAGATATCCTGGCATTTTAACCCTACAAATGTAAAGAAAAATGCCTGAATAAAAGCTCTATGTATACTGCCCATTCTGCTCAGGTCCTTGGCTGGGAGCTAAACATTAATGTTTTTACTACAAAAAAGAACAAGAACATGGGACTGTAGTAATCTTGAACCAAACTCTTAACATTGTGATCACACAAGATAGAATAATACACTTTTCAAATTGGAAGGCAAAATTAAGGACGTGGCTCAATGAAAAGTGACAACCCACATTAAATGATGCACTACCTATTTGCTATGACTGCTAATGGAAGAAAATAAGTTTTACATTCTCACCTATAGACCTCAACTGTACATAGTCACTCTCCACAGAAGGCGTAGAAATATTTATATCATCATAACCTACATTGTCTGCTTCCTCAGTCTCTATGTTCACCAAGCTTGACATCCTTTCATTCTCACTGCTCTTAGTAACTTTTACAAATACTTGTTCTAGACCGCTATCAGAGATCCCGTAACTCTTGACAGCCAGCTCGGACTTTTTGTTATCGAGAAGTTTGAACAGCGGGATAAATAGCCGTCTTTCGTCTGCTGCCAGTGGGACTGTGATGTGTATTTCACTTTCCGCTTTTGATGATATGTAAGCAGACGGCACAATCTTCCTCACTGTGTCTAGGATAAGGGCATCTGTATCTTCACATGGTTCTGCATCTATGTGTAAATTTCAACAACATTGCACAGTATGGTGTACTCATAGAAGAAAGGCGAGGGGGGTGGGGGGCAGGGGCTATATTTGTATTTTCTGTAAAATGTTTCAAGATCTCAGTGCAGAAGTGTTGTTAAATGTAAAATTAGAAAAAAAATCAAAATATAAAAGTTCCGTCTTATTATTATGGTATGGTGTAATTTCTTCATATAAATCAGTTTCCCTGATACAAAATGCATATACATAACAGGATAAGAAAGATAACAAAACATTATAAATTTTCAACGTTTACAAATTAATTTGGTCAAACTGGAGTGTAGACAGTTAATTATTATTTTAAGCCCACATACCTTGGTCTTTCAAGACACAAAGCCGGTAACCATCCCCTAGTTTAGTCTTAAGGTAGGAAGGGGAACCAGCACATTTCAATTTCCCGTCTGCTATAATTAGAATTCTGTCTCCCAGCATCTCTGCTTCATCAAGATGATGTGTGGAAACCATCATGGTTCTTCCTGAATATCACAAACAAACATCATCAACTAATCTTTCTCCTACTAAATTTCATACATGGACTCTCCCATCATTGCTTTTGGACAGTACCATTATCTGTTCAAAAGGATGCTTACTGAAAATGAGCCGGCCAAATATACTGAACATGGCAGATAAACATGTTTTAAACTAAAAAAAACTTTTTACCTGCACAAGATTTTAATATAGTGTCAGCATCACTTTTTACACAAGAAATACGTGAAATTGTTACCTGCTTTATACTTGGTGAGCAAATTCCAGATGGCCCTTCGCGAGTATGGGTCCACACCTGCTGTAGGTTCATCAAGGATCACTGTGCGTGATCCTCCAACAAATGCTATGGCTATGGACAGCTTCCTCTGCATGCCACCTGACAGTGCACCTGGGCGCGAGCATCCCTTGTCAACCAAGCACAAGTCCTTCAATATTCTGCAAGAAAATGATAAAATATGACTGCTATTTCAAGCAGATGACAGAAGGGAGAGCAGGGCATGAAATCAGAACAGATGTAATCAGTCAGTTTATTATATAGTACTGGTGGGGATCAAACCAGGAACTCTCCAATCCTGAAAGGAATGTGCTACCACCGCACCAAAGTGGCTCCAAGTTGTGGTAGTGTCCTTAGGCAAGACACAGATAATTCCACATTGCCTCTATCTCTTCCAGGTTGATTCCATCTGAAGTGAGTCTCAAGGTCAATTGATATAATATGAGTTGAAAGAACTTGTTTTGCAATTGAGAAAAAATAAAAAAGTAAACTTCTCAAGTACTAGTAACATGTAGCACATAAAAACTTTTTTCTCTGGCTGTCAATTAAAACCTGTTCCCATCTGACAAATTAGTTTTTATATCCAAGTGCCAAATTGTCTGGGAAGAAAGTCTTGCCTCATGGAAAATGACAAAACTAGGAATTCATTTACTGAAATAATGTCTCCTCTAAAAGTACATGTTTCTACTTACACTGGTATATCTTCCTGGACCTGTCTAGGTGACACACCCTTCAGGCGAGAATAAAACCAAAGATGTTCCTCAACTGTTAAACTGTAACATTTGAGATTTACATTAAAGTAACATGTTTATCACCCTTCAATATGGTTGTGATAAATCATGGTCAAGAATGAGGCTTCAAACAGTCTGTAAATGCTTTAAAAACATGCAAGAAATCAGTTATACTGAATAATTTCTTTAACTGACAGATAAAAATGTAACAGAAAGATTGGAATTTTAATATTTTACTAGGATAGCCAAAAAGATATTTAAAGATTTCCTCCGCATACAATAGGAATGACACTGTTACACAGATTCATATATCTTGTTTATAACTATGGAGATGATTATTATTCTAGGTGTATACAATGTAAATAGTTGTTTGAAGTCTTCCTCAAAATTATGCTGGTCATTTTGAACAGTAATATCATTTTAACAATTTCTGCATTTTATTACTCCATTGTACATATTAAAATGTGTAACATAATTTAAATGGAAGTCTTCAGAGTTTCAACCAATCATTAGATCGATTTAGAAATTAAAATATCGTTTCTTTTGTTCTTCATCTTTGTTTTTCTGCCAAGCATTCATATGGCCACTTATATGCCTGTGTCATGAAATAGCTGGGCTTTTTTTCCAATAATGTAAAAAAAAAAATATCGCAAAAGTGTTTTAACTTAAAACCTGATCAACACAGTTTAGTTACTTTAAGAAGTAGAATATATTTTAATATGAAAAGTTAATGTTTTAAATGCTAACCCCACTATATTTCAAAAATGGACTTTTCATATATCAATTTGGGTAGCACCATTAGGTGTTTAGAGGGGTGCTCAATGGAAATTTACAGACTGATTAGTGAACAGTGCAGATCATGATTAGACAGCATGGATACAAAACCAGTCCAAAAATAATATGAATGTGATAAAACATTGTTCATTAAATTTGATGTTGATTATCTAGTTGCCTCGGCTTTTTAAGGTTTTATAAAGTATAATAAATTTGACCAGCAGGTTTCGAGATTAAAAGCACAAAGAGTGTCGACAACCTTGACCTATCCAGGGGGGGGGGGGGGGGGGGGGGGGGGGGGGGGGGGGTGGTTTTTTTTTTTGGGGGGCTCACCATGCCTAACAGTTCATCTTGGAACATATTAAAGTGTAGATAAGAAAAGGACTTTCAATGCAATTTTACCTTTCAAAGAGAACATTATACTGTGGACACATTCCCAGATCTTGTCTGATTGTATCCATGTCCGTTCTAACATCATGTCCATATATGGTAGCAGTGCCAGAAGAAGGCGGAAACAGTCCTGTTAATATGGACCTAAAATGGAAGACATGTATTTTTTCTATATAAATACCTCCTGTACAGTAAAGTTCAATCCCATTTTTCATTATTTTAGTAAACAAGGAAAGTTTTGCTATACTGCTTATTTAAATTTTAATCTGTTTTTATTTCCTAAATTTCTTCAAAGTAGAATCTACCTTAAAAGTTTATGAGATGAACTAACAGCGTGTACATTAATATGTGGAATCAAATTTCTATGGAACATGTTTGGGAGGATGTAGATAAATTTCCACAATTTTAATATCACAAAGACACAACAACCACTATGTGTAGAAATACAATGTATGATCAGTAAACAGTGGGTATCATAAAAACTGGAAGCTCAAAAATGTCTCTGCATGTACATAGTTTTATGTAGTAGACTAACTAGTTTATGGTAAAATCTGTATGCAACTGAACTACAAATGAATCGTCTTAACAACTCATATTTCAAGGGGAGATAACTTCCTCCTAGCTGACTTACATGGTGGTTGTTTTTCCAGCACCATTGTGACCTAGGAAGGCAGTGATCTGATTTTCATACAATTTCATTGACAGTCCATCTAGAGCCGGCCTTTCGCCTTTATTGTACGTCTGAAATTTAACAAAATCTAAAGTGAAATATTTTTCACAAAGTATTCTTGAAGCTGTTTGTTCATAGTTTTTGGTGAAAAAATAAATTTCTCCAAAATGATAAACTACAACATTAAATGCAAAAGTAATGGCTAGAATCAACAACACAAAAAGCAATTTTGAGAAAATCTGTTGAAAATGTTGGCAAGCTTGGTTGCAGGCATCCCTACACTGTATGTCTATATTGGAATTTGAAAAGTGTTTGCAATGCTTTATATTTAGTAACCTTAAATTTCGAAAATACAGAAATAGTTTACAGGAATTTATACTGGGATCATTTTATTTGATGATTCATTCTAAAATATGTTAATTTCAGACAGCTTGAAGAACCTTGTTTTTTTTTCCAACAAAATCTGACAGCCAGCAGCTTCATGATCTGCACTGTTCATTTATCATTCAGTAAATTTTCAACACACACCCCTTTGAACAATATATAGCACTGTCCAAACTGAAACTTTAAGCAGGCTATGGAATACAATACTGTAGGATCTCCATGGTTACTGCTCTTTTACCATGAAACCTAACTAGCTGAGCAGAGACTGCTGTTTGCTCACCTTCTTTAACTTGTTTACAACCACTCCAGCAGTCAGGTCCTGGGGATCACGTTCAAACCTACACTGACAGTCTGTGTTACACCCACACCAATGTGTACCTGACAAATATATGAAAAACAGTGTTATCTTGATATTACAACATCTAGAAACAACAAGTACAGTACTTTATTAGAACTGCCATGAACTTTTCCTGAAGTTCAAGCACGTTCGAAGGTGTGTTGTCTTGTTACATCAACAATTCATTACGTGTCAGCTCCTCTTAAACAGAGCTTTCAACCAAACATTGTTTGCTAAATTCTTTTAAAGTCTGCATCATATTATTGTACATGTATATTGAATATATACAGGAAGAGATAGGCCAATAAATGCAATAAAATGTCTATATAAGCCATCAAGAATTTTTCAACATGCCTACAACTATGGGTAAAATGTACACAGTACTTGTAGCGTATAAAATGTAACATTTTTTCAAATACAGTGAGTTAGCTCTTGCTGAATATACAGCATGTAGCAGTCTTTTCCTTTTTTGTGGTCACGAGCATGGTCATGTTATCATGAAAATGCTGGTGGCTGAATGTTTTATAAATATGTCACATACCAGAGTCACTATCTGTGGGGACGTTATCCCTGTCAGGTTCATCATGTATAAGGGAATAGCGTCCCTTTCTTCTGTGAATTCCAACAAGACGTTTAAGGCTGCATATCTCTGTAACAGACAGCCCACACCAGTAAGAGCTGGTGAATGGGAAATACCAGGGCTTCGGTATACCATATGTACCTACAATGTTCAGATCAAACATGAAACCAAAATTTATAAATAGTTTGATCTTTTCCTGTTAAGTACTGATACAGTATGGTTCTAAACAGACAAAAAATATACCTGTAGAGAAAAAACGTGTTCTAATTACTTTTTACCTGCATGTACTTATGCTATAATAACCTTTCGAGAAAAATATTTTAAGGTGAATAAAGTCATTTGGTAATTAAAATGTTATATGTGTCTGCCAATCTCAATTGTGTTTCTAGAAAAATAATCATTCATTTTGTTTTAGGAATATCTATGAAAAAAGATTGGAAAATCATTTTTTGAGAAAGTTTAAATACTACACATATACATGTATAAACATATCAAATATTAAGAAAGTAAAAAATTCACATGATATATTTAACAAAAAGTTACTGTTTGGTCTCTTTTTGTGTCAAAATGAGTCTGACTAAGTTTAAATGAGGAGGTATTAAAGAATACAGAATTATGGTCCCACCTGGATGTACATTCTCTATGTACCAAGCCAGTACAAAGTATATAACTGTGTCCACAGCAATCATAATGAAAACAATCTGCAGGTTAAATGAATCATGTTCCCGTGGTGACACATGCAGATTTTCCCACTGAACACCAGATCCCTCCATTTCAAGGAACAGGAAGTACTTCCCACCAAGCCCAAGAGCAGACGTCGGGAATATTGCCTGAAACAAACCACACAAAGTTCTTAAATTTATTGTAACTAAGAATGTAATGGCCCAACAGAGCAAAGCACCAAACTCCATATCTGTAGGTCACAGGTATAAATTCTGACCATGAAATATGATTCTGATGTCTGGAGGTAAAATCATCTGATTGTAAATCCTACAATTCCGTGCACTAACACAACATTTGGTCTATAATTGTGACAGCAGTCAATCTACATTAATATATAAGAAATAACTAGAGCTATCACTAAATGTGATTAAGACCCCCAAAAGACTGCTTTATAAACTGAGAAAGTTCATAGTAACAGAATACCTTGCAAACAAACTAAAAAGAGATATTGTTCTTGGCAATAACTCTGTAATTTGTCAAGATAGAGTTATGGTTCTTGTACACTGCACTTCCTTTCAATATGCTTGACCATTGTATGAAGTTGTATTGAATTTCAACCAATAGTTTTCGAATAATGCTCCAGACAAGTAAAAGTAACAAAGGGCAATAACTCTGAAACGAGTCAAGATAGAGTTATTGTTCTTTCACACTGCACTTCCTGTCATTGTGCTTGACCATTGTATGAAGTTGTATTGAATTCCAACCAGAAGTTTTCAAATAATGCTTCGGACAAGGAAAAGTAACAAAGGGCAATAACTCTGTAATTAGTCAAGATTGAGTTATGGTTCTTGTGCACTGCACTTCCTCTCATTGTGCTTGACCATTGTATGAAGTTGTATTGAATTCCAACTGGTACTTTTCGAATTATGCTCTGGACAAGGAAAAGTAACAAAGGGCAATAACTCTGTAATGAGTCAAGATAGAGTTATGGTTCCTGTGCACTGCACTTCCTCTCAATGTACTTGACCATTGTATGAGGTTGTATTGAATTCCAACAGGTAGTTTTCAAGTAATGCTCCGGACAAGAAAAAGTAACAAAGGGCAATAACTCTGTAAATACTCTAGATAGAGTTATGGTTCTTGTACACTGCACTTCCTCTCATTGTGCTTCATCATTGTATGAAATTGTATTGAATTCCAACCAGTAGTTTTCAAGTTATGCTCCGGACAAGGAAAAGCAACAAAGGGCAATAACTATGTAATAAGTCAAGATGGAGTTATGTTTCTTGTACACTGCACTTCCTCTCAATGTGCTTGACCATTGTATGAAGTTGTATTGAATTCCAACGAGCAGTTTTCATTTTATGCTCCGGACAAGGAAAATGCAACAGACCGCCTGACCGCCTGACCGACCGACCGCCTGACCGACCAACCGACCGACCAACTACCGGGTGACTCCTATATACCCTCCGGTATAATAAGCTAATTCAGTGAATTTATATCCCCCTGCCAAATGACCCAAATAACTGAAAAAGAACATCTGGAAAGTGTATTGATTTATAAAAGGGATTTATAAAAGGGATTTATAAAATTTCCCCATCCCATGTAACTCCTTGCAATCTCTATAATGTTATGATATTTTAGCCCAAGATTTACTATATCTTACAGAAACATTAAATCAAGGAAAAGTCAATGTAAATGATATTAAATACTGTATAAGAAGAGTCTTGAAATTGTAAACACAATCTATACTTACAGCAAGTGATTTAAGAAGGCAGGATATCTGGGCTCCAGTTACATCTTCTCGAATGGCTATATACATATAAGGTACATATGTAATGAAGTAAAAAATACCAGCACAAGCAGCTGCAAGTTTTGCTCGAGAATACAAACTGCTGATCAAAAACCTAAAACATAAACAGTGATATCATAAGGCCTAAAACAGTAAGTACAACAAAAGGTAAATTTAGACAGACACAGATAATTGATTGTTCATACCTACAGTATGTAAACAGGAGCTATTTTAGAAAGGAAATCTGTGTTTGATCTCACAGTAATACCAAATACACTGTTTTCTACAGAACAAAGTATTAGCAGGAAGATATTTCAGTCTGGTATTTATATCAGTCAATAGCTAGATATATCTGAGTCCTGCAGTTCAAAAACAAGTGTTTGCTTTTTGCTACCAATGTTGATCACAATCCGCCAGCAGATTCTTACAGTCTGATCTGACTGCATACATCCATATTGTTAGTTTATCAATCACTGACAACCCCAGTACCAGTAACAATACAACACATGTTTCACAATGATAACATCACTTTCCCTTCGTTAACGAGAAGTGTAATAGCTTAACAGGTTCATTTTCACACAGCTGGCGTCATTATCTTACATGTAAAATAGACTTACAGCAAATATGAAGGCATAGTTCCATCATGGTGCAGTACTAGAACGTTTGCCTCAGGATCGGAAGGTCCTGAGTTCAAATCCCACTTGTGCCATGTAATGATAGCTTCCTTAGACAACACATGATAATTCCACATTGCCTCTCTCTCTCTCTTTGTAGTTGATTCCATCTTGAGTGAGTCTCTTAATATAAGGTGTAAGAACTTGTGTCACAATCAAGAATAAATAAATATACTGAAGTTTATTTTAACTTACGAGAATGCCACAGAGGAGAGAGCAAACATTTCCAGGAGGAGGAACACCAGTGCGGGATTACTGTGTGGTAGAACATGTCCGTAATACAACATCAATGTTAGCACTGTCACAGTGACCGTCATCTGTACCCCAGCGGTGATAAACCACGCCCACCAATGTACACTGTCTGACAGACCCATCATCTTCATAACCTGTGATAAAATCTTTACAACTTCATGGATGTCTTACAAGAAAATAACTAGTCCTTTCTACTTTCATTTCAAAAATGACAACAAAGACCAAATTGTGCATTTGGCGAGGCTGTTTATTCAAGAGCCACCGACAGAGGCGTACATACCATAGGCGGCATTTATAAATTTGTATATGATATTGTACTGCGTTAACAAATTCATCACTGAAAATACACCACATTGCCTCTGAGAATATATGTCTATTTCCATAATAAAATAACTGCATATCTCGATTGAATCTGTAATAAGGTCAAATAAAGAAACGCCAAAACGACTGGTGGTAGTGTAAGCACACTACTACGTGTAATAAAAATTACGATACGTTTTTACTTTGACCAAAACAGATAAGACCGAATATCCGTCTCAGGAATGAAGCCGCCCAGGAAAAAAACCCTTTTTTGGGAAAATTAAAAACCTGTGTCTGTGGCATGCACACAGAACTTAACCTGAAGTATTAACAAATACAAGTTTGAAAAAATTAAAGCCAAGTTCTGATCGTCCCTCCCGATATCGGAAACTACGGACCATGTCCGCACATGCATTACATAAAAATCATTTAATGAACAAATATGAAAAAAGAAAACCCCGGTACGTTGAATATGAAGAAATTCTGATGTCTCTATCGAATGAAAAGCTCGCTAGAACTGACGCTACCTAGACTGACCAGTCTATTTATACGACTGACCGATCAGGTGACCAAAACCGGTCAAACAGGTTTTGCAAGTCAGCAGCCAGGACAATAGTTCTCTGACTATACGTTGTACCGCGGAGAACTATGAGTTATTTGCATTAAACTTTATCTGGCCTTTAGTAAAGCCAAAAAAGGGCTTTCAAGTCAATTGTTGATGTCACTGATTGACATATATTAGACGGACAGACAAACATACACGAAGATGAGACAATAATTATCACAATACTTAAACCAAGGGCACAAACTACTGTGGTGTGATAAACATGTTCTTGCATAATCAGATCTGCATTTCCGGTGATTTTACCCATACCGAAAAAATCTGTCCGGCATATTGGGGACGCAAGACCGATTTTTCTGGCATGGGTAATAATATCATAAAATCCGACGACTCTCGTGAATTACTTGTGACGTAATGTTATAAACACTGTCAATTTCCCAAACACAACATCTGAATATCATTTGTTTTTTATATGACTTCTTTCATTTCGCCAAGTTTGCTGAGTAAAAAATCTACTTTAAAGTGCAAGATGGTATGCAAGAAATATTTTTTATCACGAGACATTTGGCTTCAGATGGGAATATACGTCCAATATTTCCATCTGAACTGCTTGCATGACTGACCCTATTATTCAGGCCAATTCACACTGTTCATTATATGCGTTATACATACAGACAGTATAGTCATGAATTGTTTTTCATGTGTTGAATAAGAAGTACATGTTGAGCTCTTACAGTTGATAAAATTAAAGAAGTGCAAAAAAGCATATTACAAACCTCTTTCAGTCTTTTCTCCTTCTCGTAGACGATCTTCTGTACAAGCATTGCTACAGAGTATACCCAGGACAGCATCAGGCACAACGGTACTACATGCTGTATCTTCCAGATAAATCTGTAACATGAAAAAGTGTTTTGTTTTTTATTTTCGTGATTTCTTATGTCAGAACTGCGTATACACATTCATTTTTGTGTTATAACACCTGCAGAATACTAAGGAACCATCCTACAGGATTCTGCAGTTGTTATAACATGAAACATTTGTTAACCTTATAGACATGCTAATTTTAACCCTATGTTAACTGTTCACGGAAACACTTAAATCCACATACATGTATATTACTTTTAAAAATAGTCTTTTTGAAAGATATGTTATAAATCCAATGCCGATTCTTTTTTTTTTCTTTGATTGTTTATAAGTCCCGGCCGACCCTGGGAATTCTCCCGGGGTGAACTTGCCAAGACTCCTGACAGGCCTAGGTTGAAGAGAGATAAATGCAGACCAAATGAGGATTCCACGGTATGCATCAACCAGTGGGGAAATGCAGGTCACATGTTGTAAATCATCGCCATTTGACAGCTGATAAAATTTAAAGGCATCACCCATAAAGCATCTCAACAAATCAGAAAGCCAGGTGCATGATCTAGTGTAATTTATTACTATGGAGAAAACTCACCCATCCCATGACCAGCAGGGATATGGCATCCTATGTAGTAAAGTTCCAGGACTGGTAACTGGCTTCCCTACTTGTAGATCTATTATTGCTCGTTCAACAAAGTCCTGTTTATAAAGGTAGAACAATTGTGAACACAGAGAATAGATAGATGTATATCATCACTTTTTTACTAGATAAAATTTATCTACAAAACTATATATTAACGAAGTAAAATGAGCGTATTTAATTTCAAATTGTCATTAAATTAACTCAGCATAGTCATATGCCAGTCTCTAATATATCATTCTACCACAAATTTTTTATAGTCTTAATCTGGTTCTCCACATTTATTTCCTTTTGTTAATAGTCTTTGCTGATTTTGTAATACAAATGTATCTCCTTAATTTAAGTCACAGTTACTGATATAATAATGCTATTTTCTACCACAAAAAACATGTAAGAACTTATTCCAAAAACTGACTCCATACTGTCTCCTTTACCTCCTCGAAATTTCTAGCAGACAACAGCAAACTTGTTTCATTTTCAGATAGTTTTATGTCAGTTAAGTTTTGATAACTAACAAAATTCAAAGCAAAATTCTAGCAATACCTGAATCCATACAAAACCAAAGTCGTAATAGAGTAGATTATTGGAGCCAGGACTCGGGTACCAGAACGGGGGTCGGACTAGGTTAGTGGCTGGATTCATGGTGGCATTCTGCCTTATCTTGTAACGCACATGTAATGGTAGGGTCTCCATGTTGTCCTCTAAATTCTGGAATACCAAACCTGGCAGAAAATGTACGATAGTTTAAGAAATGTACGATAGTTTAAGAAATTGTATTTTATGCTAATTAACGAAACACTGTGTTCTTTAACTAAAACATTTTTATATTTTATCAGTATATAACTTATGAATACAAATGTATAATGAACAAGAGCTGTCCCTCCCAAGTGACGAATGCCCCCGAAAGAGGTGCCTCACAGTCTGTGTCCTCTCCATGGCTCAATAAAGTGCTAGTAATTTTAAAACCTTCCATGCAGACAGAGTAATCATGCATACAGTATCCATACTTTAAACACTAAGGGACCTTGACCTTTGAGGTAGGGACTGGGTCTTGCACGACACATCTGCTTGATGTGCTAGACATTGTGCACAGTTATTTTAAAACCTTCAAAGCATAATAAAAGTTATAGTCCGGACACAAAGTATGCATATATACAGGATCCATTACCTATAAACCTAAGGTGACCTTGACCTTTGTGGTAGGGATGTGGGTCAGCACGCGACACGTCGCTTGAGTGCTAGACATTTGTGCCAATTATTTTAAAATCCTTCAAGGCATGACAAAGTAAAGTCCGGACACGAATGTGGCATATAGCTATAGAGGAATCCATACCTTCAAACTCTAAGATGACCTTGACCTTTGAGCTAGGGACGTGGGTCTCGCACGCGACACGTCGTCTTGAGTGCTAGACATTTGTGCCAAGTTATTTTAAAATCCTTCAAGCATGACAAAGTTACAGTCCGGACACAAATGTGTGCATATGCTTATGGAGGAATCCATTACCTTCAAACCAAGATGACCTTGACCTGAGCTAGGGACGGGGTCTTGCACGCGACACGTCGCTTGATGGCTAGACATGTGTGCCTAGTTATTTTAAAATCCTTCAATGCATGACAAAGTTACAGTCCGGACACGAATGTGTGCATATATAGAGGACCATAACCTTCATACTCCATGGGACCTTCACCTTTGAGGTAGGGATGTGGGTCTTGCACGCGACACGTCGTCTTGATGTGCTAGACATGTGTGCCAAGTTATTTTAAAATCCTTCAATGCATGACAAAGTTACAGTCCGGACACGAATTTGTAAGTGGGGACGCACCGGACGGACGGACAGACAGACGGACGGACGGACAGACGGACGGACGGACAGACGGTCAGACGGACAGACGGACAGACGGTGCGATTTTAATATGCCACCCTTCGGGGGCATAAAAATGAAATAATCATATATATTTTTGCAAAGTCTACAGTATTTCAAAACGGATACACAACAAAAATAAGGCTTGTAACAAAAAATAAGTGAAAGTTGTATGGCAAGAAGTCTGATATCACAAACACTGCTTAGTTGATTGCATGTGACCAGCATGACAGTGTAGAATGTGGAGGTGAAGAAATCAGTAACCACACATATCATTTAAACAAACCTGCGAGAACTGTGACGTTATCGTGGAACTGACGATGCAAGAAATAATGTTCAAGCTCTGACTCTGTTTGAAACCCTCTAAAGATGTTGAAATCTACATCATTCATTATATCTAACCAGGTACATGACATGCTGTCCAGTACTGTACAAGCATGGCTCAATGTTGACAAGTGTTCTCTGTCTACACTTTCCATCGACTGGTTCTGTTAACGACAGAAGACAGACATGTAAATGACTATGCTCATGGTTAGAGACTGTTAAATTGTTGTGTGTGAAATAACTGCATTATTTTATATAGAATAAGCAACAATTGTACATTTTCACAGATATGTTTCTTAAACAAAGCAGCGTTACATCAATACATGTACAGAAACATCACTAACAAGAAGTATTACTGAAGGTGATTAATACCCTCGTGATTACTTGAACACAGGAATAAAGAATTATATGAATATCTAAAAGACTGTTTCCACTGGACAGATTCCCATTCCATCCAGTGGTTGCTGAGAAATAGCCATACAAAAATCTCTATGTACACTAGACTTATGAAAAAATCAAAGGGCCAAAACTCAATGAAAAATTATCTGAGTGAAAGATGCTGAGGACATGCACAAAAAGGCTTGGTACCGATCACTCCTGTGAAGTTTCATAGATTTTCATCCAGTAGTTGCTGAGAAATAGCGTGAACAATACTTGCTGAATAAATCAAAGGGCCTTAACTCAATAAGAAATTATCTGAGTGCAACATGCTAATGATCGTGGTATTAATCATCCCTGTGTAGTCTCTATGATTTCTGGCCTATTATTGCTGAGAAATATACAGTGTGGATAAATCAAAGGGCCGTTACTCAACAAAAAAATGATCCTAGCACAACATATGCCATAGGTTTGGTATCAATTACTTCCGTGAGGTTTCATTTATTTCCGTCCTTTGGTTGCTGAGAAATAGCGAGGACAAAATTTTCTTAAAATTCAAAGGGCAGTAACTCAATGCACAACATAGAAGCAATAGGCTTGGTATTTATAACTTTATCATTGTACCCCATTTGGCTGCTGAGAAATAGAGCAGACAAAATTTGCTGAAAAAATTAAAGGGCTGTAACTTAAGGAAAAATTATCCAAGCGCAACATGCCAATGATATGCACAAATAAGCTTTGTACCAACCACTCCTGTAAAGTTTTATTGGTATCTGGCCAATAGTTGCTGAGAAATGTGCATGGACGGACAAGGTAACTCCAGTACACTCCCCTTAAACTTTTTTAAGTATATATTTGAGAAAGAATATTTGAAGTGTTTTCTTTTTATTTCAAGACCCCCACCCCCTCACTTTCCCTCACCCCCTCACTCTCCCCCACCCTCTCACTAAATTTCATTATTAAACAAGCAATCAGTATTTCACTTACCTTTAGCATGTGAAGTTGCTGACTAACATTGCCTGAAATCTTCCTCCACTGCTGGGCATAGTATGTTATATTAGCAGCAACAGCTAGTGTAGTGTTCACCTGAAAAAGTACACAATTTAAAAAAATTTTCATCATGGTAATGAGAGGGGGAGTGGGGGCACGTTTTCAACTAGACTTCTAAAGGGTAGTATTCTGTCCTGACTTTATTATTAGTTTCTCCTGTATGTCTTTCAAAGTCTATTAGATCCAAGTCATAATTATTAACAAGACAGTCTTAACAACATATTTCATACAGATAATTCTTAGGAAACTTAAATACTAGTACATGTACAATGTATTGTTCAACCCTTGAATTGACACAGCTGGACAGAAACTTTATACAACCAATTTGAGAAGGCATATAATTCACATAAAATGTAGAATTTTTTTTACGGGCTTAAGGAAATACAAAGAAAATGCAAACTAAATAATATGACCTTGACCTTTTGCACTAAAATGTACTCGGTCTGATAATGTGTGTATCTCCTCTCGAGATCGATCGAGTGAGGCAGTGAAGGTTCACCCAGCAGGGGGATAAGTCTGTAGTCAGAAGTATTGAAGAAAGAACGTTGAAATGATCATCAGAGGGATGCGATAGAGAGAAGAAAGAGTAAACAGACTGATTGAAGAACAGTTTATTACCCAACAAATACTGACAGAAAAACATTGAATTCGAGATGACAAAATCTTTGTAGCCCCCAACTACCGCTATAAACATATAAAAGTTTTTTAAAACAGGATTTCTGATAACTGCTCTCTTAGTTTTTTGGTCTTATACTAATGTAAGTTTTTTTCTACCTTGTGTATAATTTTGAGAGTGGCTGTGTTGTTTGGAGCAAAGAGAATCTTTGGACTGTTGTAGAATATGTGTGTCAGTATCTCCAGCTTCCTCTCTAAACCTTTCATCTCTATGTCTGAAACATATTGCCATCATTCATCAATAGTCAGCATAACTTTCAGTTATATACAAAAGTTTTACAATGTGTCTCCCGTGAGTGTTTTAAAAAATATTAATTCACTGATATACATATAATACACATTATGCAGACTTTCCATGTTCCAAACAGGTTACAAAGGCATAATTCTAACACTATTGGAAATTTCTCCTATATACACAAAGAAGGATTTGAGCGTGATAAAACTATTAAGTATATCACGCTAGGCGTCCGGAACTATTTTTGACTGCTGAAATTCCCTCCCGTGTAATTTTCACATCTACGAGTGTGCATGCGCTAAAACGCTTGGATTGGTATTGTTGTAAATGAATTTACGCAATGTTAAACAAATCGTAGTAAAATTTTCTACACTTCCGGTATCGCCAGCAATATCAGAAACAACAAAAATAAGACGAATAGCGTTTTATTTGAGGAGTAAAAAAGAACAGCCAAAATTTCATGAAATGCAAGGAATGCACGGAAAACTACAAGTTTCAAGACAGCGACTTTATGAAAGCGCAGCAAATAGTACCCCATCGAACATGTATTTGTTTAGATTTATTTTTGAATACGTATTATATCACTGTGGTCTTGTTCTTCGTTATTAATCACTCGCCTTGACCTTCGTGTGTTACACGCACCTCCCCACAGTGATATACTAACCGGTATATCACTCAAAAATGAAATCTATTTCCTAAATATAGCTGTCTTGTCATACACATATTCTTCTTTTTATGTTTAGATTGTTTATAGTCCCGGCCGACTGTAATAGATTCTACCTTACCATTTTGTGGTATGTGATCACTGCTGTTGTCGCTGATATTTCCACTAGGGCTTGTTCCGCACAGAAATGGTTCCAAGTTTCTCCACACTGCATTGAAACTATCCACCTTTTTCTTCTTTGTTGTGTTTGGCTTAAAGATACATGCAAATAAAATTCAAGTACTACGCCACTATCGACCAATGTCTGAGAAAAGTAACACTGCGAAAAACTGCTGGATACACCATGTACACGTAACACTTTTTCATCTACATTGGGAAAAACTGTCGTGTAAACGAAACACTTTTCCATCTACTCTGCACGGTATAACAGAGTGATAAAATATTCTAGAATTATTATGAATAACTTAATGAAAAAAAAACATCTTTAAACTTCAAATTAAGATAAAAAAAGAAAAGAAAATGGTACTTGTCTACATAGCAAACATTTTCAGATTATGGAACGAACAGCTGAAACAAGCATTCATTAATGTTAGCTGTATTTAACACAATGAAAACATGCAGCCAAATTATCGCAATGTCAGTGCCATACGTTGAATTCTTACCAGAGATTCTGTCGAGGTGGTGCTATCATTATGGCAGAATTTGTTGACCTCATTTTTGTCAATATCTACCATCTTAGGGAGGTAACTCTCAATTGTGCTTATAATAAAATTGAAAGGGAATTCTGAAAAAAAAATACAGTACAAACTAGAGTTAAGATAATATTATGGCCAGTAATTATAAGAAACTCGATCTCAACTGTTTTACGGTGGATTCAAGCGTTCTATTTCTATTTCTTGCCGACTCAAAATAAAATTTGTTGTATTGTATTTACTATAGTATTGCATAGAGTTTAATTTAAAAGCTTTTATTTAAGAAATAGAGGTTGATTAATCACGGTGCGTGCACGGGATTTTTTGGAGGGGGGGGGGGGATATTTTTTTTTTAAAAAAAAAATTGGGAACAATTTATTATTTCGATTTTTTTTTTTTTGAAAACGCGATTTTAGGCGTAGTAGGTACCGCCTAGGGTACGATGTGGGCGTGCTGTTCTCGTGTTGCTCATTTAAGGCACGCGCCTGAAAACGTGCTGTATTTTATCGTAAAATAAAATACAGGCTTTTCCCTATATGCTTATATAGGAAAAGCAGCCGCTTGTGTTAGAATAATCATTTAATGACTGAACAGTCACATGAATTCTCAAAACAGGGGTGAATACTAAGGTTTTACAATGTTGGATGAAACCACAGGAAGTTGATATTTTGTCAAAAAAATAAAAAAGATCAATGATTTTTTTTGCAAGATAGTCTACATTGATCTTTTTTATTTTTTTGACAAAATAGCAACTTCCTGTGATGAAACTCTGGTTTTACATAAAGATAACTTGTCTCCATCAAAAACAAATCCAACAATTACAACTGTTCTCATTTAATTTTGAAAGCACTGTCACTCGTTATATATCCTCACTCACAGAAGTATAGTAGCTAGTGTATACTTTCGTGCCTCACTGACTCTACTGTTCATTATTAGATGCTATAAATGGTATCTACATATTCCATTTCATTTCTTGTTTTCAGTCAGTTAGGACCTCAGAACTGCACAAAATAAGACTACTTAACATCGATTCCGACCAAATAATATGTGATGAATAGTTGCTCCAAGGATCTATTATAGTTTATGGGTCTTTGGTTGTTCCTACCACAGACACATATATTCCTACCTTGCGACTAGTCTAACTATTTCGACTTCGAAGACAAACCGAATTTATAGGCTGATATTTTATAATTGTATAAGATCAGATCTGTATCAATATCAGATCTGTGAAAGGGGTCACACAGAAACACCAAATTAATTAGGCTACCTTGCGACATGAGTAAAATCTGTGTCAAGTTCACATCGCTGTTTGAGAATGTAAATCGATCGATAGATCTATATTCATCAGGAAAGCTCTCCAGAATGTTTCCGTTCTGTTGCAGAATATCGTCTAATTGTTCCAGAATGGTATAAATCCTAAAATGTACACAAGCAAATTATAAATGGCGAATAAAAACGAAGGGAGGTAACTTTGGCAAAATACCAGGGCGCTGCTAAAATTCGTTCATAGGTCTCCACCGGTCTCCGGTTTAATCATGGACCAAAACATAATTATTATACCGTTTCAAATATATTTTTACCGATATATCTTCTTTTTGACATACATCTATTTATGTCTTTATTTCACGCCTCATCATGTGTTCGCGTCCTTTTGTCTACTGAATGAGGTATACTCAAACGGAAGTTTTCAGAAATCCAGTCAAAACGAGCAGACCATAATTGTACACATTATGTAGTTCTATCCTCATGGTTATGTAGAGAATGCATATCTTTAACCATTTTAAACCATGGTCTACTACCGTGATAAGATGTATAAATTATGCAGTACATGATTCAATCATGACATCTCTGCTGTTTCAATGTTACTCAAGCACGGACCTAAATACACGTGTTTTTTGTTATCATTTTACAGCCTTTCATACCACATTTTTAAATTTGTTCTTAAAGTAGGTAACTTAGAGCTCATGTTATATTGTTTTCTGCGTTGCGGACTTGAAAAAAAATTAATTGTCTTCGCTGCTATGTCAGTGCACGATATGCAGCGTGCATAACCGATATCGAGAAATATAGGTCGTTTGATTAATAAGTTGACATCTGTTTTACAGTTTCTAACATTAAAACTCAGAACCAAATGCATAAACACTTGTGACAGAACTGAGTGGTTCGTACAAGCTTGTTCCTGCTGGAATTGACGATTGCAATGAAGATAAGAAAACCATTTGACAGCACTCATTTCCCCCCAATCAATTAATATGTATAGTATCCCGTCCGTACATCTCATTAATAATATCGTTAAGGGAATTGTCTTACGAAAATACAAGATAAAACACCACCTTCCGTATCAACTTCAGACAGTAACTGTGTTCCATTGACAAGCTAAGGTACGTACCTCGAGTTATTTTCCTTATAAACATGTGCATCACTTGCGCAAAATGCTTGCAAAACTGGAATGATTCCTGCTGAAGGTAGAGGCTGAGCATAATAAATCTCTGAAAAAAATGAAATAAAACCATGTTATACTTTACCTAATACTATTTTATGAACAAACCAAAGAATAATATGTATTATGTATAAAGGTAAAGTGACTGCTTATTAACCGTTCGCGCAACATCTGTTTAAGGGTCCGCTAAGCCACTGACCCCTTTCTGGGAACATTTTTCCTATGGTCTTTGTTTCCCGTGAGAAAACTTCTCCTCGCTTATCTCCTCTGCCGGACTTTTTTGTTATTGTAGGGAGACAGGGGGGGGGTGGTTGTTTTTATGTAAACATGTTGGTATTCATTTCTTAGTTAGATCATTATATAGCAGTTTGAAGTAAAATTCAGAAGGAGCATTTTTCATGCATGTATGTTTCATGTTACTTGTGTAAAATGCTTTAAACGGTGAGGAAATCACCTTCCAACGGATAAGGAATCCACCCGGGGGGGGGGGGGGGGGGGGGGGGTGTTGGGTTTTGGGGGGGGGTGTTTTTTTTTTTTTTTTTTTTTTTTTTTTTTTTTTTTTTTTTTTTTTTTTTTTTTTTTTTTGTGGGGGGGTAAGTAGGTGGGGTATTTAAAGCAATACCAGACTACAACCCTGCTTGGATTCAAATCTCCCGATCTCATATGTCTGTCTTTAAAACAATAATTTAACTCACACTATATATTGGCAGGGTAATGCATTTTAACTCAGATGTGCAACCCGTGTGCTTAAGAAATAAATTAATCTTCCCCTAGAAAAGCAGGATAGCTCCTTCCGCCACCTACTGACTCTGACCCGCTGTCTCCAGCTTTCCGCCCCTCAGTCCATTGTCCTCACTCGTTCATTTCCGAAATATTCCGTAAAAATGAATACATGATCCCAGAAAAAGAGGGCTGATGGGGGTTGGGGGAACAGAGAATGAGGGAAATTATTCATAATTTATGATAATGCATGAACGAACACTGACTCACCTTCCGGAATAGGAAACGCTTTCTGCGTTCGTCGTATGCATAAAAGTACAATAAATAATGTCAGCGGGATAAACACCTCGAGAAGGAAAATGATCTGAAAAGAATCAAGAACAGCTTTATATGTTATTGTACATGTATATATGTCAAAGGGCAATACTGGATTTAATTTTTTTTCCATTGATTTGCCCTTGCAAGCTTTGTTCAATACATGTCAAGTTTGTGTAGCATGTGTAGGGTAGTTCTACATAGCTGCGCACAGAAAGCGAGTACAGCTGTACATTTTCATTGTAATTGCTAATGCATAATCAATCTCGCTGCGCTCTAGATAGAAAGAGAGCAGTAAAATAGGCTGTATTACATCTTTTATTTGATGACAGGCTATTAACGTTTCCTTTGAAACACGATACACAAATGTGTCTGTGCACTAAGATATAAATTTACTATATCACACATGTACATACCGTATATAACGACTCCTGATAGAGCGAAATTTCGGATATAACGAACATATTTTCTGGGGCCAATTTTCCCCTTCTTTATTTAATATGAAAATGATATATGGATATAGCATACTCCGGATATTGAAGAACAAATATCAAAGGTATAAACGTACATACCGGGTGTCTCTTTTTGGTGGTGAAATTTTTCCACAGTAGCAGACGCAGTTGCAAGGAAAATCCAGGCGTAACATTCGTTACCTACAACGATACATGTACATTTATACGATAAGTTGTTACAAATAAAATACAATCAAACGATGTTTTTTTCAAAGTCCCTATATATAACTAGCAGATTATTTACCCTACAAATACATAGTTAGACATAGCACAATAAATGAATGCATTTTTCAGGAAGAGCATATATACATTGTATTCGAGAAATATCTCCGACCAAAATTGCAACCTTCTTTAGTAAATCGCCAAAACCATTGATGAAGGTTTAAGGAATTGCAAAATGTTTTATTTCGCTATTTTTACTGGTATAGCTGAAAATTTGAGGTTTGCTGACACTTTTTTCAATCAATGAACATCATGTTCATATTATTACTCATCTTAAAATTGCAACCAGTTTTAGGGTGTATCTTTAAACATGTATAAAAACGTATTTGTACACGTAGATGTGCGACAGTGTCCTGTAGAAAGAACGTTTTGGTGTGCTTAAACTTATAATTCTATCTACTCTCTAGCACCTATACCTCTTTAGCCATCCTCACTTTCTCACTGATCCCAGTTCATGCACTATAGTCTCTTTTGACACTCCACCAAATAGCTAGGTGACGGTGGTGATATTGTCTACAGACGAAACAGGTGTTCTCTGTATTATAAAACAGTCAAACATTTAATAAAGATAAATTATGAGATAGCAAGACGAGTATTATCATCTTTCTGAAAATTAAAATGAAATTTGACAAGTTGTCTTGATTAGCTCAAGTTTGTTCTATATACATGTACAAGTACAAATGTATATCAATAGTTAAATCAATTCTTTGCAGTACAAGATTTCAGCGGCTGACTTTCATTCATGTTTAACAGTGATGCCAACGGGAAAAAAACTTGATGCAAAGTTACGTACTTGAGGCAGCTATCATACATTATTAACCGTTGAAAAATTCGTCAGCACATTATATTTGAAAGTTGATACATATACAGGGGGTCGGACGTAATTCATGTTTCTCGGATTTTCAAGCGCAGTTTTGATGTAGATTCGTTCAAAATGCTGACGTAAGACGTTTTTTTGTTCAGTACGAAAATTTAATCATGTAAGTAAATGCTAATTTGTCATTCGTTTGAATATTTCAATTGAACACGTCCGTTCGCTAGGCGCATGTAATTACTGAACTCGACACATCTGTTTTGAGTCCTAGAGTGAAGAACAAACAGGTTATTGAAGGGACACATTGGTAGGTAGTGGCCAGGCTTGTTTTTTGTGGCGTATTTGTCCCATGTTTGGACCGAGTTGTCCCATGTTTGGACCGAGTCCCATGTTTGGACCGAGTTGTCCCATGTTTGGACCGAGAAACCATACTGCTCTAGTTTATTACTATGTAAAATATTAATAGATCTTATGTAACCCCCAGTATATTAATAGATCTTATGTAACCCCCAGTGCCAGATAGTTACATTAACATTTCAAGCATTTTGTGGCAATACATTTTACTCTTTATTCCAAAAAGAAATATCTCTCTGATTTCAAAGACATAGCTTTCGGTTATAATAGACTAAGTGATATCTCTTTAACACTGAGAGATATATTTGTTCCACAGGAAGATATCTCCTTATTTTTAAGGAAATCTCTTAAACCGAGTGAGATATCCTTTTAACATCATTTGAGGGATATATTTCTGCTTTCGAGAGATATCTATCAAAGTTTCAGAGATATCTCTCAGAGTTACAGATATATCTTTTACAGTTACAGCGATATCTCTGTACATAGAAGAGGTATCACTTTTTGAAAGATATACTGCTATATGCAATAGAGATCTTTAAACAATATCTATGAGAGATAACTTTCAAAACAACAAACACATAATAACTTATCCCCGTACCTTTGTTTTGGACCAGCCCCACCACTGGACACTGCTATATACCAGTATCCTGTACAATGCCCGCGTTTTATTCGTGGTCTACGAAATGAGCAATCAGTATGGCCAGACACAATAATTGTACCGTATGAGAGATATCTCAATTTTGCAGAGATATCTTTGTAAAGTAAAAAGATATCTTTCTGATGAAAAGAGATATATCTGAACGGTCATCAAAAAGATATCTATCGCATAACATTTTTTGATAACACTCATATTTCACATAGAATAGAATTCGCTTACAGAATGCATAAAACTCTTACTGCGAACCCGGACATACAGCATGTCCGAACCCGAGAAACATGAATTAACTCAGTGTAGACCAACATGAAATTGTAAAAAGAGAAATGTGTCCAAAAGAAAACATGTGTTGAAACTGTGATTGAAGATTTTTCAATGACATGTACATTTGACGACTGCTTCTCAGTTCTGACCCGTACTCGCTCCCAAAGACGGGCACCTTGGTCTGACATGGTCAATTTCCATCCAACAGGAGTCGGACCTACGACCTTGGGGTTCGGAGTCTGACGCTCTACCCCTACACTTACGTCTTTTAATTTTGAAAATAAAAGTAAATAAAGAATGCAAAGTGATAAGTCCAAATAATTGTACTCAACTGATGAATATCGTTATATTTTTTGCTAGGCGCTATCCAGCCTCCGTAAAAGCGCAGATAGCATGGAAAATGGGTCTACATTTGGAGTAGAATTATTGAGACTACAAAGAGATGACATCCCTAAATACATGAAATGCTAGAGAGCATCGTTCAGAAAAGCCTTTGAATATAATTAAACGTCTGGAACTTACCAAAATGTGAACTGGTAAATAAGGTACTGGTACTACACTGGATTAAAGCATTCAGGAAATATCACAGATTGTCGGGTTCAGTGTTTTATTTTATTTTACATACACATGTCCTATATATTAACCCAGTATACATGCAAAATAAGCTTTTGAGTATAGGAGAATGTTTGTAAATACGATATGTGGATCAACTTACATCGGAATGGAGGATTTTGAAACGTGTGTGTGTACTTAATGTAATTTCAGTGTCATATCTTAGTTTTATCTGTGTACACTACATGATATGAATTTGCAAAAACAACTTAAATCTGGAAAATGCTGACGGGAATGAATCTGCTCAAGTCGTCTGCACTGTGCTTGTCAGTCAATACTACCATGCACATATTATAATGAAATCTGACATACCTTATTAGTTATCCGACTCCAAGTGTACATGTTATAACATAAACCCACATAATATTTACGTTAATTTTTCCGTCCTTTTACCTTGGGTATAGTCTATATCATTAACAATAAAAATCCATTCAGCCATGTCTGTTTACTAACGTATCATCCATAGGTTGAACCTGACCAAACAAGACCCTGTGCAATATCGATCCTGTATCGACCTATCTCGGTAGATTTACCCGATTAAACTTTGTCTTTGAAATATTAATTTCATGTACAATTTACGACTGGCGATACAAAAGAAAAGCGAGTTAGCGAAATCTTCATGATATCATCCAATTGAATAAATTTATGTGCAAGTTCAATTTGCGTGATTTGCCGCAGAATTGTTTTTTCTGTAGATTATCTGCACGCGCCATGTCAGACGACAATTGAAACAGTTATGTCATGTGAAATGTATGTCCCATATATCGTTTATAATGAAGCAGCAGCTGCAGTCTTTAAAAAGAACAAGAGCGTCGCAACTTGGATATAGGTAAATATGTGTCAGCTTTCATGGTAAATAATATACACTGAGTAACTTGCTGTGCATTTTTTGTTGTCTTCTATAAATCTAAGTGTTTAACTGTAAGTACAAATATTGTGAATGCCTAAGTAGGCCTAACGTTATATAGTACTTGACGCAAAAATGACAATCTACCACCAGTTTTTCTACACTCGTATTACTTTTCAATTTACTAGTCGAAATGAAAACAAGTAAACAAACATAGTAGTCACGTGACAAATGTGTACGGTCAGATTGCTCGGCTGTTTTTATCATTTCAATCAACAACGGAAGAAGATGATAGATACAGTAGCACCACTGTTGGCAAGGAGACCTGTTTTAAGCCGCTGCTACTGACTGAGTGGATGCTATTTACACATCAAAAATCTGTTAATCCAACTAAAATAGATTTTTTTTGGCTTCTGCAGCTATTACGAATATTCACAATTGCAAATGTGTCACTCTCTCGTAAAGTTGAGTGTTAAATGTAGGCAATTTTCTTCAGATGAGTTTGAATCCATGTGTACACAATTTCATTTCGGACAATGTGACAGTGATGTAATTGAGATGTGCGTACATACAAGTTTAATACCATGATATTCGGCTACCAACACGGGTGAACGATACCAAAAACGTATGATATATCATATACATGAGGGATGTTTAATTGTTCATCGTACTAACAGAACCAAAATATAACACATATTTATGCACTTTGATACATTTTGACACGTTTAGCTGTATTCCCATATGGAAAAGATTTAAGTAATTAAAGTTGCCTGATAGAACTTCACGCAATCGACGATTTAACTGTTCAGTGTTTTTGTTGCCAAATGTTTCGTTGTATGCGACCAAGGCAAAAACAGCACATTTTATGCTAGAATATAAAGATTTGGCATGTAATTGTGTCACTGAAAAGCAGTTTCCTGGAAAAGGATCAGTATTAAAGTCCTATCATTCACAAGAAACTGCCAAAGAAACATAGATCTAGTCGGCAGCTGACCTTCAATCAATGAGATATTACAGCAACCAAATAAGCGTTTTGTGATTATATCATGGATTCTAGCATAAAATGTGCTGTTTTTGCCTATTTTGCCGGTGTTTTAACAGGAGATAAAACGTGTGTTAACGGGGAGATTCACGCGCCGTTATAACCCGTTTTCATTTATGCGCATGCAGTACAGGGCCATTGTAAACAATGGACCTGTCTCCTAAGTCTTACATCATGTACGGCGTCAACAGTGCCGGGCTTAAAAACCGCTGGTGACGTCATCAATATGACATAAACAACACGGACGTTGTCCTGAACGTCGTACTAAAACGAGCGTTTCATTTTTATTTTATGATTTTTTTTATGCTATTTATGCTAGAATAGCGCTAACGAACGTTTTTTCGTGTGATAACACCTGCAGAAACTCTCGGGATATGTTGGTGCCCTCGCCCTTACGGGCTCGGGCACCAACCATCCCTCGGGATTCTGCAGATGTTATAACACGAAAAAACGTGCGTTAACCCTACAGTGTAACAGTTGTTTGTGCGTGATCTCTGGAAAAGATTATTTGAAAGTGAGTTAAAGTACCCTAATAGTACTATCAAATTACCATTCTTTTATAATCGGTTAATACGAGTTCTCTCTTCAACAAATGGTCGTTTTTTTTTTCAAACAATTAAGGAAATACAGAATTTTCTTAATGTCTTTTTAAGGTGTGCACGCTTTGTGTCTTTATTTCTAAAGATTTTAACTATGTCCCACTACCATGAGTAAAACTCAATGAACGATATTCACTGCGAGTAATAAACAATGCTCACTGTGAGTAGTACCAGCTCACTATGAGAAGTGACAGCTCACTGAGTAGTGACAGCTCATTGTGAAAAACGTATGTCAACAGTCGTAAGTTATTTGATAGAGAGGTTTAAAAGGCAAAACGCTTTCATTGGTACTCTTTACAAAATAACCTGCTTAATGAATGTAATGTGGATCAGTCTGCTTTTTGGAAGTCTGTGGGTAAGATTGGAGTTGGTTATTCAAAGCATAAAAAGATACCATTAGAAAGTACATTACCAAGTGGTGAAATTTCTACTAATGTTAATGTTGTATTAGATAAATGGAAGACGGAGTTTAGCTCATTATTTCAGAATGATCAAGGGTCAAATAGTGTTTTAACAGAACAGGATGTTGCAGATAATATTTGTCATAGCAATAACAGCTCCAGTTTTAACCAGCCTATTACTGTGTAAGAGGTTAAGAAAGCTGTAGAAAGTGCAAACCTTGGTAAAGCAAGTGGTGTTGATAATATTCCAGTGGAGGTTCTCAGAAATGACACATCTATATATTTTCTACATGTTCTGTTCAATGTGTGTTTTCATTCTGGTACTATTCCAACATTATGGGGTAAGTGTATTATCAACCCTATCCCGAAAACGTCCACTGCTGACCCAAGGGAGAAGCATAGCCTTGGCATCTTCCATGTATAAATTGTATTGTTCTGTATTAAATGCTCGTCTAAGTTCATGGGTTGAAGATAACGATAGAATAGAAGATGAACAAAATGGCTTTAGAAAGAAACGTAGTACAATCGATCAGATCTCTTCATTAGTCAGTATAATTGAAATCAGAAACAAGGGTAAATTATCAACATTTGCTGCCTTCATTGATTTTAAAAAAGCATACGATTTTATAAACAGAGATTAGTTATGGTCACGTTTGAAAAGTATTGGGGTTAATATGTACAGTATAGGTAATATGTACAGTGCCATAAAGTCTCTCTACTCTAATGTATCGGCTTCTGTTCGTGTTAACTCTTTTAACACTGATTGGTTTGAGGTTAAAACAGGTTTGCGACAGGGATGTATTTTGTCCCCGCTTCTTTTTAACCTTTTTATCAATGATCTAACCATATATTTGAAGTCTTTTGATATAGGTATAGATATTGATAATGAGAAAGTTTGTATTTTGCTTTATGCAGATGACATAGTATTGCTAGCTAGTAATCCTCATGATTTGCAAGTTCTGTTAAATGCACTAAATATTTGGTGTGGTACAAATGATATGATTGTTAACTGTAAGAAAAGTAATATTATACACTTTCGACATACATCAATTTCTAGAACTGATACTGTTTTTCAATGTGGAAACAATATATGTCCAGTTGTGGATAGATACACATACTTAGGTTTAGTTTTAAGTGAACATCTAGATTTTAATGTTACTGCCAAAACTGTAGCTCAAAGTGCCAGTCGTGCACTTGGTCTTGTCATTGCTAAATGCAAGGCTGTAGGTGGTGTTCCCTACAATGTTTACACAAAGTTGTATGACTCTGTTGTTTGGCCTGTTATTAACTATGGTTCAGCCATTTGGGGTTGCCGCTCCTACTCCTGTATTAATGCTGTACAGAATCGTGCTATGCGATTTTACCTTGGTGTGGGGAAGTATACACCTGCCCAAACAAAAAAAAGATTGGAACCAATAATCACAGCAAATAACCAACAAATAGTTATTTGGTAGATATTTATTGCTTCTGGAAATGCCATGCAAATGAGCTTAACAAATAACTAAAGCAAATAACTAACAAATCGTTTCGCTGAAAGCAAATAATTAACAAATAACTTTTGGAATGGGGAGTATATATCTAACAAATAAGCATCAAATAATGAAGAGGTGTGGCTTATATTTCAAACAAATAAGCACCAAATAATTCCAGGGAAAGCAAATAATTAACAAATAACTTTTGCAATGAACATCGTATATCTAACAAATAAGTATCAAATAATGGTAGAAGAGTGGCTTCAATTCTTTATTAGTCTAACAAATAACCACCAAATAATCTCTTTCGATCCCCTCTCTCTCTCACTCACTCACTCACTCACTCACTCACTCACTCACAGTCTACACCGTCACCAGCCGGGTCACAACAATCAAGGAAGCTGTCGTTTCGAGTTCCTCCTTCCTGCCACACAACTTCTCTTCCAAGGTGGTACAGTGTAGCCTGTCAGTCATGAAGTCTTCATTGAACATACAGGGGACATATCTGAAATAAATCACAAAATAACAAAATGAAAAACAGCATATAATGCCTCCCACGGTACAAACAAAACACAGATGCATATACATATAAAAATTTTCAATGCATCATTTCAAATGTCTAGGTTGATAATATTTACATTAACAATCAAGACTGCATGATCTCACTTGGTTAAACTGCTGTCACACTAGTATCGTTTAAAACACGTTAAACATGAGGGACATTATGGCCCTATATTGCTTATATACGTACCACTGTTCATTATGTCAAGGCCATAAAGAATCTTGTCAGTGCAAAAAAATGCGACTCCAAATCTAAATACGTTTTTTAATGATTTTTACCCAGTGATCAAAACAAATGATTTTGCCCCTTACAACCAGTATGAATCATGATTAGCCTGCACATACATGCAGTCTCATCATGATCTCAACTATTCACTTAACAGTTCGTAAAATAAGTATCTTGGTAAACAAGTTTACCTGATGGATATTGTTCAAATTGAATATTGACAAGTCCAGGTTTGGAAAATTAGCATTCTGTGTAAGAAACCAAACTGTGTGTGTCACTGGACTGCGTGCATGCACTTTCCCAAAATTAATTTTAATTTGTACAAATAACGAACATGTACATGTACATACTTAAAAAATTGAACTTACCCTGAGTAACCTTTGAAGGATCCTTATAATTAAACGCTCCATTATATTCTATTCCAATCGAAAGTAGGTTGCATGCTGAAATTCAGGCATTACATGTATATATATGTACCGTTAAGAATAATTAAGAATGAATTTGACTTAGTTATATTAATGTAGGGAACTTCTAATTCAATAAAACAATGTACATGTATTCTAGTTTTACTTAACAAGACTATATATCATTACGTACGATGTATGGTATTAAGTCCGCATACCTGCATTTGAAGTTATTAACCATTTTACTTTGTTAATTGCAGAAACTGTATTCTGTACTGAATTGCACATTAGCAGTTTAAATCATTTGGAAATTAATAACTTCCGTGAACTTTTATTTATCAATATTAACAAAAGATCAACTAAAATCCGATAAAAATCAACAATTCAGTTCTGTAAATCCTGCTTTTACAAAAAAGTCTGTGTCTGAAATTACCTTTGCATATATTTTCTCCTAATTGAATCCTTCAGGTTTGATGCTGAACAATCCATAGTATTGTCAAATTCTTTTCATAAAATATTCACAAACATTACTGTCATAAGAATGCAAATAATACTTTTCGTTCTTCAAAAAATAAAAGCTTTATCACAATAATATTCATGTAGCTGTTTAGATGTACACAGCATAAAATACTCTGTTTTGAATCCACCAATCAGAAAGCGTTATCTTTGTAAACATGAGCAAATTTCCTACATCTTGGGATAAACTTGACCTCCTGTTATCAGTAAATGGTTCCCATGGTTAACAGTGTGTTCAATATAATATCTCAATGAAAGCTGGGCACAGGTGCTACTCATGTATCTCATGTTGCAGTAGATATTTTCTCTACACAAAATGAAATGCTTTACTATTTTGTACATTTATTTGAGTGCTCAATGGTACAAATGTATTTAAGTACTGAAATACATGTACAAACATTATATAGTATATATCAAGGGCTTTCAAATAGTACTATTTGAAAGACCTTGAGTAAATTAACTAAGTGTTATTTTGAAAATATAACGAACGTGTAGATTTAGATACACATGTTGGTTGAATTTCTCAAAAGCACAATTAAATTCAAGGCAATGAGAAATACCCATAAATTGTGTTGCTAATGTATTTGAATGATACTACGTATTTCTCCAGTGTATACGTACTAAAATATCTATACTTCCCGCAATTAATGAAAACAATTACAATTTTGCAAGTGTATACACTTTCGTTTGCATTTCAGACTGCCACAAGTGAAACGAATAATGAACAAATCATATTTAAGAGGATACAAGTGCAACGAATAACTAACAAATACTATTTTAGAAGATACAAGTTCAGTGAATATCTATCAAATAATTGAAGTTTAACAAATAATTAAGAAATAACTTTTACAGAAACGGCATGTTTGTTATTTGGTGCTTATTTGTTAAATGAATATGTTACAAATAAGTTAACAAATAAGAATTTTATTATTTGTTAGTTATTTATTGATGATTTGATCATGATTTGTTAAGGATTTTTTTGGTTTGGGTGTTGCAGCATTGTCAGGTGAAATAGCTTGGCAACCACCAGTGGTGCGACAGTGGAAATCAGTTATAACATTTTGGTCCCGCCTTTGTAATACTGGCGTCTGTCGACTTAATAAACGGGTTGCATTATGGGCTACAAATAAAGCGAGTTATGTTTGTAAGAATTGGTATTTTGTAGTCAAAAACAAATTAGCTGAGTGTAATGTAACAGTATACAACAATCTTTCAAACCTTCAAAAATCAAATTAGTAAATTGTGTTGTAAATAACATGATGGATAGGTATATAGCTGATTGGAGACAATGTATTAATAGCCATGTTGGAAGCTCTGGCACAGGTAGAAATAAGTTGAGAACTTACTGTACATTCATATCAGATTTTTGTGTCGAACCCTATTGTCAGTTGATATTATCTCCTTTGCACCGGTCTGCATTTAGTAAGTTTCGGTGTGGAGTCGCTCCAATCAGAATCGAAACTGGGAGATATGAAAAATTAGAGCTACAAGATAGAAAGTGTCCATTTTGTAACGCTGTTGAAACTGAATTTCATGTTATGATGAAATGTAGCCTGTATGATGACCTAAGAGTAACATTATTTGAGAAGGCGATACATGTTGAGCCTAACTTTCTAACAATGACAGAGTCTGAAAAGTTCGTATTTTTGTTTACCTGTACTCGTTTGATAAGAATTTGTGCCAAAACCTGTTTCAATATTCTTAATAGACGTTGCTCTTTTATCTATAAATAGTGTCCCTTTGTAGTAATTTATCATGTTTCTTTTAGTTCTTCTATGTAGTTACTGCTAATCAGTTCATTTCTGATCTGATCTGAGATGATAATTGGTTTTTTAGAATATTTTGTAATTGCGCAATAGTGCCTTTTTTTTGGTATCTTTGAATCTTATTACTGAATTTCCTTTTAGTATCACATTTAGATTTCGATTAGCAGCAATTACATAGTCTTACGTGTGTACAGACTATATGTTTACAGGATATACTGTGTAATACATGGTATATAACTCTTAATTAAATGCTAGTGATGTATCATACTGTCTTTAATCACTCTTAGAATGAGATTTTAACATGATAATATATAATATAGTTTTATTGTATCAAATGTATTATATTGTAATATGTATGATGAGATTTAATATATGTTATAATTAATAACTGCTGGTCAGTTTTAGAATTTTTATGTAAATTGTGATATTTGTGTACAGATTATGCTATATTAACAGTCTCTTGTAACTCAATTATGAGTGGCAATGTACTTTTGTTTTACTGATATTGTATGCAATGTATTTTGTACTGTGATAAAATGTACATTGATGAGACTTTAATAAATAAATAAATATGTTGTAAGCTCAATTCCAAACTTGCTCTCCTAAAAAGAATTTCGTATTATTTATCTTACGACATGAGACTCATTTTTACAATGCTTATATACTGCCCACTTTCGATTATTGTTGCACAGTATGGGGAAAAGGTACGCATGTAGAAAAAACTATATTTAAGTATCAAAAAAGAGCAGCAAGAATAATATTAAATAAACCAATTCTGACAAATTCACATTCAATGTTTAAAGAACTACAGTGGCTTTCTTTTTCAAAACGATACGCCTATCATGTAGCGCTATTAGTGTACAAATCTACACGAAATCTTGCACCTCAGTATATATCTAATCTATTGTGTTTCTCCAACAACCAAGTGTATAATTTACGATCAACTTCAAGAAAAGACCTGTATGTACAGAAAATTAACACAAATTGTTTTAAAACAAGTTTTATTTATAACAGCAGAATTGTATGGAACATAATTCCTTTGAAGATAAGAAACATTTAAATATATCTAATCTTTCAAATATCATTACAAATTGTTTTTACTACAATCCGAATACTGTTAATACTGACATGATATTGTTTATACATTTTTGTATGCGTGCTTGTATTTAATATAATGAGTGCTTGTCTTTCTTTGGTGATGTGTAAAAGAAAATTTGTACATTTTCATTACGTTTAATTTTCATTTCATTTCATTTGTGTATTATATATGCTATCTTCATCCAGACCTGGGTTCAATTATTTTTAAAAGTAATTAATTAATTACAATTAAAACAGAAATTCTTCAATTTTAAGAAAAACAATTAATTATTTTTTAATTATTTGGCAATATATTCATAATTTCACATATATTCATGTTACTATCAATGACATATTAAAAATGCAGATTTATAATTCCTCATTGAATTTTGAAAACTTGAACACTTCAAAGTTTACTGTCTGTCAGTGAATAGCACTTACATTAATACTTCTGAAGATGTATGGTATATTAGGGTTTTATCGTTGGTACTGGTTTCCCATATGACCAACGCCCCCAGAAGAGTTTAGTTATTTTAGGTTTTAGGGGGATAGTGCAAGATACAGAAAGCGTCCCAATTCCAGAGACACCCCTGGTTCTTTATCATGCCAGGTTTTCACCCATACATGGGACCTCGGTTTTTAAGTCTCATCCGAAAGACTGTTAGTAATTTTAGTTGGTCAGCCCTGGGAATCGAACCCACAACCCCGAGATTACAAATCTCGTGCTCTACCTATTGAGCTATCCAGGCTGACTTCTTTAGATGACAAGCAAGTGTGAAATTTATACCCCCAGGTGATAACAGCTACTGCACAATAACCTGTATTTTTGCCATATATATGTTTGTGACATTTTTCTGCATGTAATTGAAGAGTAATTGAATTTAATTGACAATTATTTTGCATTTGTTTGGATTTTAATTAATTAATTACAATTAAAATAATTGATTTCTGCCTCAATTACTAATTATTTTTCAATTAGTTGAAAAACTGTAATTAATTATAATTAATTAAATTATAATTGTAATTGGACCCAGGTCTGTCTTCATCAGAAGGCCACATTGAAAATATATAAATATTTTCAATGTTTATTATAATGTGTTTACCTTCTTTAAATAAAGATATTATTATTATTATTATTATTATTGTGAGTAGTGCCAGCTCACTATGAGTAGTGCCAGCTCACTATGAGTAGTGCCAGCTCAGTGAGAGTAGTGCCAGCTCAGTGTGAGTAGTGCCAGCTCACTATGAGTAGTGCTAGCTTAGTGTGACTAGTGACAGCTTACTGTGAGTAGTGTCAGCTCATTGTGAGTAGTGCCAGCTCACTATGAGTAGTGCCAGCTCAGTTTGAGTAGTACCAGCTCACTATGAGTAGTGCCAGCTCACTGTGAGTAGTGCAATCTTACTGTGAGTAGTGCCAGCTCACTGTGAGTAATGCCAGCTCAGTGTGACTAGTGCAATCTCAGTGTGAGTAAAACCAGCTCAGTGTGAGTAGTGCCAGCTCACTGTGAGTAATGCCAGCTTAGTGCGAGTAATGCCAGCTCACTATGAGTGGTCAGCTCACTGTGAGTAATGCCAGCTCAGTGTGAGTAGTGCCAGCTCACTGTGAGTAATGCCAGTGCAATGTGAGTAGTGTCAGCTTAGTGTGAGTGATGCCAGCTCACTATGAGTAATGCCACCTCACTGTGAGTAGTGTCAGCTCAGTATGAGTAATGCCAGCTCAGTGTGAGTAGTGCCAGCTCAGTGTGAGTAGTGCTCATTGAACACTGCGAGTTGTACTCACTAAACTCTGCCTACAGTGTAGTACGTATAAAAATAAGTTTTTTGTTTGTTAAATTGAATATTTCTAAAAATATTCGTGGGAAAGACGTGGCAAAGTGTGACCGTATGACCTTATACACGCATCTGGACTCCTGCTTTCCAACGAAAACAGGAAAAACAATTTCAAAATTTGGTAATCCAGTATGCTTCCCCTAGGGGTATTTGCAAATTTGTTAGCAAATTAAATGTTTTATATAACTTCGAACGTTTTAGTACAGTATATATTTTAGATTCTAGTGACATTTCAAAGAGTCGTAAAGTTTCGAAATATGTGTAAGTATTGAGGTTTGACAATAAATGCGGATAAAATTATTTAAGAAATTTGGCCATTGAAATTTTAAAATGTGAAACAAAAAATTTCTTTGTTACTTTTCATAGAGTTTTTGTGTAGTAAAATAAATCAAATTCGCCTTGTCAAAAGAAGTTGGCCATATCTTCGCTGTCCATCATACAATATTCCTGCGCTTGATATTGATAATCAAAGATCCATATTGCTGCAGTAAAATAAGTTTTGCTGACTTAACCTTCAATCATAAACAAGTTTATTGGGAAAACTATAATAACAGTTGATCTGTAGGGTCGTGTTTTTTTTTTTCGAATTAACTGTATAGTTATTGAACAAGAAGATATTTAGTAACATTTTGACTTTATGCTTCAAACGCGTATCGTCAGTATCAGCAACTTACAAACAGCAACAATAATTCTTTGATCACACACAGTCAGGGTATTTCACAAAACCTAAAATCTATTATAGTAACCGTTGTACGTACCTAATTGATAAAGGTTTTTGAGCAACTTCTACTCGACGTCAAATCATAAGACTGGTCTAAAAAACTGGTAAAGGATTGCACTATTACAACATTTAATCAAAGGACTGAAAGTGCTGGAGGGTCGATTGTCTCTGAACAACACAGACTGTACACATACATGTGTAAATATCAGGGCAACCCATGCATGAGTAAAGTTATCAACAAACTGGAGACACAAATGTCCACAGAGTTTGACCTTTAACCATATGTGTAAACTTTACTTTTGATAGGAACCCATGTGCTTACCTTTTGCATTCAGTGACTACATGTATGTTCAACTACCCTATAAAGTATCATAGCTGTGAATGGTAACTGAGGAGTGGATTTTTACAAAACCGAACTGAAAATTCAAAGTTTGCACAACTTTTAATGTCATTCAAAAGTTATGGGATTTGCCCATAGGGTTGAGTGTATTGTGTCAATAATACAAAATAAATTCCTATCCTAAATTGTAGGCAAAAACTGAACAATGAGCAAGATCAAAGAAGACACAGAGTAAATTAATAACTGAACAAGAAAAACAGTGATACAAAGTATCACAGCGGGCCCACAAACAAAACTGACATGTAAATATTCTAGAAATTGGTGATGATTGATGTTAAGGCATGGCCCCAAAAGAACCCAAGGAAACCAATTCTGGTTGTACAAGCAAAACCTGACACGACTACTGACTGAACTTTACTGTTATCGAATAATATGTATACAGTATGTCTTATTAACATTATCCTTATAAGTTTGACATGAATGAAGTTTTCTATGATTATTTGCTGTAAAACATTTAAAATGGTTTAAAGTCTTAAAATTATAAGTAAAACAGAAGAAAAATGTTAAAAAAAACTGTATTAGATGGGTTTCGAACTCGCGTCCGCGGAAGTAAGTCAGCGCAATTTCAATTTCCAGCATCTCTACCAACTGCTCTATGCCCGCCGAAAGTAGAGATATTGGTTAAAAACGAGTTGTTATAAATTTGTACGTTCGCGCATTAATAGTATTTACGATTACTTACACATTTAAAGAACAATAACGAAATAATATTATTCTATTCTGAAATGTTTTTAGATTATTTAGATTTATTTCTATATAATTTTGAAAACAGAAATCACTATAATGCCTATATAACAACTGTTTATATGGAACTACTTGTTTACAAGTATGTTGTGCGTTCGGTCGTAAGGCCGATATACTCTGTTAACTTTAGGTCGATTTTAACAATCGACCCAAAAAGTGAAAAAAGTGAAATTTGACCACTATGTAGGTTTTGTCATGTCACGGCTCATATTAAATATACTGTAAACAGTTTAATTACAACTGTTTATAATCATTGCTTTATTAGGATTTATGTCATGACTTATGTTAAGCGAATCTAGTAACGCTCTTCTATACCAGTACATGACGTTTTTTTTTTCAATTCTGTTACAGTCAAACAATCAGTCAAATAAAAGGTAATTCGTTCGAGCAATATTCTTTAACTTCTTTTTAATTCGTTAACTTAAATTCGATCCGTTCAGTATGTCAAAACTCTTTCCGCTCATTCCTGACATCCAAGCGTTTTGTGACAGTGATCTACTTTCGTTTTGCAAACCGACGCCTATTTCACAATTCTGTCATTTACACCAGGAAACTACTCAAAAACCATGACAAACTGGAAACGACTTCTTCCTAAGAACACTACTGATACATTTGCATACATTTTTACATTGTTTGGAATCAATGCAATATTTTATTTCGAACTTTTGTATGTGTTGCCCAGAGCTTTCCCCGCAGAAAATTACAAGCCATTCATATGGTATTTTCATTTGACATGTGGGTGTGTCATTTACTTTAATGCTCTGAGTAGCTTCTGGAAGATTATATCTACAGAAACAAGTATCCGCGGAGTTGTTTTACCCAGCATTCTAAGGCCAGGTATTTTAAATAGCCTTTTTACTCCTGTTAAGATTTAGGCCCCCCTATATATGTATGTCTGTTAATCTATAGTTGGTTTTAAAAGCTCATTAGAGCTTATGTTTATTGTAAATGTCTAGCCGACTCAAAATAAATAATATCTTATTTTAATAGAAGTTACTTTCCTGTCATCTGACTTTTGTTAATTCAACAACAACGGAGCTATTTCTTAAATAGAATTGGAAACATACCTTAGATTCATTTCTATATTGACCTTTCAATGCTCAATTCTGAGCTTTTTGTTCATTTATTTGGGATTATTTTACTCAACTGGGAAATTCCTTCAAGCAAGTCCTTGGAGAGACTTTGAATAAGAACCACAATTCTCCCCCTATCAGTAGGCCTACTTAAGTTCACATGAAAGGATAAATCCCCATTCTAGGCAGTGCCTTATTTCATATTTATATCTGCCTTGTATAATATTCATTAACAATTCAATATGATCTTGCAAATATTTAGTAGTCTACTATATGTTTTGTATAGGAAAATCAGTGCACAACATGTCATCAAAAGACATTGTGAATTACTTTATTGTCTACTGAAATTTTGTTGAAATGACACAACGCCTAATATGTCACTTCATCTATTTTTAGCTCACCTGGCACAAAGTGCCAGAGTGAGTTATTAGGATTGCATTCTGTCCGTTGTCCGTCTGTCTGTCTGTCCTACCACCATTTCATTCAAACGACATATCCTCTGAAACCACTGGGACAATGTTGATGAAACTTTGCAGGGATATACCTTGCTTCATGCTCTATCAAAGTTGTTCGAAAAAATTCATTCCATGCAGAACTCTGGTTGCTATCGCAACAAATAGAAAAAACTTTAAAAATCTCCTTCTCTGAAACCAAAAGGCCTAGAGCTTTGATATTTGGCATACATGTAGCATTGTCTACTGGACCTCTACCAAAGGGTCAAAATTGATCCCATGCTGGCGGTCACTTAGTTTTGCATAGGCTTATATAGGAAAACTTTAAAAATCTTCTTCCCTGAAACCACAAGGCCTAGAGCTTAGATATTTGGCATGTAGCTTTGGCTAGTGGACCTCTACCAAGATTGTACAAATTATATAGGATAAACTTGTAGCATTGCCTAGTAGACCTCTTTAAAGTTTGTTCAAATTATGCCCCTGGGGTCAAAATTGGCCTTTCCCTGTGGGGGGGGGTCATTTGTTTTACAAAGATGTTTATGGACAAGGAAAGCTTAAGGAAAACCTATTTGGTGTATAACATTGTCTAGTGATCTTCCACCTGGCTAGTGGACTTGTACCAAGGTGAGCGATATAGGGCCATTTTGGCCCTCTTGTTTGTTTATCAGTATGACAGTGTATTGTTAATTTTCAATACACATTAAAGTCCCTCAGCGGGACAGTATTATGATAGGATTTTACTATTAAAACAAATATTTCCTAAAACCCAAACACATGACATCCATTAAAAGCAAAAGTTGTAGACTGTCACCAAAGATAATGCAGACTGAGCTCCGGATTTCACCCATGCTTTTAGCACAATTGCTGCCAATAAGTTCAAATTCCTATAATTTCTTCTGTTTTCTATATAAAATCACTGCAGTACAGCTATATTTTATCATGATTTGCAATCCTTCACGTCTTGAAAGACTACCCTTATTTTGAACATCTGAACTTTGAGAACTTTAAGAATCGATTACGATGTTCAAGTGTGTTTAACATGTTGATGCCACATTATTTGTTTACAATATGTGGTGGCTTTATGCCTCATGTGTAACGTCATGACTAAAACAAAATGTAAACATATAAACAATTTTCAACATATTTCAACAAAATTATTTAGACTAAATGCCATTTCGAGCAAATGTTACAGTAGACGAAATTGTTATGTAGACAGAATTTCAATTTGACCAAATGTCTTTCGTCCAAACGTAATGGAAGCTAGGAAAATATAAGATTTACCATATTACATATAGTTTGGAGCAGTTTTCAAATTTGGTTGGAAAATTCTTTCATTAGTTTAATTCATCTGATGTTTGATTGAGATTTATTGTCCTTTTAAAAATATCTCAGTTTTTCCTAAAGATGATGTAAAATTAAATTAAGACTTTTAACTGCTGATTGATTTAATCCTTCACCAATATTTGGTTTCTTTATTATATTTGTTTTTCAAACAATGGCAATTAAATTTGGCTCTTTTTAAGATTATAACTTAACACTTTTGTTTTAATTTCAGGGTGGAGATTTTGTCCAGTTTGTGAATGTAATGCCCCAGCGAGATCATTTCACTGCTTCACGTGTAAAACATGCGTTCTCCGTAGAGATCACCACTGTGTATTTACAGGCAACTGTATAGGCCACAAGAACCATAGATACTATATGCTGTTATTATTTTACAACGCATTAGCTGGTGTTTATGCAACCATGATGAATTTTGATATTGCGTATGAAGTAGCTGGAACTCACTGGTTTCCTTTATCGATTTTGAAACTGATTTTCCCATTCTTCATTTGGGTTATAGGATATACGACGTTTACGCACATGCTTCTGTCGGCAATTCTTCTGTTATGTATAGCCGCAATGTGCTCTATGTCAGGCCTGCTGTTCTACCACCTTAAGAATCTTTGGCACGGGCAAATCACGCACGAGAGCTCACACAAGATATTTAAGTATAATCTTGGCTGGAAACAAAATATCAGAGCTGTAATGGGGGAAAACTGGAAAGTAGCGTGGATATCACCATGGATACCGTCGCCTCTACCAGGAGATGGTCTTGAATTCCCAGAAGCTGGATCATACATAAGTCCTAAAGATTTGTAGAACTAAAGACAACACTGTAGTAGGTTAAAAAGATGCAGTTTCAAAACCAACTGAACTTGCACTGTGCTTAATATATTTTGTTGCTGTTTTAATTTGTAGTTATGTGTTGTACTTTGTAACAGTTAAGAGTATTTTTGAAATGTTCATCTGTTTTACCATTTGCAATTGTATGTAAGAGTGAGCTTGTCGGTTGATTGGTTTTTGTGTCCGCTCCATATCTCCTAAACCCCTTGTAGGAGTTTCATCAAACATAGGTCAAATGGGCCAAATGTTCATCTTATCAAGACTACGTGCAGAACACATGTTCCAACAAGGTCACCCCAAGGTCAAGGTCATACTTATGAGTCATTGATTTTTTCGTTTTGATAAGAACATTTTCCCCAAGTTTGATGAAAATCCTTCAAGGTGTTACGGAGATATGGAGTGGACAAAAAAAATCAATGACTAATAAGTATGACCTGGACCTTGGGTGTGCAGAACCCATGGTCAAGGTCACACTTTGGGGTGAAAGATTTACATGATGTTCAGATTTTTAATATTACTTGCAAAACATATGTTCTAACTATGCCAGCTTAAGGTAAAGGTCACAAGGGTCAAAGGTCGGTTACAAACAATTATACATTCCTAAGCCCTTCTGAACAATTATCATTCAACTTCGCTCAAATGTTCACCACATCAACATGATGTTACTAGTTTGTATCTCAGCCATCTTTGTTCAATGTCAAGGTCACATTTAGGGATCAAAGATCATTTGACTTAGTTTTGTTTTCACTTTGTAACTCCTGAACCACAAGCTGGATTTCAAATGAGCATGTCATAGATTTTGATAAAAAATAATAGTTATTGAAGTTAGAGTAATAAGACACGCCATTTTCTTGCGACAAGGGGTGTTTGTGACAAGGCATATTTATTACTTGTTTGTGACAAGGTGTGTTTGTGACATGTTTATGACAAGGGGTGTTTGTTTGAGTATTTTAATCATGTTCAGTTATAGCTCTTGTTTCACTTTCAGGCTGAGTTTTAAAATTCCTTTTGCTGTTCTCTTATAGAGTCAATATGTGATGATTTTTTTCATCTTGTTTGATCAAAGCTAAGAAAGAAGTTAACCTTAAAACTATAAATCAAAACTCTTAATTGGGTGTTGTTTGTGTTCATTGGATGACCTCAATTAATATACATGTGTATACAGTATGTCAGAGGTCAATATCACATTATAACAAATTAAAATCCATGTAACATCTGAGCTGCCAGGTCTCACAGAAGAAGAGATGCCTGCCTTTCTTGACCATGACCTTGCTAAATGTCTAACTTGAACTTGGTCATCTTTCAATTTGGACAGTAACAGTATTTACAGACTGAATGGCAAACAGTGCAGATCATGATAACTAGAAGCAAAGGCAGATTCACTTGCAGTCTGCAGGGTCAGAGTTATACATTTTGTAAATATTCTACTTATTACATTGCTTTTACTACAATTGGCAGAAGTCATTTATTGCCTCCTAAGTATTCACACACTGCCATGTAAATATGTGCATTCAGAGGTACATTGTATGTATGTATATGGTAAGTGTTCAGTTTTACAAAATTTAGCAGTAACATGAAATGTGTAGTATACTAGTAATAATTTGTCAAAGTCGGCACATCTCTTGCCCAATTACAATTAGTACAGCTGTACTAGGGTTTACTGTTCTTCAGATAAAAAGTTAAGATAAAGTGCTGTAACAAGTTTAAATGGGTTTTATTCTTCATATATATAGCAGTCACTGCTTTAATGATTCATTAGAACCGTAACACAATTAATACAAGCTATGTGAGTATTAAACTCTTGTTTTGACAGGTGCACTTGAAATTTATAAGAAAACTAGGAACAATTTTCTGCATTTTAAATGCGAAATCTTCACTTACAAGTATTTCATTATGAACTAAATTAATGATGAACAAAGCATCACTACTGGTAGTCTTCTAGAGTGAAAACACAGTTCTGTCTCTCATCATCAAAGCCATATGCATGCATGACACTTTGCCAGTCGGCATTAACCATCTATAGTTTTGTATGTTCTTAAATAAATTTGATAGAAATTCTTGTCATTTTTTATATCCATAGAGTGTTTAATTGATTTACATGGGAGGCTCATGTATGCTATGATGACCATGATCAATCTGTCTTAAAACAAGGTCTTTCAAAGACCTTGCTTAAAACAATTACGTTATGAACATCACAAAGTGCCAGGGTGAGCTATTAGGATCAACGGTCCGGAGTATATCTATGCCCAGAGCTTAGATATTTGGCATGTAGCGTTGCCTAGTTGACCTCTACCAAGATTGTTAAAATCCTGATCCCCGGGTGAAAATTGACCCCGGTCAGGGGGAGTTACTTGATTTTGCATAGGTTTCTATTGGAAAATTTTAAACTGAAACCCAGGGCCTATAGAGCTTAGATATGTAGCTTGTAGCATTGTCTAATGGACCTCTGTCCAAGATTGTTCAAATTATGACCCCCATGTCAAAATTGACCCCGCCTGTGGGAGTAATCTGAATTTGCATAGGTTTCTACTAGAACAATTTAAGATCTTCTTCTGAAACCACAAGGCCTAGAACTTAGATATGTAGCATTGCCTAATGTACCTCTAGCAAGATTGTTCAAATCAAGTGACCCCTGGGTCGCTTGATTTCACATAGGCTTATATATATTAAGAAGTGTTTTTGTTCTTAATGTTTAAGTTTCGGGGACATTTGAATGAAAATAAAGTGGTAGAGTGTTTTTCATTTCTTCCAAGTTAGACACTATGCAATGTTTAACAATCTTTTATTTCATTTGAATAACAGTTCAATTATTCACTAAGAATACCACATAGATTTACACAAAGTCCCAATATGTTTAAGAGTCACAAAGAAATAAAAATGTCCATTTTTTCACTAAGTACACAAAGTTTAAAACACAGAGTAAGTAAATTAATTTAAATATTTCTGAATATCTGAATCCATAAAATGCTTAGGTTTATTTGAGATTTGATCTGTCACCTCAGGAAGTTATTTACACATTTAACCGTAAGAATTTAACAAATAAATGAAACAAAATAAAAGATTTTACATCAAAGTGATGGCATGTCAACCTGGCTCGGCCTTGAGCTTGTTTGAGAATAGTGGTCCATCAATGATGTAAATAAAAAAAGTATTGATAATTTACAGGAACAATCTCAAACTATTTCCTAAGCAGAATAATAAAAAGTGGCACACAGTTCAAAGTGACACACAGTTCAGAGCTACTTAACAATATTTGGAAAGATTTGGCATTTAGTAAAAACTGTAAATGGAAAAGATAAAAAAAAATTAATATTGAATTAGATTGCATGAGACAAACTTTAAGACAAAAAATACGAAAATTCTACTATATGAGAAACGAAAATTCTACTATAAATTCTCATAATTTTGGTACAAAAGCAGGTATAACAGTGCCTGTAGAAATTGTAGAATTAAAAAAAAATAGTCACCTTGACTCCCCCCTCTGCAAAGAAATTTTTTTTTTTTGCTTAAACAATTTAAAAATTGAAGAATTTTTTTTCTTAAATTTGTTTTTAGTAATAGTGACCTCGACCTTGACCCTAGTGACCTTGACCCCCAGTTTTTTTTGCTACAATTTAAAAACTAACAATAAAAATCTATTTTTAGTAACAGTGACCTTTACCCTAGTGACCTTGACCCTAGTGACCGAAAGCTCCCTCTCTACGCAAGCTACCTACACACCATGTTTCATTACAATTGGGCACTCATAACTCGAGTTATTGAGCGGAAACCATGTTTCTATTTTTAGTAACAGTGCCCTTGACCTTGACCCTAGTGACCCTAAATGCAATCCTAAGCTTCCTCTCTACACAAGCTACCTACACACCGAGTTTCATTGCAATTAGTCACTTCTAACTTGAGTTATTGAGCGGAAACCATTTTTCTATTTTAGTAATAGTGACCCTTGTGACCCCAAATGCGATCCCAAGCTTCGTCTCCACGCATGCTACCTACACACCAAGTTTCATTGTAATTGGTCACTCCTAACTTGAGTTATTGAGCGGAAACCATTTTTCTATTTTTAGTAACAGTGACCTTGTCCTTGATCTTAGTGACCCCAAATGCAATCCCAAGTTGCATCTCTATGCAAGCTACCTACACACCAAGTTTCATAACAATTGGTCACTCCTAACTAAAGTTATTGAACGGAGACCAATGTTTGACGCCCGCCTGACATACGACATCGCCATTCTAATGAGCAGTTTTTTCCAAAAATTCTGCTTAAAAATGTATAAGAAAACCTTTTAAAATCATCTTGTGTCCAACAACAAGGCCCAGAGCTTAGATACTTGGAATGTAGCAATGTGTAGTGAACCTTGACCAAGCTTGTTCAAATCAGGGTCCCAGGTCAAAATTGACTCTGCCCCTGGGTCACCAGTCTTTATATAGGCTTATATAGCAAATCATTAAAAATCTTTATGTCTCAAACCAAAAGGCCTAGAGCTTAGACATTTGGCAGATGATATTACTTAATGGTACTTGTAGGACCCCTACCAATAATAAATAGACCCTTCTCAGGGGCTTACTTGATTTTACATTGACATACATAGGAAAATCTTTTTAGCTTTTAGGATCGATGAATGTCTGTCTTACATCATATGTTGTCCACAATTCACTTCAAACAACATCTCTAAAACCGCTTGGCTAATTATGATGAAAACTGGCAGGGATGTTCCTGACATAGATTGTACCAAGTTTGTTCAAAGAATTTTATTCCATGCAGAACTCTGGTTGCTATGGCAACAAAAAGGAAAAACTTAAAAAATCTTCTCCAAATCCGCAAGACCCAGAGCTTAGATATGTGGGATGTAGCAGTGTCTAGTGGATCGCTATCAAGATTTTTTCAAATCCTGCACAGGAGGGTAACTTGATTTTACACAGATTTCAATAGGAAAACTTTAAAAAATCTCCTCTGAAACCACAAGTCCTAAAGCTGAAATATTTAGAATGTATGATTGACTGAGTGGACAGCTACCAAGTTTGTTCAAATCCTGCCCCTGGGAGGGGGTCAATATTGCCACTTTTACATAGACTTATATATGAAAGGTCAAAGTCAGCCAAAGTCAAAGTTGAAATCTGCATTAAAAACTGTACATATGGTTCAAATAGGAAACAAGGTCAGCAGGTCAAGGTCAGCCAATGTCGAAGTTGAAATCTACATGCAAGACTATACATAGTCGAAATTTCAATGATGTAGCATCAAAAGCAGAAAGTAGGTCCAAGTCATCCAAGGTCTAAGATGAAAACTGCAACATTGACCTTTGGCCTTGTTTTTGTTTTCAAGCTAGAAAGATTAAATTTGGACTTTTTGTGTATTTTTTCAAATTAATTTCCAAACTTCCTATGACTGACATTTATTATCACCTTTCAGACTAATTTCTTGTTTTAAAGTGCAAATGATAGTCAGGTGAAAGATATAGGACCATCATGGCCCTCTTGTTAGGGTTACCCATGTCTAGATCGAGAAATGTTTTTCATCATTGTTGGGGTCTTTAAGATCACTGTACGTGTATGCAATAATCTTATTAGTATTGTTGCTTCAAGCATAACACAGATATTTCCTCGCCTTATAGTCCATCTTAGCTGAAAGATTATAAGATGTGCTTTGTCCTTTTTCGTAAACCCAAACTTATACTGCCAGGCGGATTTCAACTAAACTTGACATGAATGATCAGTACCAAGTCTAGTTGTGCATATCGTCAGCATTTACCGGTTTAATGATAAGGAAAATAACCATGTACATTAGAGTCTAGGAGCTCATAACTATTCTGAAACAAAATGTAAAAAAGATAAAATTCTGCTTATCGGTGACAATACATTTATCAAAGTTTCGTGCCTGTCTCAAAACTTCCAAAACACTAGATAGGAATGGTGCTAACAAACACCAAGAACCGAAGGGATCCGTCCGTTTTAATAAAACAAAAATATCAAAAATACTGAAGAATTTCCTTTACACGATAATTTTCTCTATCGACCCCAAGAGTTTTGCAAGCTGCGATGAGTTTCCTCTTGGCTTCATGTGCTGTAGGTGCTGACACTGCAACGTTTGCGAAAGCGATTTCATGACCAGGGTCGGCTGTCTCTATCTCGTCGCTGAACTGTGTAAAGAATATCTCTTCTTTTTCTATCATTTCATTGAGCAGGATTCTGAACTGTGTGTCATTCCATGTTTTGGCGTGTACCGACGGTAGCAGCATTACTCCCATTAAAAACGTGTTTGCAGGGTGTTTCGGGATGCACGGTTTAATACCGCTGGCTATCATCATAGCGTACAGCATGGTGTCTACATCATACAGCTTCGACACCCAATCGCGGAAACAATATCCACCCATTCTTCCATTGATTTCCACCAGTTTTGGTCCGGTAGCGGTCATTATCATTTCTACGTTATATATTCCGTGTGTCGAACCTTATTAAGAACAAGCAAAAAGAAAACCATTACATTTACGTAGTATATTGACAGGCTAAATGTTTACAGTAAATCACACTAGAGCAAAATCACGAGTTAGACTGTCTGTAATTGTCTAAAATATGAACTTCAGTATTTAGGATTATGACACAGTATTCCTAAAAATGGCTACTTTGGGTACAAATGTATAAATTACGCATAAACGAATTCCTATGAAATTAACTCAAGAAATTTAGTTTTAAACTGTTTACCGAATCGAAGCGTTTGAATACAAAATGATGATTATCACAATATCTGTCTCCGGAAAAATAAAGGCTAGTCAAAGAAACTAATGAATGAATAAATCGATACGAGGTCCTGCAAAAAGTTTTGGGCTTTGATTTCTGAAGGGCTAATAGTTTTATCAAAAATAGTTGACGCTTCTTATTGCATAACCTTTTAACTTTCTTCAGCACAGAGTTCTTGTAGAAAACGTGCAGTGACTATGACCAGATGGACAAGGCATTTGAACAACTGGCCCGTTAAGATTAAAACAAATGGCGTTCATTTGAAAAGCAATTTGCACGAAATAAACGGGTATCGGTAGCTATTGAAAACAATTGATGTGCAGGGAAGCGTTTTAAGATATACCTGGGATAAACTTACGGAATCCCATTAGTGACAAAACTTTTTTCAGGACCCTCGTAGTTTACCTATTGCAATGCAACATTGATAAGATGCAGTTATTAGCTGGGCTTGTTTATCCCTTGGTAAGGTTGACGGCATGCATTTGCCTGTCACTGTGAAATACAAAATAAAACTACAGATAAAGTAAAGATACAAAATAAATAAAGCACAAAAGCATGCGCTGTTTTAAGAAGTAATAAAATATTCCAAGACAAAGTAAAATTAAAAACATAAATGTATTTCCGTGAAATCATTCTAACTTCTTTCCTTCCAAAGATCATTGTTCATTTCTCCGTAACATAGAAATATCCAACCGTTTATATAACATTTCATGTAAATACTGAGCAGTCGGCCTTTTTTTACATAGTTTTCCTGCTTCAAGAATTTTACATGACTTTAATGAGGCTAAAGGCTATATAAAAGATAGATCATACCGGTAAAATATGGCTTTCTGGCTCGCCCACTGTCTGTAATAAAAGCACCAACAAGTTTTTTCTCATAAATAATCACATCAATGTTGTGTTCTGATCCTTCGTAAAACTCCGTAGCCATCATCGCATTGCCATGGCTTACACCAGCTTCTTTTAAATCGGGTTCTGATCGGTACAAATTGGTAACTTCTGAATACCGGGTCTTCAGTTCGTCCTTATCTTTGACTACAGATGCTGCTATAGCAAACATGCCGTACTCTAGTTTCAACATCGCAGGGAACTTGAAGCTATAAGAAAGACAAAACGACTTTTGATAACTTTCATGAAAATATTCGTAAACTGTTTCTTTTTATGCAGATATTTCATATATTGAAGTGTTTATTCCATATGTCTTTCATTTGTTGTATCTGTGATATGTAAGCTTTCAAAGTGTTCGTTTATGTAAATTGGTAAGTGTAGAATGTACACATAAATAAACTTTCTCATTGATCCCGTAATGGTGTTATCCACATATAACACTTTGTGTCTTTACTTTGTTCTTATGTTAAATTTTCATGTCAGATTCTCAATTAATACCATACTCTGTTGCAAAAGAGAATGTGCACTTGGGTTTTTAATAATTTATGTATTATTTTTAACAGAAATATTTTAATGTTTAAGGTATCAAAATTTAGAGCAAGGTCTTTCAAATAATACTATTTGAAAAACCTTGTTTAGAGTAATTTATGCTCAATTTCATTTGCATTGATAGCACATTCAATTGATTGCAAATGGTGTATACATTTGAGAGCGATGTTTTATTAAAATAGAGATATTTAAAATAAAAACGTGCACACTTTCTTTTGCAACTGAGTATATTAACTAAATCAGTTCATGTATTTATATATATAAGACTGCTTACTTTTCAGGTACTGTCATACAGTCTGATTTGGTCTTTAAGTGTAAAGCTAATGAGGAATACAAGTTTGCTCGAGGAAAGTGTGGAATGTCAGCTCGTCGTGTATAAACCAAATTTTGCGCACTACTTTTCTTCTTTGCCGTGACAGCTGCGTAATAACCGACCCCTGTAATAGTTTTCCAAAACACCTGAGAAAAATGTCCCCTACCTACCTATAGGACCCCAAATATAACGAGAAAGACCAACGGCACACCTGACCTTAACACTGACCCCAAAACAATAGGGACACGCCAATAAGACCAACACCATGAATTTGAGCTAGGTCTAAAGGAACTCTAGTTATCATCCGAAACGAGAAATTGACAAACGGCAGAGACCTTGACCTGACCACGACCCCAAAAACAATAGGGACATCAGCCAAAGACCAATCATCCTTAAGTTGAGGGCGTAGGTCAAAAGGAACTCTAGTACATCCGAAAGAGAAATTGACCAACGGCACGTGACCTTGACCTTGAACTACGACCCCAAAAACAATAGGGACACTGCCAAAAGACCATTCATCCATGAAGTTGAGAGCTGTAGGTCAAAAGGAACTCTAGTTATCGTCCGAAACGAAGAATGGACGGACGGACTGACGGACTCCCAGTTGAGGTTGTAGGTCAAAAGGAACTCTAGACATCCGAAATGAGAAATGACCAACGGCACGTGACTGACCTTGACCACGACCCCAAAACAATAGGGATCATCTGCTCTATAAGACCAATCATCCTAGAAGTTGAGGTCTGTAGGTCTAAAGGAACTCTAGTTATCATCCGGAAACGAGAAATTGACCAACGGTCAGTGTGACCTTGACCTTTGACCACGACCCCAAAAACAATAGGGACACAGCTCTATAAGACCAATCACCTATGAAGTGAGGGCGTAGGCAAAAGGAACCTAGTACACCGGAAACGAGAAATGACCAACGGTCACTGGACCTTGACCTTGAACTACGACCCCAAAACAATAGGATCATCTGCCAATAAGACCATTCATCCTATAATTGAGAGCTGTAGGTCAAAGGAACTCTAGTTATCGTCCGAAAGAAGAATGGACGGACGGACTGACGGACTGACGGACGGACGGACTGACGGACAGGGCAAAAAATGCCCCCGAGGTGGGGGAGACATAATAACTAGGCATATCTTTTGGTATATCTGTTTCCTTGAAAAAATCTTCTTCGCCAATATCATCAAGTAAAATGTTACCTTTTATTTCTTGAACAGTTAAATGGAAAACATGGCCCTCAATTTACAAATTTGCATAAATAAATAAAGTAAATAAATAAAGTACATGCATCTAACACAAACTGTTAAAAAAAGAATATTAAGTCTTGATAAAGGCTAAAACAAATCTTTTGTAACTTGCAAAACTTAAAACCATTTGTAACAGTCAACACTGAAGTCATTGTTTTTTTATTTGGAAGTTCATAATATTATATAATTAAATGTTCTTGGAAATTTATTTTCTGTTTTAACTAGATTGAATTTATCAAGGACAATGGTTGATCAGATGAGACTTATCTGACACTTGGGTTTACTTCGACCAGTTCCTTTATTTGTTACAAAAATTGCGCTGGCTGTCGTAAATCTTTTTAGACTTCAGTATGATATGTCCATCACCCTAGTAAAAAAGTTTAATATCGATGAACTTTGATCAATGAATACTCAGACCAAGATTTTCAAACCTGCACATCTCTTTTAGAGAAATTATTTCACGTGAAACACATCGACATGAAGGCGACCTTATGAACTAAGATGCGATCGTAAATACAGAAACAGACATATACTGAGTGCAAATAATACACACTACTTGAGTCGTTACAAAGTCACCCGTATACCAGACAAAAGCTGAAATTGATTTGTGTAGCATCATATTTAGTAACAATTAATGTGATTACCGGAGAGACCATTTATACCTTTTGTACCCAACTTTTCGTTTATGAGACCTGCCAAAGGAACGCATTGTTCCCAGAATGTAAGGCATCCATCAGCCTTTATGCTTTGTTTCTGTATCCAGCTGATGATTTCATCTGCATGTTGCTCGTCCTTACTGTGGTCATCAAGATTGTATTGAATGAAACGATAAACATGTTCCCTTGCTCTGTGATTCGGATCTCCATCAACAAGTATGACCTTTTGTGACAAATCCAAATCCCCACAGTTATTTTGTAAGTTAACTAGTCTAAGAGTTTCATATAAAAGGAGTTTACAATGACACAAGTAACTACAACATTTGTCATTTGACCCTGAAGCGAAACAAGGCCTTATGGTACTCCTTTATTTCAGAATTAAAATGATTAAGTGCACCACGATCATCCACGAATGTTATAAGACAGAATTCCATTTTGCATGAATTGAACCATAGAAAAGTTTGAATTGATACATACTAGTAAACATTAGATCCAAAAAATAACTTTCTGTTAAAATGAAAGTTTGTAAACAAATATAAGATGACGGTAACGATGTAGATCATAGTTACATATTGCATCGACATTTTGTATCAAAATAATTAAAATTGTACAAAGCCGATGACTTGACCTTTATTTTTAGACAGACTTTTATTATATTACATACTGTATCAAACTTTCAGATAGACTTTTGTAGACTCAAAGTGAAAACAAGAACTTTAATTTAATGTTTTTGGTATTATAAGAGAGTAACTTAAGATTAACAATTTGATACTCAGATAAAATCTTAGAGTATTAATATATTTTTATAATAGGAAAGTAATTACGTTCTCACTACGCTCTGTTAAAACGACAGCTAGGTAGAACAATACAAAGGCCAGATAGAAAAGATGAAAATAATGAATAAAACAGCAACGTATTATGTTTTAGACAAGAATTTAATTTATGACGACGTTATGTTTGAACAAAATTTTGCACATATTCAAGATACTTATTTAACAGCCAAGCGTATGAAAACTTGTAATTTGCAACACATATGCTCACAAAATTATTGTATTATGTACGCCACATGGGGTAACTGAAAAAAAACGCACCGTTTCTAGATACATGTATTGGTTAGAAATACTTGTTCAAACCTTAAAACTTTCTTTATTTGTCTAAGAAAATAATGATTATGACTATTAATGTGTACCAGATATTGTTTTTAAAAAATCAAAACTCAATCTGTGTCTGTAAAATGAAAGTCTTACCTTAATTCCGTATTTCGCTGCAACCGGAAAAACTTTGCTCTTCCCATAGCCTCCACCAGTTAACACAATAACCTGTTTTCCTTTAATGAGGTAACGCTGCGATCTCGAGATCATGTTCCTGACCAATGGCTTCACACTTCCGCCAAATGTATCACCAAAACAGTATCTGGCTTCTTGAATATTTATCATATTCTGACTCAAGCCATTTTCTGTTATCTCTGTTTCAGGAATCGAGATGGAACTTGACAGGAGTCCATTTAATTCTCGTATGACCGGCTTTTTTCTATTCCTGTCATAGTTTGGGCTGCTTAAAGGCACTGTGGTCGCCTGGTTATGCCATAGTGACCTGTTGACCACACCGTCGTGATGAATCGTCATAGAATTTCCTACTTGCATCATAAAATCATACACTTGTGTGTTTTTGTGATTGCTGAAAGCAATTCCAACAGGAACTAATTCCTCCTCTTTCCACGTTATAGTCATATCTATTCCTTGAAAAATGACAAAATTGAATACAACTCTTTTATTTACTGTTTATTTATTACATACAAATAAAACATACATACTTATAAGATATACATGAAACTATACTAAACCAAGTAACATGATTATTTGTTGACTGATATAATGAAATCTCTGTTTAAAATATCAAAATATCTAAAATACTTGTAACCTCTATTTCTACGTAAGTTTCTTGATTTAGTATTATTGACTTTATCATTTTTATTTCATTCAATTCTCAAATGTCGCACCTATAATGTCTGTCTGTGCTCCAGAGGGTCCTCGCTCAACATTTGTAAGCAATGCTTCTCTTAAAGTATTTACGTTTAAAGCAACAGCCGACTGTGTCCTGATTTTTCTCTCTAGTTCTCTTCTAGTCGATTCGCCAGAAACATTGAAGGCTAGGAGAGTACTGTCGAGAGATTGCCAAATCATGTTGTCGTCACTAGTTGTAGAGAATCTCTCAGTAACTGCACATTTTATCTTGAGATGAAAAGATGAAAAGATACCGTGGTTTTGAAATTTATTATGATTGGTTTTGTTTAATAAAGTTATTAATAGCTATTGCAAATTCAAACTAGTTATAAACTTTTACTCTTAAGTTTACAACGTATGAAATTTTAAGATTTTCTATTAATACAGCTTCTTCTTTTAGCCAAGGGGTAACAATTCAAATGCACATGAACAAAATATCGAAATGTGGTACAGAAAACTCCGTATATAACGAATCTGGATATAGCGAAATTCCGGATATAAGAACAAATTTTCTCTGCCCAAGTTTTTCTTTTTATATTTTATATCAAAATGTAATATGGATACAACAAACTCCGGATATAAGGAACAAATTTAAATGGTCCCAATGAGTTTGTTATAAGCGAAGTTTACTGTATTCGAATATTTTTCACAACACGGTTACACATTTTACCATAATATAAATTAAATATAGATTACAAGAGTCGTAACTGGGTTGCCATCGTGGTCTCTACACACAGTGACGTGCGTTCTAAATCCAAGAGCATCATTTGCTGACCATAAAGGTGTATGTCTTTTATCTGTAAATGGAAAATGTTTTAAAACTTCTTTGAGCAAATTGGAATTCATCTGAATTCTTCATTGAATTTTCCATTTTATTCTGATCAAAATGTATGCTTAAATCTTAAAATCGGTTTTAAACTTCAAAGTAGATGTAATGCTTTACAGAATAGATTGTCAAATGAATTAAATAGTAAAATGTTCGTATGAGGAATAAAAAAATATCAGTTCTTTAATTAAAAACATGATGTAATGTAAAATTATTAAATTTTGTTTACCGACATCCATGGGTTCGATAGATTCAACGTACTCCTCTACAAGAACCGAACAACGTTCGTCAAGCGTCATCAGTAGTTGTTTTGCAGACCAGAGGATTGACGTTACGTCGTCGCTATTGTGAATAGACATACCAAAACTACCATGATTGTTTCTCGGCCCTGAAGCCTTTACAACCGTCTGCAAATAGAACTCATTTCTTAAATTTGAACGTAGAAAATAAAGTATGATCTTATGACAAAGTAACATACATGTATATTGTTGCAAATATGTTTTGTTGGTAACGAATGTATCTGAGTTGACTTTATATCAATTAGTTTATTGTAGTCAAAACTACTTTTGCGTTTTCTCTTCAAAACATTGTACAGGTATATTATGTAAGAGGACATTAGACAAATTATTTTACAGTTTGTATCCTCTTGCAGTCGAGACGATATATACCATATCAATGTGTCTTCATACATATCAATTGGAACTTTATTGTCTTGACTTTTTTCAAATACTTTAAGATAGCATATTACGATAATTTTTACCTTCTGAATCTGGGACCGCTGAAGTTTGTTTGAAAAAGCTAAAATTTCTTTTTCAACATTTATCATCTCCATAGTCTCATAGTTGTCGAAATCAATGCATTTCATTTTATTATTTTTCAAAGAAAGTTTACGTGTCGGTGATCTTCTAAACGCCAATGTTTCTGGTACTTCCATTCCGGCTTCCACCATGATATCTCTTGTCCAGACTTTGTCGTCAATAATATCACACAACTTTGCTGAACTACCAACTGGACAATCCAATGTTATCTGATAGAAGACAAATCATGAATTCTTCACTTTTGTTTCGAAAAACAATAAAAATAAAACAGGTAAATATGTAATTTACGATACTTGTCATTATTTTGTAACTATACAGAACTATTGAAAGCATCAGATAAGGTCTATGATTGTTTGAAAAATGAAATATCTTTATTAAACAACCTCTAATTCGGCACCATTTTCACGTTGATTTTTTGTGACATGGCTATTGAAGTTGTTCACAAAATAAGTCACTCGCCGCGGAGGGTCAAACTCATCTATGAAAGTAGCACCGCCCGCATGAAAAGAAATGGACTTATGCAGTAGAAGTGTGTCGAGAGAGGAACCCTCTTCCGATGGAACTTTCGACAACCAGGAAGACGACAACACAAGGTGGAATCCATCTGGTAGCTGGTTGCCTCCTGCAAAATAATAAATAAACATGTAGGCTAAACATATACGCTATGCTTTACCTTGCTCAAGATTTATTCGAGTGTTTTATATTTCTTAAATATAGGTTTAAAGAAGGGATTTGGTGCAATTAAACTTGCAATGGGGATGGCTTTCGTGCAAATTCATAAATGAAACGAAAACCATAGTCGAGCGCGTGAATTGTAATTAAAAACTTATATTTAACTTGATATTAAAACATAAAAGTTTGCTCGAGAAAATGCATTTGATAAAGGTAGTTCCTCATTCTCATTAGCCTAGAACACCACACAGAAAATTGTGTTGTGATAAGGAAATGTTTGATGCGTTCTACAACAAATTGTTACGTAACGAGATATATAGCTTCGTAAAATAAACCATGAATAATTACTTTATATGGGATTTAAAATAACACAATGTTTTTAGAAGATCTTCTTAATTATCGCTTAAAATTGAACTACTTTATTACAGGACCTATACCTTTAAAAATGTTTTGAAAAAAAAAGATTTATTTAATTGTTTTTAGTAACACTTGTCCTTTTGACCCCAATGGTTCAGCAAGCTGATATATTTTTTCCGCGGTAGGTATAAATGTTAATTTCGCGGTTTTTCTAGCACAGCGGATCAGTGGCCTAGTGGTTAACGCGCTGGACTTGTAACCTCCGCTCCTGCACTAACATAACTTGTGGTCTTTCGGATGAGACCTAAAACCGAAGTCCGATGTATCGGTGCTGTACACCGGGCATATTAAAGAACCAGGGGGTGTCTCTGGAACGGGACGCGCTCTGTATCTTGCACTTTCTCCCGAAACCTAAAATAACTAACCTCTTCTGGGGGCGTTGGTCATATGTTTTATCCGGTACCAAGGGTAAAACTTTAGAATACATAAATACATTTCTAGCACGGTTATTGGTTTGACACGTCTTTCTTAGAAAGATTTTGTAAAAAATATCATAGTTTCGCCACACCCGCCCACCCTTTAACTGTTTCTATATTTTCGTGCTTTTGTTTCATTTATTTATGTTTGTTTGTGTTATTTCATATGAGTTGCTTGTTGTATACTTATTTGATTTATATGGACAGGCGTATTTTAGTAAGTTCTAAAATAATGATAATAGCTTATTTATAGAAATGTAATAGTGCACTGAATTCAGAATTAAGAGAGTGCCTAGAGTACTATTGTTGTCATATTTCTTGTTGTCATGTCCAAGTTTGTCTTTGTCACTTTAATTGATGAACTTGTAGTGCATAACTTGATTGACTTTTATATGACGAGTTTACTCTCACACAATAAACTTGAATATTCTAATTACTCTTCTGTTCAATGTGATAATTAAGTATAAAAGGCCAAGAACTTAAAATAGTAACAGGAGTTTCGTCACTAAATAATACACTACCTTCTAGTAGAATGCCAATACATTCCACGGACGAAGCGAGTATAGCTACGTTAACGCATTCCTTGTTTTGTTGTTTCCTAGGTGTGACAGTCCGGTCAATGGTTTCTGGATGCCTGGTCTCGTAAAGTATGTCCTGTACTGCATTGTAATGAGTCTGCAAGTGGTTGTCTTCATCTGTAGTCTTGGGAAGAGTAGAAAACTTTGAGATAAACAAACATTGTAAAGAGAGAAGAGTTGACATACCAGATTCAAATTAATTGTAAGAACAATAATAAACGACAGAAAGTTATGATAAAGAAACAGATGCCTTAATAACTATGGCATACTCATTTTTTTTACTCATTACATAAATGGTTTTCGTATAAACATAAATTAAAAGTCCACTGCAGTATTTTTCTACTTAATCCTGTTATGACAAATGTGTCAGTTTTTTTGTAATGCCGTTTCTGAAACAGAAAAATCACTCTCTAATTGGCAAATGATACAAAATATAAGGTTCTCGTACTTTATGCATTCTTCTTATGCGACTACGCTGTCAAGAACTTAAAAAGATAGAAATTCTTGTCGTTCTTAATCTGTTATTTCAGTAAATGACAGAAATAAGAGAAATTTGTTCCACATTTAGAGCATAGCCGGGAACTAAAGGAGCTACCAGTGTCAAGGGAAATTGATTCTAGTAAATATGTGATTATTTCTAACAAAGCTTTGGCATGCCAATAGAATGGCTTTAGAGAATCTTGAAAAAATTTGTTTCCAAATTGAAAGTGTGTTTCCCATCTGGAGTGTGTCTCGAGAGCGATTAATATAAGTTGTAATAACTTTATTCGTAATCGAGATAAATTAAATTAGTATAAAAACAATAAAAAAATAAATAGAGATACATACGTCTGCTTCCAGTGTTTTTGGTGGGTTTAAATTCACGTCCGTCTCCCAATACACGTACGAACTATTACTTTTAGGTAGAGCATCAAATTCTGTCGCCATAGTATGGAATAAACCTATGACAGAAAAGTAGGATCGATAGTACCACGGGAAGAACATTTGAGACATAAATGTCACAGTGACACTGTCGCTATTAGCTTCAAACAGGTCAGTCTCTTTACGTATAGTATATGCCACCCGTGAGTGCGTGATGTATGTATCTAGTTTATTACTGTCATCCTTGAAATGACATGCGAATATTGCAACTTCTTTTAGCAACATTTTGTAAAAGGAATATAAAGAGGTGCACCTGGCCTCAACATCTTTCGATTTGGGTGAAAACTTTGAAAAACGGCCGGGGCACTTTCGGTTTCTATTCATGAAAGCTTCCACCTGACCAGATTCAACTTTCAATAACTTCAAAACTGCGAATCATTGCGGTTGGAAACAAAGAAACAAGTGAAGGTAACGTATAACCGTTGACTAACGGCATATTCATATAATTTCCTAGCATAAAGAAAACGACTGCATGTTAACCAAACGAACCTTTCGTCAATTAGTATACAATTACTGATAAAACAAAATCTAATTGACAAGTATATAGCTGATTGGCAAAGTTAAATACGTGTATCAACTAAAAGCAAACTCTATAATCTATTTACAGAACAGCATAGACGTGAAGATTACTTATAGCTTGTACATACCAATTCTCGAGACTCCGAACAGCGAACCATAAATTTCCAGTTGAAACAGGACGATGGTATAATATTCCGTACAAGGATAGAAAATGTCAAAAATGTTTAAATGACTTAGGTGATGAGTATCACTACCTTTTTGTGTGCAAACAATTTAGCGCCCGAAGAAAGTTAATTATCCCTTTACACTTTTATAGGCATCCAAATGTTATTAAATATAACCAGCTTTTAAACAGCACTGATATTTTAACGTTAAAGAATCTTAGCACATTTACATCTATTGTCGTTAAAAACGTTAATCCATGATATCATGTGTGTGCAATGAAACACAATTTGTTTTGGATTACGATCACTGAATTTCCCATACAATAACTAATACTTGTACTTTCCACGCTTTCCACGTGCTGTCCATAAATTCTCCAAACTCTGTATCATAGGAGTTTGCCTTTTCCAGCTTTGTATTGTCTTTTTACGAACTAAGCTCACAAAATATGAGCTTAGCTTTCCCAAATCTTATCTTTTATATTTTACCACTGAAGCACCCGGTGCCCCCACCCCACACATATTTCTTAATTCTTTATCCCAGATATGTTAAGGAGCGAAATGTGGATAAGCTTTGAAGAAATAGTTTCTTCACTACACGAAAATTCTTGTTAAGATTCGGTAATACAAGTTTTATATATTACAGTATTGTTCGCACGTGTTATATTGGATCAAAAATATAGAGTACTAAGGAGCCACTTGATATTTACAGCTAACCTTTGGTGTTACGATGAACAACATGTACTGTATGACTAGGTATCTCTTACGTCAATACTAATTAAAACATAATAATACATGTTTTATGTAAAGAATTATTCAGTCTTTAGCGCCTGTACCAACAAATCTAAATCCGAAATCGAAGACAAAAGCGAGTAGACTTGTAACAGGCCGCATAAAGACATTTTACATTCTGCATGTACACATAAAATACGTAGGTAAAAAGATAATACAAAAAAAGATCAAATTTTGTAAATTGTTACTTCGTTAGTACGTTTAATCATGTTTCTGGTGTAAATCAGTGACTGTATAAACTAATTACCTGTAAGACCCCCTAGTATAATTTATTATTATATTACAAAATATACTTAGGAAATAGATTTTACTTTTGAGTGATATACCGGTAAGTATATCACTGTAGGGAGTGTATATGTGTAGGCTGAATCTAATCACGAAGGTCGAAGGCCTGAGTGATTAATTACGAAGCATCTACACGACACACAGTGATATACTAACCGGTATATCACTCAAAAATAAAATCTATTTACATTCTAACACCTTAATTTAATCAAAAAGATGTTCGATGGGGTACTATTTGCTGCGCTTACATGAAGTCGCTGTCTTGAAAATTTCAGCTTTCCGTGCATTCCTTGCATTTCGTGAAATTTTGGCTGTTCTTTTTTACTCCTCAAATAAAACGCTATTCGTCTTATTTTTGCTGTTGCTGATATTGCTGGCGATACCGGAAGTGTAGAAAATTTTACTATGATTTGAATTCATTCACAACAGTACCAATCCAAGCGTATTAGCGGATGCAAACTCGTAGAATTGTTGTGAAAATTACGCGGGAGGGAATTTCAGCAGTCAAAAATAGTTCCGGGCGCCATGCGTGATATACTTAATAGTTTTATCACGCTCAAATCTTTCTTTGCGAATATAGGAGAAATTTCCAATAGTGTTAGAATTGTTATAATTATCTGATGTGATTAGCTGAATGAATTTAAACACATTTGGTCTTGTTCTTGTGGACCTATCGATATATATGTATCTATAAAATTAAGTTGAATTATTTCTAGAATGTCTGTATTGCCATAGCCCCATATTTCGCTGCCAAAAAGTACAATCGGTTTAATCATTTTTTCAAATAACTCGATCTGAATACCATACGGAAGGGAAAGACTTTTTATTTTCCTCAACAAAGAAAACATAGCTTTATTAGCTTGAGCTGCAATATACTGTTTGGTTTTAAAGAAATTTCCGCTTTTAGCAAATACCAATCCAAGGTATTTACATTCAGTTATAAAATCTAGCTCATTATCCCCAATTTTTAAATTTTCACTTCTATTTTGTCTTCCTTTGCTAAATATCATAGCTTTAGTTTTACTAGTATTAATAGTAAGTCTCCATATATCAAAGCGTGTTGTAGACCATCTTTATTGTCACTAAATATAACTGTATCATCTGCATAACATAAAATAAAAAACGTTTTAGAAAATTTCGAATTCCATCACGTACGTTATCTTTGGTTTGGAGACACCATTCGTATTTCTTTCACTTAAGACCTTTTCAAGACCATTCAAGAAAATAGAAAAATAGAAATGGAGAAAGAGTTTCGCATTGTCTCACGCCTACCGTGCAACTGAAATAAGGGATTGATCCTTCAGGTGTGACAGCTTTCGATTTAATATTACTATATAGACTTGTGATTACTTTGAAGCATTTGCCATTTATGTTTTCATTTATTAGTTTTTGCCATAGTCCAACACGCCAGACGGAATCAAAAGCTTGCTTAAAATCTATAAAACAACAATTAAGTTTTTTTCTTATCAGCATGTACAATATCTATAAAGCTTTTAAGTATGAATATACTATCAACAGTTGAAAAGTTTTTGCGAAACCCAGCTTTTCGTGTATCAAGTTTGTATTTACCAAGACAACTTAACAATGAAATTGGGCGATAGATTTCAGATTGTTTAGGAACACCTTTGTTTTTATAAATTGGCTTTATTTTTCCAAAAATCCAGTTCTCTGGAATTATTCCAGTTTTAAATACAATATAAAAAAGTTTATTAGACATCAGCATCATGTAATTTATTGAACATTCGATTTGTTCATTTGTGATGTCATCGTTTCCAACATCAGAAGACCTAGTTGTTGTACCCAGTTACACTGTTTGTATAGTTTGGGAAATCGGTACCCAGCTTCCTTTATATAGATGCACGTTTCCGTTCACGGTATACTTGCGAGTATGTCGAATATATACATATAATAACCTTCCCTGACATAGATATGATTTTCTGGACGAAAGTCGGTCGTGGATATCAGTTTATTTGAACTAGATATTATAGGGCAAGTTCATGTGACCATTTATTTTCATCAAATTTCATGTAGTTTGTTAGTTCCAGCGTTCACTTCGTGAACGAAAACGTGCATTTATATCAAGGAAGCTGGGTACCAATTACCTAAACGTTTATCTGGTCCCGGTATGATCACGTGATTTTGGTTTGCTCAGTCCTCTATATTGACGTATAAATGAAGACCCACTTCGTCTCTGATTGGTGGCAGCGCGTACTTAATGCACTGCCACTGTGACAATGCATTGCTAGCAGTGAAAACCAGCAGATCATTCCAAATATACTGTAAACTTGTCAGTAGTCACTGCCAGCAGTGCATTGTGGAAGTAAATTAAATATAAATCAATATTATTTCTCTACATTGATAGACAAGATATACGTATTTATCTTGTCTTAATTGTAAAATTCTCAACCAATAATTTATAATATATTGGATAAAAATGGCGAAAAGCCGCAATGTCCTAGAGGATAAAATGTCTGCATTTGGAGCACTTTATGCATTTCCACCGGAAGCCTTGCGCAATGCATTTTTTTAAAGTTTCGATTCGTTCTAAATATCCATCCATTTTTGAAGATGTTTCATCACCATTCTACTTTTTCATTATAATTATGTTTCAATTCTATCTTTTTAATTATCCTTATTGGCCTGGGGACTGAAAGTCCCCTAAGCCTAAGTTAGCATACCACCTTTCAAACACTGCAGACAATTTAACTGTGCTATGTGCGAATAACAACTGTAAACATGCGCTTTGGGAAAGTAGTGCAAGACAGACCAGATCAATCTTTTGTTTGAATGTCGCATACGATAAGAACATATTACAAATAAAAACAGTACATACGACTTCAAATGATTGCAGAAAGGTGTATAGCTTACGGGCTGCATTACACAATTGTTTCTGTTTTAGAAATTACTGCGCTGTTAGCTGATTACGGAAGATAATCATATGCATAACACGGAAAAGTGCGGATATTTACGGAAATTTACGGAAACGTACGGAATTCGATATAAGAGTTTGTAGTTTGATTTTCAAATTTCCGATGTTATTTCATTGACAACTTTCTTATTTACGAACGATTACATATATATTTACCTAAAAATAAATTTCTTTAAAAAAAAGATACAATTTACGTACATTCCCGAGAAGGAACTCACGTGATTAAAATCACCCGCCATTTACCAAGGACGCTGCATGTCAATGTCCAGCGAACGGTTTCACCGATTACAACTACAAGGTAACCAAGAATCATTTTTGGTTTTCCCTGTTATACACAATGTACAGTACTGTATTCATATGTCACTGTTGGTATTGCTTTGTTTATTTCTGTTTCAAGGTCTTGTCCTTGGTACACAATAATTTTCGATCCACATCATCAGATATCGCTTGAAGTTGAACAAAGCGCAGATTGAATTATTTTTATTGTTCTCTCAAACAATTGATATTGTTGACCATGTTCCCTGCCACCCATATATTTGTGAATCATTCATTCTGTGTCATATACTAAATTTCGCCCTATGCACATTTCGACCCGCGCTTTAGGTAAGGTTCAGCGTAAATCACGAAGGTCAAAAGTTGTTTTAAGGGGAGTTAATCTATAGCCCCCAGGCCTTCAGCGCTCAAAGCGCTTTGATTTTTTAATTGTTGTCACATTATTATATTTCTTTTTTTTCAATTTCTGTATAACAGTTATTTCATCACTTTCATTGCACTCTGTGTCCGAAGAGTGCTCACACTCGTTATCTGTGTCCGAAGAGTGCTCACACTCGTTATCTGTGTCCGAAGAGTGCTCACACTCGTTATCTGTGTCCGAAGAGTGCTCACACTCGTTATCTATGTCCGAAGAGTCCTCACACTCGCTATCACAAAATGGTGGGTAATCAAAGGGTTGGCAAGACAACAGGTGTTTCTCTTTGGATGCTTTCCATTTTGTCACTGCATCTCAAAAGTCAAATTTGTCCACAAAGCGAATTTTTCATAAGTGCATTCAACCATAGACATTGAACTTGGATATTATTTGGCACACTGAAACCCCTTTCAATGTTTTGAAATTACTACAAAATGATCATTAAAATCACTCAGGAAGACGTTTTAGTTTCCCCAATTAAGGTTTGTCGACCATCTCTTGTTGTGCGTCTACGATACCATGATGACGGTATCATAAGAATCAACACACACAAAGACGCAATGGTACAAAATGCGGGTCGATCCGAAATCAGACGACAACGACGGAATAGGGTCAAAATTAGACATATCCCATACCGGAAGCGTATTTTATAAGCAATGCATTTCGAAGCGTTTTGAGAGGTTTTGAAATGTTGTTTTTGTAGTAATTTGATCACATTTTAATTGCGTCATAGAAGACTCTCTTTTTCTGTTGCGTCATAGAAGACGCTCTTTTTCTGTTGCGCCATTGACAAAATGAGTGCGCCAAACCACAGAAAACGCGCTCTCGCGGAAACGCTGAATTTAGTGTATCCGGTGTAGCGATACGTATTTAACGGGTCTTACATTTCTCATGTCACACCGATCTCACTAGAAAACTGTTGGGATAAAAACCGTGTAGGAAAATAAGTATATACAGAACAGATACCTCGTTGATTTAAGTTACAAATTATAAGAAAAACAACAATATAATATTATGCTATTCTGAAATGTTTTGATATTATTTAGACCTGTTACTATGTAAATTTTAAAACAGAGGACAGTATAATTAGTAACAACGAAATATATGGAACTACTTGTTTATATGTAAAGAGTTCGGCCGTAAGGAAGCTATTCTGTGTTAACATTGGATCCGATTGAATAAATCAATCGATCCAAAAAGTATGAAGGGATAGTTAACACCTGACTATCAATGATATCTTGTTTATGTCAACATGAGCGATTTTTACCTGTACACATAGAGACACTTCATGACAAAATTGTTCAACCATACCTGATTAACTGAAAATCTTCACCGCAGCAATGAAATGAGTCGGCCGTTTTTTCTGTGTCAGCTAACCGGAAAGTAATTGTTGGTTCACACAATTAATATTAATGAAACTTCTGTCCCGCAGATTTAATAAACAGTGGCTGTCATCACAGATTAATGAACAGTGACTGCCCCACAGATTAATGAACAGTGGCTGTCACCACATATAAATAAACAGTGGCTGTCCCACAGATTAATGAACAGTGGCTGTCACCACAGAGTAATAAACAATGGCTGTCAAGACACATATAAATGAACAGTGGCTGTCCCAAAGATTTAAAAAACAGTGGCTGTCACCACATATTAATGAACAGTGGCTGCCCCACAGATTAATGAACAGTGGCTGCCCCACATATAAATGAACAGTGGCTATCCCACAGATTAATGAACAGTGGCTGCCCCACAGATTAATGAAAAGTGGCTGTCACCAAATATCAATGAACAGTGACTGTCTCACAGATTTAATAAACAGTGGCTGGATCACAGATTAATGAACAGTGGCTGTCATCACATTTTAATGAACAGTGACTGCCCTAGATATTAATGAACAGTGGCTGTCCCACAGATTAATGAACAATGGCTGTCACCACATATAAATGAACAGTGGCTGCCACACATATAAATGAACAGTGGCTGCCCCACATATTAGTGAACAGTGGCTGTCCCACAGATTAATGAACAATGGCTGTCACCTCATATAAATGAACAGTGACTGCCCCACATATTAATGAACAGTGGCTGTCCCACAGATTAATGAACAGTGGCTGTCACCACATATAAATGAACAGTGGCTGCCCCAGATATTAATGAACAGTAGCTGTCCCACATATTAATGAACAGTGACAGCCTAACAGATTAATGAACAGTGACTACCCGATAGATTAATGAACAATGACTGCCCCACATATTAATAAACAGTGGCTTCCCCACAGATTAATGAACAGTGGCTGCCCCACATATAAATGAACAGTGGCTGTCCCACAGATTAATGAACAGTGGCTGCCCCACAGATTAATGAACAGTGGCTGTCACCAAATATCAATGAACAGTGACTGTCCCACAGATTAATAAACAGTGGCTGGATCACAGATTAATGAACAGTGGCTGTCATCACATTTTAATGAACAGTGACTGCCCTAGATATTAATGAACAGTGGCTGTCCCACAGATTAATGAACAATAGCTATCACCACATATAAATGAACAGTGGCTGCCCCAGATATTAATGAACAGTAGCTGTCCCACATATTAATGAACAGTGACAGCCTAACAGATTAATGAACAGTGACTACCCGATAGATTAATGAACAATGACTGCCCCACATATTAATAAACAGTGGCTTCCCCACAGATTAATGAACAGTGGCTGCCCCACATATAAATGAACAGTGGCTGTCCCACAGATTAATGAACAGTGGCTGCCCCACAGATTAATGAACAGTGGCTGTCACCAAATATCAATGAACAGTGACTGTCCCACAGATAAATAAACAGTGGCTGGATCACAGATTAATGAACAGTGGCTGTCATCACATTTTAATGAACAGTGACTGCCCTAGATATTAATGAACAGTGGCTGTCCCACAGATTAATGAACAATGTCTGTCACCACATATAAATGAACAGTGGCTGCCACACATATAAATGAACAGTGGCTGCCCCACATATTAATGAACAGTGGCTGTCCAACAGATTAATGAACAATGGCTGTCACCTCATATAAATGAACAGTGAATGCCCCACATATTGATGAACAGTGGCTGTCCCACAGATTAATGAACAATAGCTGTCACCACATATAAATGAACAGTGGCTGCCCCACATATTAATGAACAGTGGCTGTCCAACAGATTAATGAACAATGGCTGTCACCTCATATAAATGAACAGTGAATGCCCCACATATTGATTAACAGTGGCTGTCCCACAGATTAATGAACAATAGCTGTCACCACATATAAATGAACAGTGGCTGTCCACATATTAATGAACAGTGGCTGTCCCACAGATTAATGAACAATAGCTGTCACCACATATAAATGAACAGTGGCTGCCCCAGATATAAATGAACAGTGGCTGCCCCACATATTAATGAACAGTGGCTGTCCAACAGATTAATGAACAATGGCTCACCTCATATAAAATGAACAGTGAATGCCCCACATATTGATGAACAGTGGCTGTCCAACAGATTAATGAACAATGGCTGTCACCTCATATAAATGAACAGTGAATGCCCCACATATTGATGAACAGTGGCTGTCCCACAGATTAATGAACAATGGCTGTCACCTCATATAAATGAACAGTGACTGCCCCACATATTAATGAACAGTGGCTGTCCCACAGATTAATGAACAGTGGCTGTCACCACATATAAATGAACAGTGGCTGCCCCAGATATTAATGAACAGTAGCTGTCCCACATATTAATGAACAGTGACAGCCTAACAGATTAATGAACAGTGATTACCCGACAGATAAATGAACAATGACTGCCCCACATATTAATAAACAGTGGCTGCCCAACAGACTAATGAACAGTGGTTGCCCCTAAGATTTATGAACAGTGGATGTCCCATAGTGGATGCCCAAAGATAAATTAACAGTGACTGCCCCACAGATTAATGAACAATGGCTGCCTCATAAATAAATAAACAGTGACAGTCTAACATATTAATGAACAGGGGCTGCCCAAAGGATTAATGAAAAGTGACTGTCCCGAAAATTAATGAACAGTGGCTGCCTCACATACAAATGAACAGTGGCTGTCCAACTGATTAATGAACAGTAGCTGCCCCTCAGGTGAATGAACAGGGGCTGCCGCATAGACTAATGAACAAGGACTGTCCCACATATTGATGAACAGTGGCTGTCCCACATATTAATTACCAGTGGCTGTCCCTTAGATTAATGAACAGTAGCTGTCGCATAGATTAATGAACAGTGGCTGTCCCACATATTGATGAACATAGGCTGTCCCACAGAACAGTAGCTGTCGCATAGAATAATGAACAGTGGCTGGCCTACATATTGATAAACAGTGGCTGTCCCACATAGTAATGAACAGTGGCTGTTCCACATATTGATTAACAGTGGCTGTTCCACATATTTATAAACAGTGGCTGTCCCACATATTGATGAACAGTGGCTGTCGCATGGACAAATGAATGAACAGTGGCTGCCCAACATATTGATGAACAGTGGCTGTCCCACATATTGATGAACAGTGGCTGTCCCACGGATTGATGAACAGTGGCTGCCACACACACTTATTAATAGTGGCTTTCCAACATATTTCGTTTGGTTTATTTATGCAAATGTCATGGTTGCAGTGAACTGCAGTTGAAAGACGAGTAAATGTGATAACTCAAGATCCCTTCGAATGTGGCTTCAAAGTTAGTTGTTATGGCCTTGTGTGTATGAAGAGTAAATACTATATATCTAGAGAATAAGTAGAACAAGAATATTGAGATACACTCTCCGAAGCACGTGCTTCTAATGAACAACATCTCTGTTCCTTCTGATCAAAATAAATTATCAGTCTATCAGCCAGAGTATCATATAAATGAATCTTAAACTTTGCACTTCCTTTCAATGTCGCCTTTCAGTGTGTGACACATCAAGTAAATCTGTTGAAGACTGGGCACGCATGTCAGATGACTAAGGGAGGTTATTCATAAATGAGGCGCGCTTGTGTTATGTTTCTTGGATATCGCATTTCTTTTGGATGTCCTCTATCTCTGTGTAAAATATATGTTCCCATAAATAATATTTGTGTTCCTGAATAAACGAAACTTCTAACGCACTACCTGCCATTTTCCTTCTTTATTTAATTCCATTCCAATATCTGCCAGCTTAATTTTAGTTATTGGTGCACGAAAGCTATCATGTCTTGCATTTATGAAAACAATGGGTAGATACTTAAGTTACATGAATTTCAAAATGATCGAGTGGTACAAATCTTTTGATTTGACGTTTAACCCTCCGTAGATTACATGGGTTATTGCCTTGATGCTCTTCCTTGGGAAGCCCACTCTTAATATTCTCTTCAATACGAAATTTGTACCACTCAATCATTTTGAAATTATGTAACGGAAGTATCTACCCAATGTCTTCACAAGTGCAAGACAGGCTAGCTTCCGTGTACCTGAGACACATTAGGAGGATCGATAATAAAATACAGAAGGAAAAAGGCAGGTGGTGCGTTGATAGTTTGGTTTAGTATAGTCTGTCACAAGAACAATATTCACGCATCACCACCTCGGGGGCATTCGTCACCTATAAATGACAAATTTAATAAAGGGAGGTAATTAAAGAAAGGCTGGGCTAGAGTTATGGTTTTAGGTCACTGCACTTCTATCAATGTGTGAAGTATTAATTCAATAATTTTCATATTATGCTACATACAGAACTGACGTACGGACTGAAAGACGGACGATCCCACCAAGTAATACTTTGGAGCTATCCGATTATTCTTTCTATTGTTTTTTAGGCAACTTAGAATCTAAATGGTTTAGTCACATAACAGACTATGATTAGATTTTACAGTTGCAGTGCACCTAGTCACGTCAGTATCTATACGAACGCTCGGACAGACGGACAGACGCAGCGTATATATGCTTCCCAATTCAGGGAGCATAAAATGGTGCCAAATGTCAGCTTTGATGACACAAGAATTTCAAGAAATACTTTTCTAGTGATTCCTTGGCCGTTCGTGCCAAGGTCAAGGTCCGAGTATAGCGGCTTCTGTCACGGAAAGGTCAGTGCACTGTTGTAGAATTACGCGGAAAGGTCAGTGAACTATTGTAGAGTTACACGGAAAGGTCAGTGAACTGTTGTAGAGTTACATGTATATAGCGGCATCTGTCACGGAAAAGTCAGTGAACTGTTGTAGAGTTACACGGAAAGGTCAGTGAACTATTGTAGAGTTACATGGAAAGGTCAGTGAACTGTTGTAGAGTTACACGGAAAGATCAGTGAACTGTTGTAGAGTTACATGTACATGTATAAAGCGGCTTTTGTCACGGAAAGGTCAGTGAACTGTTGTAGGGTTACATGTAAATAAATAAGCGTAAACGAAACATCGTGGAACATTTTATATAACAAAAATAACAAAACTACAAGGAAGTAACAATGAATGGTTTTGTAAAAAAAATCCTTTAAAAACTTTATTACCGTCGCTATGACATCATCATATGTGACGTCATGGTGACTCCACTAAGATGGTTTTAAATTTCCAAGACCTTTTAAAACCAATGGAGGTGGATTTTGTTTATAAAAAAAATTACAAATTTTCGTAACACTGGTTTATAACGTAAGGGTTTTTGTAAGTGTGGTAATAGGACTGTACATCAAACACTGGAGTGCTATCAAAATAATTGTACGGTTTCAGCATAAAGCCACTCGGAACTAATAGGGTCATGGGCAAATCTTCTGACGAAGGCGCATGATAGAATTTCTCACTAATCCACAGCACGAGATCCTCGTGCCTCACAGTTTCATTGTTTAGCATTCGACCCACACCCTTGAATGCGCTTTTCGGGTGCGACAGGTCGTACCATGATGTTGTACCGTATTGCTCACTGTGATTTTGTTTTGTTACCGCTAAATTGAATTTTAAATCTTCCCACGCATTTAACATCATGTGTTCTTCTAAAACTTCTGCGGATTTAGAATATGGTATAATTCTATAGCCGCGTTTATTTCCCCAATAATTCCGTTCATTTTCATTAACTACAGTGAAATATTTCGGCTTAAACGGATTCACATTGAAGCTGTTCTCGTTTTGGAGTATTTCTTCCTCTAAGTACCTTGTATTGTTAAAATAGAAGAAGCCAGGTTTTACAGTTACATTTCCCCTAGTCTGAAAAGCTTCTAGCGTACTACCTGCACGCCAGTGAACGGTTTGGAAGCTGTTGTTTGATCCTAAAATGTCAAGATCTACTTTGAACACATAATTATGATTGTGTATAGGGCCTATCTGATAGTCGGATATCCTATAACCGAAAGGCGTAAAGCTTTTGTCATTTCTGTTTAAGTAAGGATCATTTGGGTCCCAGAATGAACCGAAAAGATAACCGGAAGCTGAAAGTAGCGTTTCTAAATCTCCGCTGAGAAAGAATTTCCATTCGAGAGTGTAATCGTAGTTACCAAGGTGCATTGTCGCACGGATAATCAGGTGATGGTCAGCAAGACCACGTGATCCGTAGCGCCATAGCGGCCTTTGACCATCTGCTTCAAAAACACATGCGGCTTTCACTCTTTGTGGATTTCCATAAAAGTATTTGCTAGCATAGAGTATCGAGCCTCGTTCCGGACAATCCAGACCAAACCTGGGAGCATTGTAAGATCCAAGTAAAAACATTGTATCGCTTAGCGCAGGAGGTCCAGCCCCGCTCGTCTGTGAAGAATATATCAGCGTTACATCTTGCAAAGAAATTTCGTATGCAATTCTTTTATTTTTGAACTTGACATCAAATATTGCAGGACCGTGCATGGGACTCGAACCAAACTCAAACTCCCAATCCATCCACAATATTCGTTTTCCTTTTATAGTATACCTGGGTCCTTCGGGTTCGTAAGTCCGCGGTGGGGGTATATTTGATAAATCTCTTTCTGGCAAAGATTTGTTGAACTTTAGATCAAAATCAGAGTTGTGCTCTGCTCGATAAGATTTTGGGAATATCACTTTCTTTAATGAACCATTTATGGAAGCGTCACGCACTTCGTTCCAAGAACTGAAGGGTCCCTGAGATACGTAATAATAATCCGAAGCATACCACTGCTTTGAATCAGTGCCCGGATGATGAACGATGCACGTGACTGGTAGAATCCTTAAAGTTAAGTAACCACCCATTCTTAAAAACAGATATGCTGTCGACATACGGTCATTTTCTGTCAAAGATGGCAAGAGAGAATATTGCATTCCTATAGTCCATGGGTACGCCGCGCCATCAAAACTTTCGCGCAACAGATCATTTATAGCCAATATATCTACCACGGCTGCTCTCAGAATTTCCGAATGTTCCGCGGTGTCATACGGTCGTCTGTTAAAATGGATCTCCCCGTCACTCCGTAGATGTTCTATTCCAATTTTTGAGATCATTTCATTTAAAGGTCCCACCTTATACTCCATGACATCAGGTGGGGATTGCGCACCACGTATGACGTTCACTTGAGCATATCTTCCAGGAAATGTTCCGTTGTTATCCAGATAGTCTAAAACCCGTGACTTTTCGGCCGGATAAAGATATACGTGTGACGCCCTATTCATTGTCAACGACTTACCGTTTGCTGTGATATATCCTCGAAACTGTAGCGCCTTTAAAGCTAAATTCATTTCGTCAACTGTAAGTGGTGCAAATGGTGAAGAACTGGTTTCATTTCCGTTTGATTTGTCTGGATTTCGTGTCGGACATTTCCGGCATGCTTCCGAAGATTTCTCCGTAGTTTTTGCAATCGGTGGTGACGTCGGACATACACACTGTGCGTCATTTGTCTGATTCTGCGTCGTTAAAACTGGAGAGGTGTCAGAAACGCTGGTTGAAGTAGTTGAAGTTGAAGTCGAGTTGTGTTTATTGTCCATAAGCGATGCCTCCGCGTTTCCGGTTCGCACTATGTCGTCTGCAGGGTGTTCGAGTGCAAACCGCCCAATCACAATACCCAGTGAGATACCGACAACAAACACCACGATACATACAACAGCATAAAAACAGTTTGACCTGTCTTCCACTCTACGTGTAGCGATCGAGTTTGTTCTATTGAGTTTCTTGGAATATGCATCCGTCTTATTTGTCCAGGGACCGGAATTGGGACTAGGAGTATTTGCACCGGTTCTTCCTGCAGGATGACGTTCTTCCAACTCTAAGTTCGTAAAAGTACCGTTTGTTTCTGACATATCAACAGTCTTTTCATTACCGTCCCTGAAAGAGATAACGTGTCTGTAAAACTACGTTCGAATTATTAACAACGCAAAACTGTATCCCTCATGATAAATAAATTCAATTTTAAAGAATGCCTCATTTTTGCACAAGTAATCAACATTGAGATCTTCCATCCATTAATTGTACACCAACTTTACATATAGATTATTGTATATTTACGGCACTGTAGCTTAGACGATACTTCTTGCATATAATGCAAATATTATTTATGTTTTTGAAGACAGTTTTGACATAAATGTTAGACAGTGCCTCGGTAATTCAATTTCACATTAAAACGAAAATAAACATATTGTAAGAGGCGAGGTGCATTAGTTATGGATGTATGGCAGAGATGTAAATGTGCAGGTGGTTTAAATAATAATGGCGCATTTAATGTAGGAGATAGTTTAAGTTGCAAGTAAATTCATGGATTTTTTTCCATGAATATCCGGAATAATATTGATGATCATATCGTGTTTAAAGTAGAAATGTTTCTTTTTGCGAATACAGCTAACTGTATCAAGAAGATATCTTTGAACGTATACATATGAATTTGAATGTTACGTGTTTTTGCACAAAGAAGATTAAATCCTTTTAGTCAAATAGTTTTGGCACATACAAGCCTTGTAAGCAGTGTTTATACCTCTAAACGATACAAGCCTTGCTACTAACTATGAGACATTACAGGTTACAAAACAATTCATTTTTCCACAGGTAAATCATAGTCTGCACTTCTTGTGTAAGATGATCAAGCTTATTCGCTTGTTTATTGTGAGTGTCTCACAAGTAAAATTTTGATTTATGGCAAATATGGTACAACGATAAGTGAACCAATACTTTATTCTATAGTTTGTGAAATATACAGTGAACATCATATTTACCTGATTCAGGTTTTTTGTAAAATGAATAACTTCAATTTGGTTAAATAGCGACTTGATGCATGTTTTTTGCTAATTTTATAATGAAGATATTACCCGTAGCTTAATGAGTGACTTTTGAACGGTCAGTCAATGTGGTACGTTTACCCTCATTGCTACCAACTTCAGCTGGGTGGACAAAAGCATGAGTCGGGATTCGAACCTGGGCTTATCGTACCGGATGCAAACCTCAAAGCTATCAGCTATCAGCGCTGCTCACTCTGAACTTAATTCTATTATGGGTTTGTATTCATTTCAAAATACATTTTGGTTCAACATGAATGTCAAAAACAAAAGCTTTCCTATACTAGACCTATGCATCTTCTTGTATAAGAGAAAAGCCGAACACTTTGAAAATGCTTTTTTTAATACGCATGTTCATATTTATGGTGATAAATATTCGATAACTGCTACATAATACTAGATGGTTGTTCAGTATGACACTTGTGTTGTCCTCTTCGGCGTTATCAGAATAACCAACAATTATGTGACAAAAAATAAGTACAAAAAGGGGCAGAACTCTGTCAAATATGATCTTGACCTACAAAATTTGGCGGCATCACGACCGTTTTGTTATAAGCAATGCAATTTGAAAGTAAGTTGAAGAAATCTTAAGAAATGGCAAAGTTATAGCAAACGGACGGACAAATCGATCCCTATGTATCTCATTTCTCCGAAAAGGCAAAAGCTGATTTTGGTCGGAGGAACTGAATTTATTAGAGATATAAAGCAAAAGGTGAAAAGGTTTTTCATTATCATTTTAAAGTCCAATGGTCTAAAGTCTCTTTGAGTTTTCTGATATATAGTAACATAAATCTATTGATATGATAATGATACATTCACTCTAAAACAATGTTGACATATACCTTTCTTTCGTATTCAAGTTGTTTCTTCAAGAAAAAGAGTTGTTAGAAAGTCTGTCTTATTTTTTGCAATATCATTGCAAAAATACTGCACTATGTTTCTTATATGAACTTATCCATTTAAAAAGCAAAGTTATGAATATCTTAAGATCATTTCTGTCAGTAAGACATCTTTAATATTGATGAGAGCTATACTTGTAAATGAGAGCCAGGGACTTTAAAAATCGAAATTTGGTTCCAACAAGCAAATTCAGTTAATTCATATCCCCCGCCAAATTAACCAAATGGCTGAAAAAGAACAACTGGAAAGTGTATTGGTCTGTCTGTTTTAGACCTCATTTGTGTAAAAAAAATCCAGTTTCTAAATTTTCTATTGTTAGAGAATACTAAATTGATAATTTGTACCAAACAAAATAATATTCTGACAAGCCTTTTCAGAAAAAAAAACATTTTAAAAAATTCACAGTCCCATTCATGAAATTCTATATCTGTGGTATATAACTCATACAGTTTACGTTACAAGGATCTCAAGTTATAAATAGGACTTCCGCATATAAATTGAGAATAGGCGAAAATGCGAAAAGTCCTTAAGACAGGTTTCATGAAATGAAACAAATACTTCACTTTGTTGATGCGTGTTTAACAGTTTCTTTAGGAGCTGCTGCAGAGAGCGAGAACGGGTCAGAGTTCAGTAAAAAATATAAATTCTGTCGGGATAATAAGTGTCTTTTGAAATATGTTGATATTAGAGACGTGTTTCTTTACATTTCTATACATCGCATAACCGGTTAGGTAAATTTAAAACCCTTTTCACATATTTCACAACATGCTGCAAAAACAGCAGATAGGTTCTGATACAGATCTGAAGATATTTGAAAGTGCAAAACGTAAATATAAGTTAATATTTATTATGCGATCACTTTAGTCTCCACATAATGTAAACTGCATCATTGCATAGTAAGTAATTTTGCGTTTTGCACACTAATTTCACACCAGCTTAATCTAAACCACAGGAACTTGAAACGAACTAAAACTAAAATATCAGGTCCCAGGCCCATTCATCCCATAACATAATTATAAACACAATGTGTTTTATATCACATATAAGGACTTCAAGCTTTTACTCATAAAGGGATAAACGTTCGAGGTCATGTGATCTTAACAAGTTGTTTTTGAAAACAATAGGGTCAAAATGACTTTACATTACTCACCTTGCTGCAATTACTTTAATTTGTTCAAATCATAACCCCAGGTCAAAATTCACCTTTCCTGTGATGTGATTGTTTACCTTGTATGATAGCCAATTGTAGCAAGGTACGGAGCCGCCCCGATTGCGAAACAAGTTCTCACGACTTATATTAATCGCTCTCGCCTGAGACCAGATGGAATCAACCTCGACGAGAGAGAAAGGCAATGTGGAATTAATAGTGTCTTGGCTAAGGACACTACAGACACGGTGCTCCGTACCTTGCTACAATTCATCATACAAGGTAAACAATCACATCACAGGAAATGTGAATTTTAACATGGGTTTATGATTTGAACCTATTCGTAGTCCACTACACAATGATACATTCCAAATATCTAAGCTCTAAGCCCTTTGGTTTTACATTAGATCGGTATATTAGGGTTTTATCGTTGGTACCGGTTTCCCATATGACCAACGCCCCCAGAAGAGTTTAGTTATTTTAGGTTTCGGGGGATAGTGCAATACAGGCGTCCCAATTCCAGATACACCCCTGTTCTTATCATCCCAGGTTTTCACCCATACATGCCTCGGTTTTAAGTCTCTCCAAGACTGTTGGTAATTTTAGTTGGTCAGCCCTGGGAATCGAACCCACAACCCCGAGATTACAAGTCTCGTGCTCTACCTATTGAGCTATCCGGGCTGACTTTTACATTAGATTTTTTAATTGTCCCTATATATACGCCTACGTGAAATCATGTGACCCCTCGGGCAGGGCAATTTTGATCAGAGTGTTATGATTTGACCAATCTTTGCGGAGGTCAACAAGTAAATGCCACATATCTAAGCTCAATGCTATTTGGTTTCAGAAAAGAAGATATTTTAAGTTTTATCTATATAAGCCTATATAAAATCGAGTCACCCCCGGACGTAGTCAATTTTGACCAATGGGTCATAATTTGAACAATTTTGTAGATCAACTATGCAATGCCACATGCTAAATATCTAATCTCTAGGTCATGTGGTTTCAGAGATTTTTTTTGCTATATAGGCCTATGTAAAATCAAGTGAACCCCCGGCGGAGTCAATTTTGATTTGGGGGTCATAATTTAATCAGTCTTGGTAGAGGTACATTAGGCAATGCCACATGATAAATGTTTAAGCTCTAGGCCCTGTAGTTTTAGAGCAGAAGAGGTTTTTTAAAAAGTTTTTACTATAGACCTATGTAAAGTCAAGAGACACAGGGCGGGATGAATTTTGACCCGGGGGTCATAATTTGAACAATCTTGGTAGAGGCCCCATAGGCAATGATTAAGCTCTCGGCCTTGAGGTTTCAGAGAAGATTTTTAATGTTTTTTTTTCCCATTTGTTGCCATAGAAACCATACATCTTCATGTAATTGAATTGTTTGAACAACTTTAACAGAGCTTTATGCAAGAAACATCCCTGTCAAGATTTATCAACAATTGCCAAGTGGTTTCAGAGGAGATGCCATTCGAAGGAAGCGGTGGACGGACGACGTACGACAGACGCTGGACGAAAAATGGTCAAAAAAGCTCACCAAGAGGATTTAAAAATAAACGAGTGTCCGCCTTCCACACATTCTTAAATAAACCTTATTTACGCCGACAAGAGTCGGCTGTCAGTATTGGATACTGTAACGTTTTGGTCAATTTAGTGACGTAATCGGTTTTGGAGAAATATAAATCATTATACCTGTTTTTCTATTTAAAACAATTCTTTAATTCAGCTATACTTATTATTCCCTGAGGAATATTTGAAAGAATAAATTATTATAGTTGTAAATAAATAAACAATTGTTTACGTAAATAAAGTATGTATGAATAGTTACATACATGTTACTGCGAGCCATGGCAGAAAAATATATAAAAGATTTAGACATTGGGCTGTTATTGCAACGTGAAAAATTAATATCACTTTTAAAAAAATGGTCCGAGGCCGCGGGGTTTTATGCGTTTGATTACTGTGTTTTTTCACAACCTAAACTTACAAATGGTTTCAGCCAGATACCCGAGTGTTTGAAAAAATATTTACAAAAAAAGATGTGTAAACTGACGGCCTTTTAAATCGAAAGAAAATCATTAATGTGCATCTATACGAAACGAATAAGGTACCAGTCATGGAAATTTCTAGGCCGTGTTCTATCACGTGGTTACATTGAATAGCACTTTTGACCCTACCTACGGGCTATGTGGCTCCTGTTAGTTGCCTTATTTCTTGATTATTTCAGTCAAGATATTAGCGGCATTGATATTCGTTTTAGTTGTATTTTGTTTAAAGTATATAACCCATACAGAAGAACTCTTCAATTTATGATATATACACTATTTTCCCCTCAGCATTCCAATCAGTCTTTATGGCAAGGACCAGCGGAGTTAACATTCCATCCAGATTCTATTTTAAAAAACTTTTTTCTTCTGTTTCACTTTTCTTTTTCAGCTTTAACCTCTTTTTTGAATGTTTTGCTGCAAACTTTCATAAAAATCTTCATTGTTATCAGACTAATAAGGATAATAACCACGTGGAATTAAGGCTAGGAATATAATATAGTAATGGCTGAGTTTCAGATCTGCTGACTTGAAAATCTAGACGGTATAATTTCATCATTTTTTACGATAACATTATAGTAAAAAGAGTGGAACGGATGCCAAGTTCATAAAATTCTCATTTTGCTTTCTTTATTACCTTGACATTTTTTGAAATTCACTTATCATATGCAACAAGGTCATTTGGACATGCTCTAGTTGGTGGTATTTAAAGACTTGTGTTCTTACCTTTAATCTATAGTGTATACTGAAACTTTGTTACTAAATCCATGTTAAATTATTATCATGGTTACTGAATATTGACAAACTATTCTCTCTGGTATACCGTTCGGTTGAAAGTCTGAATTTTCGAGATGGGGTGATTTGACGGTAGATTTCTGCGGTAATATTTAGATCAAATTAATGCATCTATGTTACAGTTTGAAACAAAACATCATAACAGGGTCCGTATATTACGTATATATTACGGACGCTGATCATAACCAGTAATTTTCGTGGAACTGTAAGATGCTGCAGTGAAGCTGCTGGACTGGAATCAGTCGTTCGTCGTTTAAAGAACTCTACGTCATTTCACACTTTCCGTCCTGTGTGATTCTGTTGAGATGAGCATGGATAGACGGATTTCTTTTTGATAGATATATCTTTCTTTACAGTAGACAGAATCAGTCTCAATATAAGTCAATGAAAAACTGCATGTTATATTCTATAAAGTGATCGAGTTTGTCCTGTTTGAGAACACCGAGCATAACTATGATAATTAGGTATACGAACAACTATAAATTATACATGCCCTCATGTACACAAATTATATGTGAAAATATAGCTATTATAAAAAAAATAAAAGTAACATGAACTGTGAGTCACAACATATATATGTACTTACGATCATAACAACTATCCTATCATGTACACAGTTGTCACCAAATAACCTGGATATTAACACTTTCAAGAAAAACATGCCCATAATGTTTACTACACGTGTGTTTCATAGTAATATATACTGATATATTCAGTTCGGTAGTCCACAAATATTCACGTTTCGCTTCAATAAATTCACAACATATCCCAAGGGAGTAATGTATACTTCCGTATGACATCAATGACCTAAAATATATCAATTACTGCTGTACGATTAAATATTACTTACTCGCTTATTAAGAAAATAGCGTAACTTATAACAACTTATGAAATAAATAGATGTACAACAAGGGAAGTAATAAGGACTTTACTATGTGACGTGTGGGTTTTGGGTTATGCACCATGTATTAATGGTGGTGTGTGTTAACTCCGGGTGTTTTAAATGTTTTAGTACGTCTTTCAAACAGTATGTAAATATAACACTTAAGAGACTGTTAAACTTTATATAACTGAAATTTTTAGTCATATAGTACTTTGATCTCATGCATAAAATGATGTAATAACCTAGGTCTGTAATATTATACAAATGTGATACCATTGATTCATTTGAAGTAAATAATCGTGCCTTTCCGTGGTGTGCCATCAATGTCAAGGACCACAATGGAAATAAGGGAAAATCACTTTTCCCTTTTTTGTGTTATCCTTGGTATTGATGTGCATATCATGGTTTATAAACTTGTGTATACATCTAATTATCTGTATATGTATGCATCATGTTTGTTTTAACCATGTTTGTACATCTGTGATATACTAAAATAAATCTATCTATATCTATCTAACTTTCCAAATCCCGTTTTTCGAAATGTGTACTGAAGCGAAAAAGAAACGCAGGGTAACAAAAATGCAATATTATGCACAGTCACATGAAGTTTGGACCCCGAAAAATCATTTTTATAAAACACCCCGGACCGACTATCAAGCATATATAAAACTTCATGTGACTGTGATATTATGTTATTTCTCGCGTTTTTATATTGAATTGTTAATTATATAAGTTCAGAGGGTTCATAAACTGATTTGCTAATGAAAGATAGAGTCTTTATGATACTTAAGATAACGTCTAATACATTCCTTCAAATCACCTCGAAGGTTTACCCTGCGTTTCTTTTACTTAAGGACAAAAGTTCTGTCCGGTTCAAAATTGTTCAATTAAATTTTAATTGTACGTTACCTTTAATTTTCTATTTGCAAATTTATATTTTGAGACTATTTGTTACATCACAAGGTGTTAGGAATTCTATACAAAAACATTTAATCAACCGTGACGGTATAAACCATTAATTTCACATTTATCTAAATTTTATGTACATGAAGCTTATAATCACAAAAATTTCAAGGTATTTTTTGTTACTAAAGGATAGTCCTATCGAAAGACTTAAAAATTTAGACAAACACTCAACAGATGTTGTAATTACGAAGCTTTCAAGATAGCAAAATTTGCGCGTTTTATGTCGACTGGAGGTCAGTGAGCCTACAACACATGTTGCACGTGCGTTAAACGCCCACGAACATTCTATTCGACGTCACGAACATTGAAAATGTGTAAATTGATTCGAAAATGATGATATTTTTATGCTTTTCTAATTATGAATAAAACATTCAATTTCAGTTTTTGTGTTACTTTAATTATACCGGACAAAACTGTTGTCCTTAAGTATATATCGAGATGCAATGTTACGTTCTAGAGACTACAATTTTGGCTATTTTGTTTCGACATTTCATTCAAACGGTAGTCTCAAAATTTCTACTGGTAACTACATTGCCCGATTTTTGAAAGCTCTTCAATAAAATAACTTTTTTCTTCATAACTCTTCCTCACATTTCTCGTTTATTTGATAGAACCCCACCACCTCTGAAGTGCGCACACCACACCATTTTGTGGTGGTGTGGAGGGTCCTGAAATATATCGCGGTAATAAATGTAATGTGGTATGTGTAGCCTAGTTACCTTTACATGCTGACCAGTGCCTTTTTATCTTATGTTTTCTAGTGAATAATAGAGTTTTCTCAGTGAAATAAAAGTGATAAATCACAGTTTTGAAACTTTAGTTTTCACTGTTTTTGCTGATTGAGTATAACTCCGCGATTCATGGTGTGACGATGCGCAGACTTGTTTATTTAACAATTGTTTCAATTCACATCTTATAAATTGATGTCTCGGTTTCATTGGATGATAAAGACAGAAAAGACTTGTTAAATACTTTTATCTGAAATAAACTTTAGAATAATGTTTTGTTGCTTTATAAGTAACGATGGTAGTAATGCGGTTGTAATTATTATGGGGTTCTCCAAGGGCAATAAGAAATACTATGTTTCCAAATTTTCCTGATTACCGTACGTATTTTGTCAAGAAAACATAAAATAAAAGGAAAATTTGTTTTGGTATATTTAATTGAAGCAAACAGATAGCCTCTATGTAATCGTACAGATTGTAATCAGCCGAAGAGAACACCGCACACCTCTTCCGGAAATGTATACGAGTATGATGCTAAATGTCATAATAAATGCCTTGTAACCATGTAAGAAGTAAGTGTTACTGAGTTACAGCTTGCCCTACTTTCCGATCCAATTAAATGCTCCCTTTTCACTCAAAAAAGCAAATTGTATTCTCCATATTGACTCAATTTCTTAAATATGAAAAATAATTATTTCACTTTTCTACAGAGCTAAACTCCGCCTTAAATCTCTATATATTTCAATACATCATTGTCTGTAGATTGGATAAATAGGTAAATATTACAGGAATAAACAAACATATTTGTTCGGTTCGCTAACGCTCCCTCGAAATAACTGCTTATTCCTGTAATATACATGTAGACCTATAACATATATTTATTTCCGTTAAAGTCTGACTCTTTAAAAATTCAAAACTGTGACTCTTACCGTAGATAAAATCAGTGTTGCCGCCAAGTGCTCGAAAATGTAGTCAGTTACGTGTCCGCACTGTGTCGGTTGGGATTCGTGTGTGGTAAATGGATGTTTTTGCGATTCGATACCGGTTTTGCTGGTTTGTTAGTACGCAACTTTTCGTCTATAAACAGTCAAACTTTCCACGGGCAACTAGTGCGGTAAACGACGCATGCATGCAATCATATTCCGTGCTTGTAATTGACAATGAAATGTTTCCAGTACACCACACTATTGTGTTAGAACCGAAACCCGTATTTCATAGTTATTTAACAGTTGTTCGGATGTGAATAATTAGATCAATAGTGTTACGCATTTAATTTTACGCATCCGAACTCCTGGCTGTATGCTAATGAAAGATAACACACAAAACACATTTACTGATGATTATTGCTTAATGTAAGCACAATTTTTCAGTGGGTGGTGTGCGTGATTTATTATTTTTCATTTCTTCTTTTCTCATCAAACTTTTTATCCTATTTGGGATGTCATAATGTTGTATTATACTTTCACTAGTAGTTTATTTAAAGAAAACTTTTAATGAAGAACGGATACGTTTTGACATACTATCTTCCTCGTTGACGAATAAAAACTGTGTGACAGAAACAGGTGAAATAAAGACACTAAAACATATTTAACACCATTGTCAACAAAGTCTTGTTTCATTTTTCTTTACCAAATACATACTTAAGAAAATATCTGTTAAAACATGAGGGGTGCCTTGCAGTAAATTTATGATTTTTAAAAAATTCTTTTGAATGGCTTAACAATTTTACAACAAGAGTGTGTTGATTATGGTGTAAACAGTATTTCCACTGATTCTGTCACACAGTCTATGTTCGTCAACGAGCAAGAAAATGTTTAAAAATGTATCCGTTCTTCATAATAATTGACTAACTTGTAGTTTTATTTACCTGCATTATTAGTGACAGTATGCTACAATAATATGGCATTTTCTAGAGTCCCGTATGTATTACCTTGTATTACATTTAGACCCGATGCAGCATTTACTAGTCTAGTAAATGCTACATCGAGTCTAAAGGTAATACACACAGGACTCTAGAAAATGCTACATCGGGTCTAAAGGTGATACATACGGGATTCTAGAAAATGCTACATCGGGTCTAAAGGTAATCGAACGGGACTCTAGAAAATGCTGCATCGGGTCTAAAGGTAATACACACGGGACTCTAGTAAATGCTGCATCGGGTCTAAAGGTGATAAGAGTCCTGTACCTATGATGCCTGTAGATTTGATGTTATATATTTTGTACTTTGAAGTATTGTACCTATCGCCTGTAGATGAAGTATTTTCTGAAGTAAATCTTTTTCATTGTCTTGGACGTTCTCTGAAGTTTATTTACCTCACGGGAAATAAACACAGATAATCAATTATAAAGTTAGATATCTAGATTTGAGATTTCAGAAATAATTTCTCTTAACAATCTCTGGGAATTTGTTCGTGATTTAGAGAAAAAGTAAGAGTCAATGCAAACGCAAGATATGCCTTTATTTTATGTTTTCCAGTGAATTATAGAGTTTTCTCAGTGAAATAAAAGTGATAATCCACAGTTTTGAAACGTGGTCCTTTTTTCACTGTTTTGCAACTTACCGGTTTACGTCAAAAGATACAGAGCGATGCTGGACCATGCGCGATGACGTCGTTTAAATGACGCATTTGCGCTATGTTTCTGATGCGTTTCCGCGATTTTTTATTTTGTGAAAAAACTCAAAAAAGTAGAGTTTACCATCAAATAAACAGAAAAGTTGGTATCGGTGAATATCACGTAATCCTCGTGAACACCAAAGTGTATTTTCACTCTGGCTGCGCCACTCGTGAAAATATCACTTTTGGTGCCCACTCGGTGAAATTATAACGTGATCTTACACCGAAACCAACAATTATCCTCTATATCTTTGAAATATAATTGTTGTTATCGGGAACCATTGATGTGTCACTTATTAAGAACTATAGTTCTGTATTTGAGGTTTAAAAGTTTGCAACTGAAAATGAATTTGAACTGCTTCTGATTTTTCAAAGGCGTATTTTCATTTTAGCGTGTTTTTTTGTTTGTTTTTATTTTTCGTTTGTTTGATTTTTGTGTCTATAAAGAGCCTGTGCCGTGACACGGCGTGATTTCCTTCTTTGACCCGTCTGTGGATATAATTCTGGAGTTCCATGACCGAGTAAGTATCACAAGACATTTATAACAAGACGACCATGATTGCCCTTTATCGCTCACCTGAGAATCTTGACACATAAGGAAAAATAAACAAGAATTTTGAACAGAAAAAAATGTAGCCTCTACAGTGATAAGGTTTTTCTTAGATTTGACCCTGTGACTTAGTTTTTGACCCTACATGGCCAAGTATATATTGCATATGTTTGTAAGGTTGTAATGGGATGGTTCCCCGACCCATAATCAACCAATAGACGGAGATAATAAACGGGGTTGCCCTAAAGAAGCCTAAAAACAAAACAAACAAAACATTAATGCTGATGTATACATTTGGAATTTTTAAAACCTTACCATCCTTCATCCGAATGCATGTAAAGAAGCAAGGTTCGGCGTTAAGGTACTCATTGAATCCGCGCTGTAATCTGTCCAATTCTAAGCCGTCACAGAATCAAAAGACCTTGTTTAGAAAATGAGAATTTCGTTGCGATGTTTGTCGTAGTTAAACGCCCGTTCAAACCGTGTTTCAGTCATTATACATGAATCATTGTTCTTGGGACGGATCCGTACTAGAACCATAAAGCACCATCCATTCGTTCCGTAAATATCTGCAAACTTTCTCACACAAACAGACACAGTCAGTAAAAGGGCAACTCTTAGCACTTGAACACGGAGGCGATTTATTATAAATTGCGAAGCTAAAAACGCCACGGAGTGCCTATGGTATTGGCGTAGATCACGTGACCACACGCGCGGACAGACGACATATTCAAGTATTATACATAAACAATAAAGTAGTAATTAAAAGTGATTTAACCTGTAACAAATCACTTCCCCAGAGTTTCCTGGTGAGGATTAATTTTAATATTTAAAGGAAATTGTAATTCATTCCGGATATTATGTTCATTTAACTTGCAAAACCAGTCAAATAAATTATAACGTTCCACGCCTTGGGTTCAGATATTAATAGCCATAATTTATTTATATCATTTCCTATGGAACTTTTTGATATCGGAGCGGATCCGTCATCTAGTGGAAATGCACTGGATTGGTAACCCGGGCATTGCAGGTTTGATCTCCCGCTCCACCACTGACTTTTTTTCCTAAATTCCTTTTTCTCTTGAAGTCCCATTTCTTTTGAAGTCCATTTTCTCCTAAATTCCTTTTTCTCTTGAAGTCCTTTTTCTCTTAAAATATCTCTATCAAAAATTTGTCTCAATCAAAGCTCACCTCAACAAGGGTCGAGGGAAGGAGAAATTGTGAAGATATTGGTAATGTCCAGAAAAGACACGAGGTAATGACTCTAACGACTAATGTCATTTTAACTTTAGATGTCTGGGCTTCAAACCGGCTTCAAACACACAATCTGCCCCACCACCACATTAACTAAATTTCGGTTAAGAACCGATCAAGCTATTAAATAGAATGTCCAGTGATCCTGGACTGACCCTGGGTCATCTTTTTTTTTCTATCATGGAATCCCTTGATAATACCTTTTACAATATACCATGTCCTGTTTTACAATATACCATGTCCTGTTTTACAATATATTATGTCCTGTGTTACAATATACCATGTCCTGTGTTACAATATACCATGTCCTGTTTTACAATATACCATGTCCTGTTTTACAATATACCATGTCCTGTGTTACAATATATTATGTCCGTTTTACAATATATTATGTCCGTGTTACAATATATTATGTCCTGTTTTACAATATACCATGTCCTGTTTTACAATATACCATGTCCTGTTTTACAATATATTATGTCCTGTTTTACAATATATTATGTCCTGTTTTACAATATATTATGTCCTGTTTTACAATATACCATGTCCTGTTTACAATATATTATGTCCTTTACAATATACCAGTCCGTGTTACAATAACCATGCTTTACAATATACCATGTCGTTTTACAATATATTATGTCCTGTTTTACAATATATTATGTCCTGTTTTACAATATATTATGTCCTGTTTTACAATATATTATGTCCTGTGTTACAATATATTATGTCCTGTGTTACAATATACCATGTCCTGTTTTACAATATACCATGTCCTGTTTTACAATATACCATGTCCTGTTTTACAATATATTATGTCCTGTGTTACAATATATTATGTCCTGTGTTACAATATATTATGTCCTGTGTTACAATATATTATGTCCTGTGTTACAATATATTATGTCCTGTGTTACAATATACCATGTCCTGTGTTACAATATACCATGTCCTGTGTTACAATATACCATGTCCTGTTTTACAATATATTATGTCCTGTGTTACAATATATTATGTCCTGTGTTACAATATATTATGTCCTGTTTTACAATATACCATGTCCTGTGTTACAATATACCATGTCCTGTTTTACAATATACCATGTCCTGTTTTACAATATATTATGTCCTGTTTTACAATATATTATGTCCTGTTTTACAATATATTATGTCCTGTGTTACAATATATTATGTCCTGTTTTACAATATACCATGTCCTGTTTTACAATATATTATGTCCTGTTTTACAATATATTATGTCCTGTTTTACAATATATTATGTCCTGTTTTACAATATATTATGTCCTGTTTTACAATATATTATGTCCTGTGTTACAATATATTATGTCCTGTGTTACAATATACCATGTCCTGTGTTACAATATACCATGTCCTGTGTTACAATATACCATGTCCTGTTTTACAATATACCATGTCCTGTTTTACAATATATTATGTCCTGTGTTACAATATATTATGTCCTGTGTTACAATATACCATGTCCTGTTTTACAATATACCATGTCCTGTTTTACAATATATTATGTCCTGTTTTACAATATATTATGTCCTGTGTTACAATGTACCATGTCCTGTTTTACAATATACCATGTCCTGTGTTACAATATACCATGTCCTGTTTTACAATATACCATGTCCTGTTTTACAATATATTATGTCCTGTGTTACAATATATTATGTCCTGTGTTACAATATACCATGTCCTGTTTTACAATATACCATGTCCTGTTTTACAATATACCATGTCCTGTTTTACAATATATTATGTCCTGTGTTACAATGTATTATGTCCTGTGTTACAATATACCATGTCCTGTTTTACAATATACCATGTCCTGTTTTACAATATACCATGTCCTGTTTTACAATATATTATGTCCTGTGTTACAATATACCATGTCCTGTTTTACAATATATTATGTCCTGTGTTACAATATACCATGTCCTGTTTTACAATATACCATGTCCTGTGTTACAATATACCATGCCATAAATACCATGTCCTGTTACAATATACCATGTCCTGTTTTACAATATACCATGTCCGTTTTACAATATATTATGTCCTGTTTCAAATATGCCGTTTTACAATTGTCCTACAATTGTCCGTTTTACAATATACCATGTCCTGTGTTACAATATACCATGCCATGTTTTACAATAAACCATGCCATGTTTTGTCTTGTTGTAAAGTTAATTTGAGTTTAATGATAGTTGCATGTGTATGCAGGAATATTGGTGTTTCAATTTAAAAAAGCACCATTAAATATATTAAACGTTCATTTTCTTTAGATCTGCTTGAATTATAGTTTATGCTTTAAAATATGTAACAAATCAAATAACACTCCCTTTGTGCATAAACTTCAAATGGATTGAATTTGCAATTAGTTTTGTATAATTGATATTGAATGTTACGAACTTATCAGAAATCCAGCCACCCGTTTAAACAAAATAACCTGTGAAAATTTAAATGTTGAAATATTAATGAAAACTTCCAGAAATAAAGTTTCTAACCCCATCAATACTCATACAAAATGACACAACATTTTCATAGGGAACAAAAAATCTCGGAATGTTTATTTAATGACGTCAACAATATGAACGGAAAAGACACGCACATAAGTTATTCAGTAAATCACTGTATGGAACGTGCGATCGATTGACGATTCAAAATCAAAAGCATTCTTCCTGCTTTGACACTGAGTTATATGAATAACTAGACAGATTTATGCCAATAGGCTCGCAAATTATTCATGTATTTTCATTCAATTACTTCAGAAATGCTGTAACGGTCTGTACGTAAAGTCCTTTGGCTTTAGTCCAGTATGTTTGATGGTTAAAGGATGCAATTTTAACTAGCCTAGCCCGTAGATGACAATGCAATTTTAGTTTTCCATTTCAGTTAACACTGTCATCATATATTTCAAAGTTCCTGTTTTGTTACACAGGTTATATTTTATTTATAGAGCTGGCAAACAGTGCGATACTACCTCAATAAATTAAAAAGCTAATGAGCTCTGCAGTGAGAAAACAGTCGGCATCATTTTGACTTTTCCCAGCTACAGAGAAAGAGTACCAGAGTAAAGCACCGAAGTTATCCAAATGCGGCGTCTGTATTCACTTGCATACTATTCGTCGTATGTGTAAATATACAAAAATGTATAAATATTTTAAAACGCAAATTGCAGAGAAATACTCGGTTTTATAGACTTAAATGCATGTACAAAAAGTGAATGTTTCAAAACAGCGCCCAAAATTGGACGCTCCTTAGAATTGTTCATATTGAACATGGGATGGTGCTCGATCTGAATTTAAAAAGGCATGTGAAATGACAAACCTTTCTGAAACATAAAACAAAATTGCGAGAAAACACTTAAAGAGTCGCGTATGTGCCATAACCGTTTGTTAGATTTGGAGGTCTTTCTCGTCGGAAAGTTAGATTTATTGCTTTAATCACATGAAAGTTTACAATAAAAAAAATTATGATTTTTCCGCCATTAGCATAATAACATGAAATATGACATTCAAAGTTATAAATAGTGGGTTCCACAGGATTTGAGGACTTGAGGAGATAGTTGCTCTTATCTAATTTTTAAGAAAATCACCTTTGGTCCCCTTTTTCCAGTTCAGGTTTTTACTCGGGTTTCTTTTATGGCAGTAGGCCCCTATTTAGGCTTAACCATGTTTAACGGCAATGGTAGAGCTACTCTCACATTCTACGTCGTATAAGGTTAGCTGTAAAAAAAGTTGACCAAGTCATTCTTTATTGCATATAAGCTACTACAGTTTTGCAGTTAACCCTCGATATGCAATTTCAAAGAATCCTATTAAAGGGGCACTCCCTCCATCTAGCAGATTATGTCTTCAATGAACGTAAAATGATAAATAAATACAAATTCAAAGAAGAACCTATGGCGAAAAATGCCTCATTTTACCACAATTAATCAATATAGAGGCTTTCTGTAATAAATCGCATCCACCCATTAATTGTACAACAACAACTCTACATAGATTATTGGATACGGTACTGCAGTATATTTTAAACCGCTGATCTTATCGATAATGACTGGGAATGCATAGCTGAAACGTTTAGGTTAAGTTTTAATACTTCGAAAGATTCTATTATTTATGTTTTTGAGGTATTTAGTTCGACATCAGTTATAGGATATGTCCCTTTAACACAATAGTTTAAAGCTCTTCATTCCAGTCATTATCCGTAAAGTCAGCGTTTTAAAATATGCTGCAGTACCGTAAACCGTTCAATAATCTATGTAAAGTTGTTGTTGTACAATAAATGGGCGGATAGCGTTTTATTACAGAAGGCATCTATGTTAATTAAAACGTTTTGATTATTTCATGTTTTATTCCGGTGATGATGATGATGACGACGACGATAATATTTAGTAGTCGTAGCTTAATACTAACCAAACAAAATGCACCGTTCTACCATTCCTTTTATCTGGGCCTCATCTAGCATGTCTATATTAAAATTTATATGAATAAATAACAGGTCATAATAATAATTAATTTATGTAAAATATACAATAACAATTTTTCCTGTAATTATGTTATCAATACTTTGTTTTTAACTTTAAAAATGTTCACCTTTTATGTAGATACATTATATAGATTTTAGATGCTACTTTATGAGTTAAACATTTATAATAGTCTTCTAAATGCATTTAGTTTGTTCTCTTTTGAGTGGTGCACTGTAACGTTGACAGCATTTTGGAAATAAACACCACAGAGTAACAGCTTGATATATGGCTGCTGTAAACGTAAAGAATAATGTAACATTATGATTCTAACTTGATTTAAGTATAGGCGACAGAGTGCAATAATAATTTTCCATTTTAAAATGTATCATATGCATGCACCGGAAGACAAATTTTATCTCGTACGCTGAAAATCGTCTCGGATAAATCAATCCCGACATAACCTTGTCCTCACCTCTGTCTGCGCATGCGCACACTATAACAGTTTTCGGACACTGACTTTCCCATGGGTGATTTAAATTAGCATGAACAGAAATCAAGAATTAGTGTAATGGAGATCTCACGCACTTGTCGTAAAAATCACAGATCGAGTGAAAACCTTTTAAATCTCGACCTAAATCTTAACAGTCCGCCAAAAATGCGTTTTCAATAGGCCGCTCTCACACAATTGTGGCATTAATCATTTATACATTTTAAGCGAGATGTAGCTATTAAGAAGGGACTATTGGATTTGATGTTGTTTAAACATACGGGACAGAGTGAAACTTTAATGTTTCCCATCACCTGATGTATGTCTATAATATGATAAAATATATTTATTCCTTTTACTTGCAGACATTTTAGACTTCATCTTAATCATAAGTATGGTTGTTGCTTTGCTGCTTCATAAAAGATTCATATTTTTCTTTGTATTTTATACTCACATATACAAAATAAATAGCACTTACCATAGGAATGACGCTTTTATAAATGCCTTATTTCGTCTTGCGGTTACTGGATACTCGCTCTTCTCAAATCAAAATAAATCAAGTTGCAGGAAAGTGTCTTTTTGAAATTTTAAGAGTCGAAGCTTTCGGAAAAGCGGGCTAATTTATGTGGTACCTTTGCAAGCGTCTGGTCTCAAGTTGTGAAGATTGAGTATCAGTTTATAAAGATTTTTTTTTTCATTTTAGTGTTTTTTTTGTGTTTATTCTAACATATCACAGAAGTGTGGATGTGTGGTCCGAATTGTCAACGGGCCGGAACTCGCGAGTTTGATCCAGAGACACGGCAGGAGTATGAAAAGTGACCCTCTATTTGCCAGGTCCCAATCCCCTCAGTAAATGTGGTAGTTATTTAAGCATGTTTTAAAATTTTTTAACTTTCGCTGAACACAAATCATGTGCATGCCTAAGTTATTTTACCTGTTTTGCATCAATAACACATGTTACCCGCAGAAGGTATTTATCTTCATATATAGATATTTGCATGACAGTACCAGATTTCTTCTGCTGCCGACAGAACTCTGCCGTTGTCGGGAAAAATATACAGTAAACCATTCAATAATCTATGTAGAGTTGTTGTTATACAATTAATGGTGGATGCGATTTATTACAGAAATCCTGTATATTGATTAATTCTGGTAAAATGAGGCATTTTTCGCCATAGGTTCTTCTTTAAAATTATATCTACTTATCACTTACCGTTCTTTGTATAAATAATCTATGTTTCGAGAATATAACTTGCTAGATGTAGGGAGTGCATCTTTAATGATATTGTAAAAACATAAGAAGGACTGTTTGGCAACGCTTTTTGCAAATAAGTGTAAACATAAACATCGTCTTACTCTAAGTAACACTTGTTTGTTACTGAGTTTACAAGGTCTGAGCCCCTTAGCACTGGAGGGGCGTCTACGGCCGACCATAGCATTTCTCCCATAATGCTGTTAAACTTGAATCTATTATCTAAAAAAATATGTTTCATTGGACGTGCCACTACCTAATTTCCAGGGAGCTAAAATAAAGGGTAGAGCTGTGGCAAATTCAGCCTGAAAATTATTCTATCATTATTATATCTGTAAATGTATTATAGGAATAACTGTTTTGTCAATTTGATATTTGTGACGGTATATACGGTTTTTAATGGTCGCAAATATTTTTAACGGCGACGGCGTTAGCCGGAGCTGTTAAAACTGTATGCGACCATTAAAACCGTATATACGGTTGCAAATATCAAAATCACTAAATAGTTATCCCTTTTCTAACGCACAATGTGTCTAAATGCGATAATTAAAAAGCCATTGAATTTTGCGACTATATACACGTTATTTAATAGTCGCAAATTTTAACGACGTCACCAATCAGAAACGACGTTACATCGGTACTGCGTTAGAATATAGGAATAACTGTTTTGTAATTTTGATATTTGCGCTGTATATATGGTTTTAATGGTCGCAATATTTTTAACGGCGACGGCGTTAGCCGGGCTGTTAAACTGTTTGCGACCATTAAAACCGTATATACGGTCGCAAATATCAAAATCACTAAATAGTTATCCCTTTTCTAACGCACAATGTGTCTAAATGCGTGATTAAAACGCCATTTGAATTTTGCGACTATATACACGTTATTTAATAGTCGCAAATTTTAACGACGTCACCAATCAGAAACGACGTTACATCGGTACTGCGTTAGAATATCTATTTATAAGTATATAAAGTGTTAATTGGACTTTAACATATATTTGTTACAATTTTTATGGGATAATATAGGAATAACTGTTTTGTAATTTTGATATTTGCGACTGTATATACGGTTTTTAATGGTCGCAAATATTTTTAACGGCGACGGCGTTAGCCGGAGCTGTTAAAACTGTTTGCGACCATTAAAACCGTATATAAGGTCGCAAATATCAAAATCACTAAAAAGTTATCCCTTTTCTAACGCACAATGTGTCGAAATGCGATAATTGAACGCCGTTTGAATTTTGCGACTATATATACGTTATTTAATAGTCGCAAATCTAAACGACGTCACCAATCAGAAACGACGTTACATCGGTACTGCGTTAGAATACCGAATGAGAATTGTCCGCAATAAAACACTTGCGTTTTCAGGTTTATAATTTTAGTACGTAAATAATTCATAACTATCAACATAATATGTTGTTACCACCAAACTAATGTTAATTATAATGTAGAGTAATACACTTTCTCGGCCAGTGGATAACGATCAATATTTCGAATAACATATTTAATAAGAAAACAAGCTACTGTTTCCACATGTCACGATACATATTAAAGTACAGTCGGAGTTACAATAGACAAGTGGCAGGTTTGTCCAGTCGGTAGAGCGCTCCGACTATAATTGGTCTAAAATCTCTGTGAGCGAAGGGCCTTTTTTCTCACCCTGTGACATTTGATGCGTTCTGACTGACTAAAATTAATGTTTACTATAAAACCTAGCAACCAATCGCTATTAAATATTAAAAACTGTGACATTTGATGCTTTCTGACTGTTTATCTTTTTTTCAAAGATAATTCTTGTTTTTATTTTCCGCTCCATTATAATTACATTTAAAAGGGGGGAAATACGGTGGTGACCACTAAGGCTAGAAGGCTGTGTGGAGACAGAAATACGCCACCGTACTTATCCACCGATGAACGCTAACAACTCTGGTGGCTGATTTTTGCCATTTCGCACAAGAAGTTAAGTTAGCGCGGATAAGGAGCGAAAACACGATACTGTCGAGATTTAAAAAATGGAATGGCGAGTGCGCAACACGATAACTCCAATACCAGTACCAATACCCAATATTTTATTACATTAAGCATTATGTACAATGCTTATAGCAATCTTACATAATACATGTATGTGAGAAAAACATGGAAATAAACAAAACCGTTTTCTATAGGGTCATTTGAAATACAGAAAAATCGGTTGCAAAAATCACATGTATGAATTAACAAATAACTACATGTTATAAATTAACAGTATTAAGCCAGATACACAGTAACCCTGATTTTATCGGCGAAATAAATGTATTTTGACAAATTTTTTATTGTTGATTTTGAGGAAGAATTTAGAAGGGACGTGAATTTATTCAAATTCGGCCAATGACAATAATACTGCTTAAAGTACTTTTTTCTCAAATCTCTATATCTGGGACAAACAAGCAGACAGTGATATTCCGATTCTATTTTGTTTATCTTCCTGTTTCGATAGATAAATGATGGGCAGACACCCGGAATCTAGAGGGGGCTAGTAAATATTTCCTATCATGTATACATTCAATATATTTCTCACGTTCAAACGTATGTTTGCATACTCAAACTCAGTATATAAGCGTGTTTTCGCTCCGCGTTCCCGCCAATTACCCTTCATAAATCTCGACTTTGTTCAATTCTGTTATGTCAAATATTCAGCCGCATGTATGAGTTTTGTTCTATCTCTTTTACAATTCTGTGTTACTTGGTAACTTGTTATACGAGACATTTTTGTTTAATATATTGTGTTGTATAATTATGATAATGACCTTAATGTATTGTATACTTTTATATTGATGATAAACTATGTACAGTTTAAATCCAAAAACAATTAAGATAAATTCTTTTCTGCTCTGCTTTGACATAAAATCCCTTATATAATGATAACATAGAAAAGAAGATTGCTTTCCCGCGCAAATGAGAGTCTCTTGAATGTTTAATACCAAACACTAATGTCTGCAGAAACATAGAAGCATTCTCTTTATGCCTAAATATTAGATAGTTTCACTACCAGACTAGATGACAATATTATATTTTGATTAAAAAGTAAGATTTGATCTGACAGGGCTCGATCATCTACATTTTTAGCCGCAAAAGGAAGTTGATTTTGTCAGCAAAGAGTGGGCAGATAATTAGAACAAAAAGTTAAATGTAAGGACCGGATGTCAGTGTGGTAAACGGGACTGTCCACACTGAAAAAGTTCGAATGGAAGCAAGGCACGTGCGAATATTAGGCGCGTGCTCCTTAACCATTATCTATACAGCTAGAAGGACTGTGTTTTGAAGTATCGTGTGGGTTGCCCAATAATTTAAAATCACCACAAAACCTCTCATCTAGGAGCATTATGAGTGTAATAAATAATGCTAGCACATTTTGCATTATGATTCTGCTATAACTTCATATTTTTGCGGTTCTTATTTCAGCTTTTCGGCACGTGTAAACTAAATCCAAAGGGGGCGTGATGAATCTAAATGCTGATTTAAATATGAGAAGCAATCTTTTGTAACCATGACGCGTCATGTGAGGTTTCGTATTTTATCAATGGTCCCTTCTACAAATCGTGAATATAGGGCTCTGTTCAAAGGTTCGAACGGATGGAAAACCTAAGATTATAAACTTAATCATGAGTTAGTTAATATGGTACAGTTGACGACTTTATGGTCTCTTGAAAATAGGGAGAGAGGCTCTGTGGAATTAGCTGTGTCTTGCATGAAGACACTACTGCCATGGTACTATCGTGGATCCACCCCAGGACCTCCAATCCTGAGGCAAACGCGCGACCACTTCACCTTCATAAATTTATGATATATCAGGTGTACATACACAATCACATCTGACTGTTTTCATTATAAAATCAAAACCAAAGTCAGGCCACAATATAAGTTAAAATTCCAAACCTGCTGCTTATTTAGACGTACATACTACAAAATTTTAATGCGAGTTTAAAAAAGTTTTTGAATGTCCATGGACGAATAGACGTGAGCTGTGAATGCATATGTATGCACAGCAAGAAACATCGTACATTTTGTACTTAGCTCAGGCTCGACTTATGGAACGCCATAGCTTGTTCCATAGCTGCCTCATTATAGTGATTTTCAGTTCGAGCTGTGCATGGTTTCAGTTGTCATTTACAAATGTCTGGGCAATACTTCTCACAAAAGTCAATACATAGCTTTTAATATAAACTGGCGTCACAATATTCTTTGCATTTCCCAATATCTACTCGCGAGTTAATTATAAACAATGTAATTAAGTACTGTGAAACAGAGCATTCGCGTGCAAACGTTCACAGTGAAATGTTTAACAAGCAAACAAAGTTACTGCAGCTAAAACCTTGTCAAAGACAGTTTTACAGTACTTTCTAAGGGCTATACATGTATATATATCTAAGCCAACTTGCTACAACATCATACACTAAACAATCAAGGATTAAGGAAGTACGAACAAGGTTTTCCATGCGTGGTGCAACTCGTAAAATAGATAAAAATGTAGCCAAAGTATGGCTACAGCAGAAATCAGCGTGAAAGTTGAGTAGTTCTGACAAGATTTTGCGAAGTAATTATCCAAGAGTCATAACTCCACTTCAACATTTGCGTAACTTTTTATTACATTATACATATTTAAGCTGGTTTCAGTTAATCGACAAGTTGTTTTAGTAGAACTGAGTTAACCATCAAAATGTATCTTAAAACAAACAGAAACATGTGAATAGTAGACTACATAGAAAAAAATCATACACAGTTTCAGTAAATCAACCCAAGAAATGATCGATTGAAATTCACATTATCATCTTAAATAATATTCAAATAGAATGTTTGAATTATAGAATAGATTAATGATGAGTGACAGTATTCTAGTTACCCCAAAACATTGTTGACGTATATATGTTTATTATTCCCGAAAACAAACTTTGTCTGAAACCCTTTTTTGTAATACTATTTAAAATACTGCACCATGTTTACTACATACACTTTCGGTATAAAAGGCAACATGTGGAATATTTTTCATAGAAATTAACCATCAGTATCGTCGGAAAGACCTTCGTTGATAACTGAAGAGCAAGAACAGATTTTACATCCAACGTGATCACGGAGACGAAACTAAGCGTATTCAGACTTATTTTTTTTAAAGTCCCAGGAGCACTTTGGATGTAGAATTTCTTGTTGCTCCTATTATACCGAGAAAATGTCTTACCAACGAAATTGGCCGTTATAAAGTATTTTGTATTTCTAATGTTGCTTTCTAAATGGACATACCCTATAACTTATGTCGACTAAATAACCCCCAAAACATAAATAATAGAATCTTTGAAATTATTATTACTTAACATAAAAGTTTCAGCTATGCATTCCCAGTCATTATTGATAAAATTAGCGGTTTAAAATATACTGCAGTACCGTAAACCATTCAATAATCTATGTAGAGTTGTTGTTGTACAATAAATGGGTGGATGCGATTTATTACAGAAATCTTGTATATTGATAAATTGTGGTAAAATGAGGCATTTTTCGCCATAGGTTCTTCTTTGAAATTGTATCTATTTATCATTTTGCGTTCATTCAAGACATAATCTATGTTTCGAGAACACAATCTGCTAGATATAGGGAGTGCCAAAACATGCTACATGTATATTTTATAGCGCAGTATTTTTGTCAACATACAGTAATGATTACATTGCACATTGCCCCACAATGCCCGTATATAAATACGTTCCGTACAACATGGGACAAGTTTTAGATTGGGTGGCGAGTCCATACCCCAAGCATCTGTGCATTGCCCATAGTCAAAAATCACACGTATTCAACTATAATGGTCAGGTGTTGTGTTTGGCTTCTTGCATTTCATAGTAAAACAAACATTTCATGATCATGTCTTTCAAACAGTTTTTATACTTCAGCACTTTAAAACCTGACTGCCAATAATTATTGTTTCTGTATCGATATAAACTTTTCTACTATGAAAGTTTTAGTAAGTTCAATGTCTATCTTTTTAGCATATGTAGATAACTTTCTCATATGCTTTTACTGAGGGTAGATCTACACGTTTTGTTTTTATTTAACACGTATATCAGCTTTAAATGTTCTCTACCTTGTCGCATTAGCACATGCCCGTTTCCCGGTGCTTCCGGAGCTCCATTTTACGTTGAAAAGTCCGGCCACACTTCTCACAGCTGAACGGCGTATATCCTGTGTGCTTCCGGCTATGTGTGATCAGGTTAGAAGACTGACTAAATCTTTTATCACAGACGGTACACCTGTGCGGTTTCTCACCTGGAAATGAGATATACTTTCTTAAGGGCTTCTAAGTACATGTATATGACACTGTACACCTACACTGTTCCGAGGTACATTTAATATTATAGGTGAACCTGAGGAGCCGGCCCCTTGCTCGTACATAAATGTAAATCTTTGCGAACCATTTTAAATATACATGTACAATAGTTTATGCAAAAAAAATTGCTAATCCCATTCATGTCCTGCAACAGGATATTGCTGATTTGGCAAAGCTTTGGCATACTTTCAAATTTTCACGAGATTATAGGTTTATATATCAAAACACGTTGAGAAAGGACAGGTCCGCCAAAGTTACAGTTACTCATACGCCGCTGCATATTAAAGTTTCTAGCTAATGTATGTACTAGGTGATGTATGTACTAGGTGACAACAGAGGTCACAGGTTTTCTTTCGGATATAGATTTCGTATAATATATAAGTAAAAGCAGACAGTTAAACAAGAAACCCCGACGATGTCAACATTTAAATTATATTTATGGCAATAAAATTACTATATTCAGAACTTGAAATACCACAAACCCTAGGAACTGCTGGTTGTGCTAAACATATTGAGCAACCCCTGCAAAGAATGTTGTAAACTTACCAGTATGTATGTACGTATGTTTTTTCATGTCCGACTTCTGGTGAAATCTTTTCCCGCAAAAAGCGCAGGGGTAAGGTCTAGTATCACTATGAATCAGAAGATGTGTATTCAGTGTTGAAGAACGTTTGAAAGTTTTCCCGCACTCATGACATCGGAATACCTTGCCGGTGTTATCGTAAAGTGTTCTGTTTGTATAATTTCCATTCAGATACATGTGAGTAAAATTTTGTGCAGTGCTTCGCAGTTCATTTATCGTCTGTCTACCCTGATCTCTTATCATGTTTTGCGAACATTCTTCAAGTCCATTAAACGTTAAGAGGTTTTCAGTGTTTCTTCCAAATGATGACACGGGACTGTTATTCAGCGAATCATTAGGGGTCGTCTTCAGATCTAGGGGGCAGTCTGTGCTGATGCTATTAGCCTCGTTTGCGATATACGGTGCGCTGTACGTATAGTTTGTAATGAAGTTGTCCTGTGGTATGGGTGTGTTGCAATCATACTTAAGAACGTTGTTGTTTTGTTCAGGTGCCAAGTTATTGTATGTATATTGAGTAACTGCTGAAGAGTAATAGTCTGGCTGTTTGAGACAAAAACCGGCTGAAAGTATCCCGTTGTAACTTCCGTCGACATACGTGCTCCTTACATCCGGGTGACCTGTAGAAATATTCAAAATTTCATTATTTACTTTTGTAAATGAGTTATGTGCAGTAATGTATTTACAATACTTTATACACGTTGTAACAATGGTAAGAAAAAGAAGATTTGCATACACAATTGTGGGTAACCAATGTTTCATTCGAAACTTTGTAGAATTGATAGTCTAGCAGACGATCATCTTATGTTTTAAATGATCAAGAAGTTACCTTTTACACCAAGATAAGTAACAAAAGAATCAGGTACTGCCATGCACATGTAACATAATGCATCGGGGAAAATGTGGAACTTGCTAGATCTATTTTAATCAGATAAATTGAGATATCTTTGTGACCAACCCGAGGATATGAAAGATGAATATAACACAAAAGGCAATAGCATCCGTATGTATCTTCTCAAAAGATAAGTTTTAGTATTTCGCTTACATATCAGGTTTTTTTTTTTGCAGACCGATGTTCGCTAGAAAGCAACGATTGTTAAAACCAGTGCTATGCATTTTTACTACAAAGAGCAGCAATTATCCCCGACGCGATAACTTTACATCACCATGCACCATTTTATGTATTTCCCTCTGTCAATGTATACTACTTTTTAATTTCTTTTGAACGATTAAGTAACTTTGAAAACGACAAAGTAATACAAACTTAATTTCCCCGATTTGTATGAGAAAATCTTTTCCCGTTTGCCAGAACACCGATCCATACACTGATTTATATCAATTCTATAGAGAAATCATTATCTTGTGAAAATGTTCACAAACGTGATAAATTTTAGGCAACAAACTACAAGAAAATGAGATTTTTATGTATGCAAATAAAGAATCCGTACATTCTTATTGAAAATTATTGCACCCACGAGAAATCGGCGTGTCAGTTTTACAGTACTGCATTGTTTATATTTCATTATATAATCAGCGCATGCGCTAGTTATAATTCATATTCATTATTCAAACATTTACGAATTGTATGTTCGCGTTTTATGCAGGTTTTTCGTACTAATAGGAAGTAAAGTATATAATGTTGTGTTTTATTTGCTTTTCCTTTATTTTTCCCCGTGACTAATTTTGCAATCGTATACAAATCCATATGTCGGGAGAACTGAAAAAGAACATTGCAAATACTTTTGTAAAACGAAAGTGACATCCACAAAACTGAAATCATTGAATAAAAATAATATGATAAATGAAACTAAAAAAAAATAAAATATTTGCTTTTGATTAAATTAATAATTGAAAGCAAATAAGAAACAGAAGTGATATGACAATCACGTTTTATATTTCTACATGTATGTGAAGTAACAGGCGTCAAATCCTATTGATATACAAACAGTTACAGCTGGTGTTTAAAGTCCCAGTAGCACTTCAGATACTCATAAATAAAATAATTAATTTACGAATAGAATAATAATAGAATTGTAGTATATTTATTCTGAAACAATGTCGTGGTATACATTTCTGTCACACATTCGTCGCTTCTTAACGAAAGTAGCGTTGTCCGACAGCTTTTCTTTTTTTGTCTCAATATCATTGCATGTAATTGAGATTAAGAAAGCAACGTTAGGATTTTTTCTAACAAATAACGGTCAATTTAACCGGTGATACATATTTCTTGGCAATTTAATTCTTTCTCTTATGAACAACACCTTTGATAGTTTACACAGTCAAAGTCGAATGGATGCTGACAGACCGACTGTTTATTTTAGCACAATCACTTTTCATTATGATCTGCAATCATGGTAACACCAATGTTATTGTATAGACTTCAAATATCATACAGGCGTATGTAACTCATTTACAATGTGACTATAAAGCAATAAGAAAATATGAAACACTTTTCATAATAATGATATAAATCAAACAGATCCAAGAGCCTTTAATACTTTTATGTATCAAGAATAAACGTATTATGCCGACTGTACCCATTACATGCTAATTCATCAAGCACGAAAACTTCGTGAAATACCAAACTGCGACACCTATCGGAGCTTATGGACTAAGGGAAATAATGTTTTGTCGGATTCATAAATTCAAACGACAAAACAATTATACAATAAGAGCTACACGTTAAGTGAACATGGTACTTTAATGGTACGGCTGATCAAATTCGTAATTTTAACCAAATTTTCACCTCTGCCTCATGTCTTACTCAGTGATATATACAGTTTTTTCTATCAGGTTCTGATTTTGAGCAAGCAACAGTGTTTATTTTATTTCACTAGGCTGTGTCGTACAACAGAAATATAAGGCTGAACATTTCATTTTCTTCATTTTTTTTCGTTCAAACGTTTTAGATGTAGAAAGTAAGGAAAAAGCAAGAAATAGTTTTTTTTATAGGAAATGCTTTTCATGATTAGAATAAAATTCTTAAAGACTTTAGATATACTCTGTGAGCCCTTACAAACATATACCTAATAGTAACATTTGCTACTCTGAAACAGCTTGAAACCGCCTCGTACCAAACCAACATAGCTTTGATTTAAAATGTGATCCAGTTACTTGATCGGCAACATTGATAAAGGTTCGACAATAATTCGTAATAATAAACGGATATATGTCATTTAAATGAGATAATGGATAATATTTTCAAAGTATGCTGATCTAAAATAACAGTATATTTTACAATTTTAAATGATCTTTAATATAGATTATTCATATCTTTATCATACTTTTTTCATCTCTTTAAGATAACAAAGGGTTATAGTAACGACCACACGGTCCAAAGCTATAAAGCCGAATGTATTTTCCTTTCGAGATAAAAAAATCCTCTCTTCTTTCTTTTACTTCGCACTTTTAGTGATTTATAAATCAGATAAGAGCGACATTTTGTTGTTTGAAATAACACTTGTAAGCAACAGATATTTTATCAAGAAAAAAAACACTGTCAAACGTCGTAAAACTACGTTAACCGAAATAAAAACTATACTAAAGTTTAATAATGATGCAAATTATGCATACCTGTCTCCGGAAACTGCTCCGGATATTTTCTCTCCTTCCGCTGCCGGCATTGGTGGCACTTCCGGGCTCGAACCATGAACGACCTCGGCATCGCGAAGTAATGTTTGACATACGAAAGAATAGTCTTAAATTTCTATTTCACATCCATTTGTAAAAACTTTTTTTTTCACCGAAGTTAATCATATTACACATTTAACTTATTTTCTGGAATAATTTCCAACTATGAAATTAACCAAATCCTTTGGTTGAAACATTATATAAGTAATTTCAAGTAAAGTTTCAACAAAGTTAAGAATTCTGCGGGAAAAGGCACTGCGGACGGGTTATCCTTTTATTATATAGAATTCCATAAAAACTGTTAAATATTCATGATATGGTACCGGTCTGTAATAAGCAGATGAAAAATCAATGTCTCGCGGTGACTTAACATGAATATTGTTCTCTGTGCTGACTTTTGTCTCCTTTCTTTTCAGTAAGTTTGAACTGTGAGAGCATGTATTTTAAATTAGGTATAAACAATACTTCCGAGATTTATTTTCCTCCGGGACCAAGGCGCCGTCTGTGTCACTTAGAGTATCAAAGGTTGTGCAACCAAGCGTCTCTCTGAATCGGAAGAGCCATTTTGCAATTACTTTGCACTAGAACAGGCTAAGCAGTATAAATTAAGTATTTCAAACATGTTATGATTTGTTTCAAAGGCTTTACGATGATCAGCTCTCTAAGTCAATGATGTTTAATGTTATGTCACAAACTGAAAACTTGTCGGTAAAATTGATAAGCGTTTGTTTAGCATCTCAACTTTGGGCAACTATTTGGTATGCACAGAACGGACCATGTTTATTGTAGGATAGTCCAGACCTATTTTGGTGTCATGAAAAACATAATTTGGATCAAAAGTCATTAAAACAGCTTATCAGCACGTTTCAATTCACCAATATATCTGAAACTTATTTCTGAAATTTTCACTATGATGCCTATACAGAGTGTAGGATGTAATTAAATCATAAACGTAATAGGTATGATTTTGGAATGTTGCCAAACGACATGTTATTCATTCTCGTACGTCCAGAGCATTCGTTACATAATTTCATGTTTGTCTGAAAGGTTGGCAAACCACTGCATGAGGATGCATGTTATTATGTACCGACACCACTGCACCCAGTTATATGCTGAAAATAGAGCTCAGAGTAGAGCCGTATTGTTTCTAAAAATGCTAGGTTATATGTGAATTAAGGTTAAAGCTATAATACTGCTGATTACAAAATGACCAGAAAAAGTATGGTCAAGAAAAGTTCTTAAAATGACCAGAAAAAGTATGGTCAAGAAAAGTTCTTAAAACATGAAAAATGTTTAGAAAATTAAAAGAAAATAAGTTACGCTCAACTGTTTCTATCATTAGTGCATGCAAACAAATTAATCATATTAAATTGATTGAAGCTCATTTTAAAACCCGGTGGGTCAAAACAGATTTTGTCATTTTTCAACTATGTTCAATAGGAATAAAACTGATGTATATATTTATGTTATTTAGTTATAACTTTCGCAATGCTTGTTTTTTTAATGATACTAAACCATTGGTGAATGTATTACATTAAAATGCGATTATCATATTGAAGTGTTTTATCACTTTAACATTTACAGTAATGGGTCATCAATATACGTGATTTAATGTCATATGAACGTTTATAAATTCGTTTGTCATAGAAATATGATCAATTATGTATAATAAAACAACATTTAATTATAAAAGAAAAATAATACGTCTTTTTTTAACTGATAAATATTACTTTAAAGACAGTGTCAAAAGATTAATTGGTGGTAATTTCAATTCACTTTTATTCAATCTTATAATGGATATGAGAATTCCCTTTTGCCTCGTTTTGGTTTCCTATTATTACATTTTCAGACTTTAAAGAGTAATGGCCATACAGGTGTTAATATTTAATTGATACAAATTGTTGCTGTCACGCTTCTTGGCTCTGTTGTCTGACTACTTGTTGAATCAGTGTGCCCTTCACACTTGTCCTTGGTCTGCAAGCAACTGATTCATTTACAAGAACTTACAATAGTAGATTATATATAAGATGTTCTTTTAACTTTCACGTTTAGTGGTAACTTGATTAACAAGTAAAGACAATAAGAAAATACGCACAAATTAACAAATACAGAAAATACAGAACAAAGCACAAGTTGTACAAAACAAAGAACAAATAAAGCACACATTATACAAATAGATACAAAGCAAAGGACAAAAGAAGAAGAGAAAAACCAGCACGCATGCTACAAAGCAAAAGGCAAAATACAGTAATTGGCGCATTGATTACGTGTGTTCAATAATTTCCGGGTATTATAGGGGTACTTTATGGTTACCCGTAGATTACATCGCTTTACCAAACGTTGCCCAAAGATTTAAAGATTTTATAGTCTTGACTTTACTGAACATACAAGCGAATATATTTATGCAAACGACACCCAGTACGTCATTTCAAAAACATAGCAACTTTAACACAAAACTAATATTAAAATACATTCAGTCAGAGATGCTGATAATTTATTTAGGATGTCCATTACAAAATCTAAGTTCAAAGCAGTAAAACATTACTCTTTAAGTCAAGGGCTAGGATCAAAGCCGCTGTAATATGACATTATGTGCACAACTTTAGTTGTGTCAGGTTTGAACTTAGTCACGTTTATTGAGCACCGTAACTATTCTCATTGGCCTTACTTTGTGTGAAGTGGTTTAAGGTCTTACTTTGAAGTTGAAAACTTATCGCTATCAGCAAAGTTATAATGATTTTACGTTACAGTAATACAAAATCTTAACTTTGTTATGAACATAAGAGTAGCTCTGTGATGATGAGATGATGAAATGTGACGTAAATCTTGAGCTTAAAAACGGTTGCTATAGTTTCATAAACTAGGGCCAACATTTTCCCTTGCATATAATTTCTTCGAACTTGGCATTTTGACTGAGAATCAAGTTGAAACAGAAATCTGAAATAAAGATCAAAGTCGTCGGCCATGATCTTGAATAATCTGCCCTTAAAAATCAGAAAATATAACAAAATGATGTGTTCAAGGACAGATCTTTGTTTCAAACATGATTCTCAGTCAAAATGCCAATATTTGTCTTAAACGGCGGCCTATGCAAACTGGTACTACCAGTATAATCATGTATAGTTACAGAAGTGTTTGCCTGTAACATACTTTGAGGTATTGAGACAGTTTTTGAAGTGCAATCGCCATATTCTTTTGGTTAAATTAAAAAAAACTTGACAATCCCTTCTTCGAGCGTGAGCACTGGTCAGAATTCCAGGAATCGGTCATCGGGAGAAGGTATACTATTAGTTGCAACTTCACTATGCAAGAATATGTTCTACAATCAAGAAGCTAAAACTCAACTAAACTAAAACGCTATATTCATATCAGTTTGATCACAGTTACAGCAGTATCGTTAAAGTTTGGATCAACCACAGGTTGAGTTAACGTAAAAATGCAGGTTGTTGCAATAGAGACATGTACTTTACATGCTAAACTTTTACATCAGGAAATCTGCTTGAAAAACGCCTTAACGTACTAAAATACCTGAATGTTTTAACACAATACTGTTTTGGGCAATATATATCCTTCGGGGACAAGCACTTTTGTAGAGGTTTTGATATATTATATCTTTAAACAAATACGCTTAGTATATTCCAATCATTGACGATTGCACCATACCAGTGATAACATTCGGAAAAGCTCTTAGATCAATGCTATTCTATATCTGCATTGCATAACGACCCCGTGCGCCTGCCAGGGTGGTCCACCATGTCATCTAAACTACAGCCATTTTTCCAAAATAAAGATCTTGATACTTTAGCACAATATTACTTGAAATAAATGATTCGTATCTCTTAATTTATGTCCCTTGTAAGAAGAACTCTCACACAGTGGAGGGGAGAAAAGTACTGATAAGATGATTCCAGCGGACAAAACCAGACTCTCATTATCATGTCTTCCATCAATGATGCTCTCTTTTTTTTCAAAAGAAGAGAAGGCTATCAAAGTATTGCAGAATATATACAACAATTAAGGCCAGCATCAGCAGTCGGCGAATTGGATGCACTTCTTTTTGGCAAATTACGCCTGTCCCTGAAGTAAGATATCTTGGCGGTTGGATAATCTTTCTGTGAGACTTTCTATGTGATGAGTTATTAGCGAATGATAAAATCTTATCACGCAGTTCAAATATTCAGTATTGTATTGATGACGAAACGTTTGATATAAAAAAACCCAATCACTCCAATCAATGGCTCGGTCATCACTCCAATCAATGGCTCGGTCATCACTCCAATCAATGGCTCGGTTATGTTACAATAATCAGTACCGACGATAAACAAGCACACTCAGTCAGTCAATGGCATGTAAGACTGCGGGAACAGAAGGGGACATGTCAAATATAGCCGTAGTATAGGCTTAATCTGTTTTTCAAATGAATCCCCTTAAATTATGTTAGTATAACTGAATAAAAATATCTATCTTCAAAAGGATTTGAAAAGTTCTATACATTTTGGTTTTAATTAAAATTTTAACTTTCTCGTCGGCTGATTTAGAGAATAGAAAATTTGTATGGTAACACAAAAAGCTGTGTGTGTGTAGAAGTTTGGAAAGTAATTTGATATATAAACATTGTAAAATTTATATCGGCAATTGTTAAAATTATTGTTCTTATAGAACCTTCTCCGTTTCACTGTTGTATTTGTCTCGCCATTTTCATGATTGTAAATCCTCATGGGCCATATGGCATACAGGATTATTTGAAAATAAACTTATCATACTTATAAACATTTACAAGCAAAATTTTTGCAAACGATATAATATGTAAATTTAATATTACTGTTTTAAAACGAGGAGTGACTAGACGACAAACGTGCTTTTCTGGTATATATTTATGATGAAGTTATTTAATTACTAAAAACACGATGCTTATTTTACAAATATTTCGTTATATATTTGTACTTGAATATGCTACTTTTAGGAAAAACTTTATATATCAATGAAATAATTTCACATCTTGTTTTTGACTGTGCGTATGTTTTCATATTTCAGCTGAAGTCTTATGGCTACTAACGATTTTTCTCAGTTTTTCTTGCTTCACGTATGCGCAGCAGTTTATCAACCATCGTCCTGGACCGGCATACTGCCAATGTTTAAACATGTGCACACGAGGCTCAAAAACATATACACGGTCGATGTGAAGTTTAGTTATTTCAATACAGTGATTTTAACTGCGGAACTAACGATCTCTTCTCTGCATAGATACATTCTTCTTCTTCTATATTTCAAATGACTAGTTTCTATTATGCAATTCGGGTGAACATAAATTTGGTCGTGAAACCTTTTCCTAAAATTTGGCAAACCGGTGACCAAGTATAAGTACGGACATACTAAGTCTTTTACAATTCAGCAAAATATCCTAACCTTTGTAAGAAAATAGGATTTTACCTACTTCTAAATCTACATTCTGACCAGCGAACATGGAAATGTGGCCAGTATGCTTTTAATCACGTCCTTCTGTAATAACCAATGCCGTGAGTCTGCGCGAATCTCGCGGGAAATATAAAGTCTCGCGATAGCAAAACACGCCTGCCAAAATCCTAATTCTGCAGACGTATTCTGAGTTTATCTTCTTATTAAATAGACGAGATTTACGATAATTGTAAAAATGATTTCATAACTGTCACGGAATATAGGCTTTAATACTGATTGCCAGGAACCATCGTAGGCAAATTTAAGAAAGGATTGTAAATATCTGACTTTTGTAATCGGGTACCAGCTGACTTATACAGCCTGACAAGGGTTGATTCACGGTGTCCTTCGATCGATGAACAAACGATATGCATGGTTGTAGAATTGTCCCGGGTTACATTTTTTTAGTTTTATTCCTTTGATGATTGTAATGGTAAAAACCAATTAGTGAATACAATTAAACCAAAAGGCAGTTGCATATTTTATATTCCAACCTGTAAGGTCTGTTCCACTTTAACGCATTTTTTAAAATTATTTTAATTTTTTGAGAGCTGAGACAACAATATTTACAAATTGTATAATTCTGTGTTCAATTCTTCCTATCAATTCTTGAATGCGGTATATGTATATACATCAGGAATGGCATGTAGATTAAAGCAAATCACATTGGATTGCCGAAGGACATATTCATGCAAACACGCATTTGATGTACAATGTATTTGATTTACAAAATAGACACGTATAGTGAACGTACATCCACACTTTCCTCTCCTCCAAATCCCCTTAAAAAGAAACAACAACAAAATTTGTATAGGAAAATTTCTAATAACCTTCGCCATACTGCAAATACATCTTGGTTTTCCAAATGATTTTTTTAGAGAAATAGCAGTTACTATGTATACATTTACCATACTCGGTATTGCTTTTAAATACATTAATGGCTCCTTTTCTCTTAATGATGATATTGCAGAGCAAGATGACATGCCGTTCAATTTGAGAAGTCTGGGTTTTCTTGCGCAGTCAATATGTTTCATATATTTATAAATCAGGAATAATACATGCATAAATGGTGTGTCTGTTTCTATCATACTTCTCTTATTGAATAGACGTCTATCCACATGTAATTAAATTTATGACCAACATGTTTACGTTTGGGGGCAAATTAACAGCTCTCAATGGTAGAATCCTGACACTAATTATTCAACAGAATATTGTAATTAGAAAGAAATCGGGTAGGAAATCTCAGTACAAGTGATTGATTCATTATCTAGCACAGTAGGTTTTAGTCATGTGAAGTTTAATGACACCAATGAATTAAATGTTTAATGACTACGAAAGTTAAAAAAATTTACTACAGATCCTTCGGTCGTCTGAGCAAGGTCATCATGAAACTTTTCTGAATGGTTACGCGATGGCTATCTATGGTGATCATTTAAAGGTCCACTACTAAGCCCCTGATTGAACTTACCTCATCGGGGATATATTATATTGACACAATTTTCTCTTAGGTGTGAGGCTGGCATGCCACAGTAACTGGTTTTAAACGCCTATTTAGTAATATTTCGGGTCAGTGGTCGTTTCATGACAGTCGAATCAAAAGGAAATCAAAATTTAACGAAATAAGTTTATCAGATGAACAGTAGATAACACTACGGTCCATTTTTTCTTTCATTGCAAGGAAATCTGTAGCAAAGTCTTGCTTTCCCTTTTATGAGCATTTCTCACGAATGTATTCGCGTTCGTGGATGAATAGTGATATAATTGAATTAATAAAATATTTTCTGTTTCTTAAGGGGGTCGTCAAATTGAGGCAATCAGTGCTATCTGACCGGCATCTCCATCCCTGTATTTACCGATTTCAGTTCTTAAATCAAAAATACATAGTGAAGGATTTTAATAACGATGGAAAATGATTTATATATTGGCACTCCGGAACACAAGCTAACGATAGAAGCCTTTCTACTAAATGAATGGTAGCATGGCTCGAACAGGAGCCGGGTACCAAATACCCAGCGAGGCCAGTCTATTAGTCTGGTCTAATTAAGTGGTCTGTAGGGAAATCATACATGCGCAGATCCGAAATTGATTCTGAACATTAGACAAGATCCTTTTATATTACATGTATATGATTAATTTGGTTTCATTTTAACTACAACAGCTATTGTCTTCTTCAGTGTAAACAAATTAATTTGAAATAACCAGATTTGTAATCACCAAGTACAAACCAAAGTCCGTATAATCTATGTATAGATTATGTATACAGGAATGTGTTTCTATGACACACTATTTTGTTTATGTAGAAACAAAAGTCAGGCAATGAAGATTGAGACTATTTTATTTCAACATATAAACTTGTTACAGGCGCATTAACTGCTGCCAGTAGACGTTCTCATAAAGTACACAGTAACCTCCCTTTAACGACGGATTAAGTACCTCAGGAGTCCGCTGATCAAGAATAACATGTGCGAAGTTAATATTTTGTTGAGATCCTTCTTCATAGAAGACGGATGTGGTGTCCATAGATAGAACATATAGAACGGGTCAATATTGAGATAGAATGCCAAATATTTATGTTGTCAATGTTATTTACGCATCAAACACAAAGATACATCAGCATCTAATAAAAGAAGACTTCAGTATTTGACAGGGACACAAACTATGAACTAACTTGTTCCCGGCATCCCCGTCTCGTTTCCGTCATGAAAAATCGCAGAGTAATGTAAGCATACACGCATGCGCACAACTCCTTCAAGTGGCGTGTGAGTTTTTGGTGTCTTTTGTGTCGGTTTTTATAAAAAAAACTTGCTCGCTTCACAAATAGATTTTCCGTACCATTCTGAAATCTCGTCTTAATGCTGTGAAACTAGGCCAAGTCATAATCGTTGAGAAATGTTTCCATTTTCTGGCTGGTTGGTATATGGCTGTGCTGTAAACGAAATTACACGTATAAACCGTGACATGCAATCTTTGAATGTTTAATCATTAATTTCAGCTGTAAAAAGTTTAACAATTAGCGATTTATTTCTTTAGGTCAAGTTTATTCTATACTTGTCACAAAACCGTCTGTGATAATAACAGAAAATGGACGGGCTTGCCCAAAAACGACGGAATGACTTATTTACTTATACATGCATTAGTTATGACAGAAGTAAAGGTTTTGTGTTTACTCACATCCAGGGAATGTATCATATTTATTTGATGGCACTCGCTGGTTGTTCACGCTGTCACGTGCAAGGTATTGGCTAGGATTGTATCCGTACTTCACGGTTTCGGCGCCAGACAGGTCGAGATATTCTCCAGGCGTTGGCGGCAGTGGGTCATCGCCACTTCGTCTGTCTTTAGATTGCGGATTGCTGTTCTGAGACTGCGGACCTCTGCAATAAAATGGCAAAATCAGCATCACATATGGGCCAGCGATTTCAGATATGCATTCTCAGTTGAGCTAGATATGCACGTTTCGTGTTTTAAACATTCAATTTTATAAGGTTCTGATGACTGTAGCTAGTCCGTTTACGAGGTCGAATGGTTACAGTCGCTGTAACCTCTCATAGATTGGAGTGTCATGGGCTCGCACCTGCTACCGACCATGCCTCTTTATATCAGAAAGTTAGAATTTTCTTAAGGAGGCTAGTGTTCTACTAATGGTTTATTCTGGGAATCATGGTTAGGTAAACTGTCCACCGCTCAAAATAACTTAAATATGGATGAAACGGGCGATATACCTGGCGTTAGTCTGACTGCCCATAAGAAAATTCCTACATCAAATGAACGTAAAAATACGATGCAGATATAAGATGTTTATTTATCACTTATGGAAATAAGCCGTACTCGACGTTATCCGGATGAATATAAGCGTATTCCGCGCTCTCTTCTTTTTCATCAACCCATCCTTTCTCGGTACTCGGATGTCGCGGCAACGCCATGGGCGCTCGCTTAGTCATCTTATAGTCGTTATACATCTGAAATAATATTAAAACAAATAGTGCTAAAACTAGGGAAGGAATGTTGAAAGAGAGCTTAATTGAAATTCCCCTCAGTAATACTTTATTTGTGTATTTGTTTCATTTGGGGTTAAACGCCAATTTCAAAAAAACATCCGTCGACCAGAAACTCGGTCACTAGAACCACACTACTACTGAGCTGGGTAGTCCGCACTGAAGAAGCTATAGTCAATTTATTGATATGTGCATGCATTGTATAAGACTTATAAAAGTCTGTTGAGATTGAAAGAGGTCTTTTTTAAGCGGGAGACTTACATGATAAATTGTATTATGAACTATTCTATGTCTCTGGTTTTGTTAGGGTATAGAGTGAGTCATATGGGTTTTTGCTTTTGTAATGTCATAGAGTGCGAAAAGAGACATTGATTTCGTTAGGCTGAAGAGTGTCAATAGATGGCTTGGTTTTGTTAGGCTATAGAGTTCGGATATACTGTTGGGACTTTCTGAGGCTATTGAGTGTGGGTAGGGTTACTCTAGTATAATAAGGTTAGTGGACAGCTGTTTTGATGTTATGTCTTGTGCACGAGGCAAGTGAGGCCTCGTTCAGGGACAAGATTCATATATAAATGAAGCATTAACTGTGGGTAATATAGAAGTCTAGTCGGAACAAAACTGTTTAACGTAAATAATTTATATGTCATGAACATAAATACAAACATACCCTGTCATCAATAGGTGATAGATGGTCTGACTTCCGGTTCCGTCTACACAATACAACCACTAATACAGCTATCACGAGGACTAACACGCCCCCTACACCCGCTGCTACCGGAACTGTCCAAGCTGAAATAAATGTATTTCACATTTTATAGATTTATTTAAGTGACTGCGTGTAACTTTGGATGTATAGACGAATGCCCTACATGGATAAAAAATAAATACCTATTAACGTAGAAAATATCAATTTATAAAGATCAGTAGGCCCACTGGTCTTAGACGTTGATGTAATTTTCCATCCTTACACCGTCTATATTTCGGAATGGACTTTTCTCTCATTCAATTTTGACAGTAAAAATAATTGTTTAAAGGAGTACTTCCTGATAATGTAGTGACTGAATATCGCACAAAGCAGACTAAGATCAAGATGTACGGATGTACCGGCTGATCTCGCAATGACCCGGCAGATAGTCTATGATACATCTATGATACAATGAACAGGCAGATAATCTATGATACACACTGGTATATGAACCGGCAGATAGTTTATGATACATACTGGTTATGAACCGGCAGATAATCTATGATACATACTGGGATATGAACCGGCAGATAGTCTATGATACATACTGGTTTATGAGCCGGCAGATAGTTTATAATACACACTGGTATATGGGCGTTTTGGAGAGGTTTCGGCAAGTGATTCAAAAGAAGCAATGAACGCCAAATACTATAAAGTATAACTATCTTGTAAGAGCTTTATTTACACTTCCATCATGGTACCTCTGTATCACAAAAATATATACTTTGGACATTTGTTCTGGGTACTACGAGTACGTTTAAACTGTTAGATATTTCTTGTATGAATAAAAACTGAACTGAAAAGACTCAACTTTAATAGAAAATGGAGCCATTACCATTCATTCCAGGCGAAAGATTTTTCCAACATCTATACTACACGTATTCTATCAACATCCTTTTATGATTTCCGAAGGTATTATCTTAAATCATACATAACAATGCGTGACTGTTCTAAAAGGTCATGCTTTCAAGATTGAACAACAAAGTAATCATTTAACGGAAATGCGCTTTATTTGCTACACATATTAAAATTATATTTCCGTAAATGAAACAGCAATTTAAATTATGCAAACCCACAAGGGTCCTCTAAAAGTCAAACGTTACACTGGTAACTGTTCATACATGGTACTGAAGTTTATATTTATAATGTAATTTTGTTACGCTAGGCACTGTTTGTTGTTAGGCTTTATTTAAAGATATTTGCGAGACAGACTGCATGCAGTGTGCTTGTCCTAAATTAATGACGGTTTCATCATCCGCGAATCCTGTAATTAGCTAATTAATGCCTCTTGGATGTTGCACGTGTATTCATTGAAGTGGTGTAAATCAAATTTTCTTTCAATTATTGATGTCGTCATAAATTCTAACGTTGTTTTCAAAACACTCTTCCATAGCCGTCTGGGATTACTTTAACCCAGTCAAACACTTTGAGATACAATGTAATTGAAATAGTGTTTCTCATAATTAATAAACGTCAGACGCATGAACAAGCGGTATTACATGGACGATTGTATTACTCATAGATGTGTAAATTGTTTGAACACTAAAGTCAATCAGTTCGGGTCGGAGCAACTACCAAACATGGTATGGCTTACTATCGAACGGTACAGGAGACTCATTGGCGAGTCAGCCTCGGGAACGGTGGGTACCAGGTTCAATACCCGCCAGTGCCAAGGCGGTAGTGTCCTTAGAGAAAAGGGAATCCATCTATGAATGCTACTATGGAGAGCAAATGAGACCACTGAACAACTTTCATAATGCGGCTTCCAACCTTTTAAGGTATCCATTTCTTACAACACACGAGTGGGTACCATGTTCGACCAAATGCAAGAAATAGGGACAGCGAAGCCGAGTACCTGCTCTAAAGAAACACGACCTAGAAGCAAGTGGGGGGGGGGGGGAGAGGGGGGAGGGGAAAAGAGTTTTTTTTTTTGTTTTTTTTTTTTTGGGGGGGGGGTTGGGGGGGAAAAAAAGAGCAAAGTCAGCAATGTAACAGAGACGTGGTAGAACTGTGATAAATACCGTTTACGTACCCGGCACACCAGTACCTGCGACGTCACAATGTCACCGGGCTGTCGGTAGAAGACGGTTTTTATATGTCCATGTATGAACTGCCATTACATCATTGGAGAGCAAATGAGACCACCTGAAACAATCACCGTGGCGTTTTTGAGAATACACGTTGCATTCGTGCTGTTTACAGTTATCTATCTTGTCGCCATATCGACATCCTGTAACAGACCAAATTATCAAACACTCAAAACTAAGTGTAGATCTATGTAATAAAAAATCTTGTCATGAATTAGAAAGAACGATAAATTAATAAGTGTCTGAAATGTACATGACCGTCTTTCAATTAAGACTATGTCATTAATTGTTCATAAGGACCATTTCACCCCGGGTATTCGACCTACTTCGAACGCAGATGGGAACGACGACAGATGTATATACATGAACGTCCGACACGAAGGGGGGAAAACCCAATATCCATTCATTTCACAATGTTTTCGTTCAATATGAGTTTCAATAAGTACTAGGCAATGCTCCCTTTTTTTTTTAAAAAAAAACCGAGGTTTTTTTTCGATTACGGAAATCAGACCAGTAATTGCAATTTTTCGTTTTTTTAACAGAATTTTAAGAAATCTAATAATCGAAAGAGTCCAAAACTGCATAAATTGTAAAGTTACACGTTTTCTGTAGCAGAAAAACATATTTTCTTTTCGCTATGACTGATACAGCAGCTGCAGATACACTTAAACTAGTATGGGGTACCTTTGGTGAGGGTACTTTTGGGGGAAAGAAAAAAAAATTATAGGGTGCGTATGAACGCAGACGGTGGATACGTAAAACGCCATACAAACGCGATCAGCAAAAAAAACATATTAAATAAGTCTTATGATGGGACTACTGGTATAACTTTAGTTTTTGTCTTAAACTGAAAATTATCTAATAAACAGTTAATTACAAATGTATAAGTCCAGGCTAAATAAACTTCAGTATCGTTATGACTTTTGTAAAATTATCTTTTATACATGTAATGATGTACCGGGCTTTTACGGTTTGTTACAAAATCTAATACAAATGGAGGCATTACTAAAATATATGTACTTGCTGCATTTGTATGTATTAGACCAAAAACAAGATGGCAAGAGTTTTAATAGTCGATACGTATGTCGGTTTTGAAGTTATTAATATTAATAACACGTCTTTGATCAACGCAAAAGCTGGGCATACAACAACCCCATTCTCGAACAGGTCGGGCTGGGGGAAATGTAATTACAAATGTATATACATTTTACATGAGCGTTAAATGAACATGGCCCGTGGATTATTTGTAGTAACATTGTCTACATGTTTCTACAACTTCATATAATCAGTTGTAAATCTCGAATACGTATACAAAGGTGGTAATGAAATTGTCTATTACTTGTCGCCATATCTTAAAGACATCCTGTAACAGAAAAGAGAACCCAATTATCAATTCATTCTCAAAACTAAGAAAATTTAAAAAAAAAAAAAAAAATTTTTTTTTTTTTTAAAATTTTTTATTAAAATTAAAAAAAAAAACCACTAAACTGTAACAATCCGATGATATACAAGTTCAGGCTTCGCACCAATCAGTTATTTTTGTAATTTTCTACCAGTATATAGGATTAGTAGCACAAAAATTAGAATATTAGTCATCAAAGACATAGTTCGCAGAAAGTGTTTAAACCCGAAACAGGCGGACGAAATGTACAACTACGCTAGACAACGATAACATTAAGTAACTTTCTGGTAAAAATATACGTTTAGGAGAATTAGTAAAGACATTATGAAATATGACGCATCAGGGTTGCAACTCCCTTGAAATCAATGAATCGGTACATGCCGACGACAACTTGTGTTCTATTAGGTTTAGTGGAAATCTGGCCAATGGTAGAGAAGTAGCAAAACATCATTAAATTTGAAGAATCAATGGCCATACAATGTAAATCCCCTGAAAATCACTGATCAGAACCGGGGGGGGGGAGATGTGACGGCGATATGGGCTAATAAGCTTGGCACTGCTCAATTATCTTAGGTTAGTGGAAATCTGCCGGATGTTATAGGAGCATTAGCCATAACATCATAAAATTATATGTATTAAGGGCGGTTATTCCACAGAAAATCTTTGAACTGGAACATGCCGATAATATGCACAACTACGCTTATGTGAAGTTTGGTGTAAATCCGCCACGTGGTATCGGAGGAGCTGCGTGGACATACATGTACTTAATGACAAAAACAGTGACAGACATGTATCACTAATAAATATGTCTCTAACGGAGGTGGGATATATAATTATTATCACTATATACATGCTGTGGCGACGTTTTTGTTGTGACCACATCGGAATTTGATTTACTTTACATTTTATGGAGAGCACAAATAAATGATACATTCCAAATTTTATAATTTATTCCAAACTCCTTAACATATTCTATTTGAACTATTTATTAATTCTGTTATAGATAAACGTTAATTTCTAAATTCTAAATGTAAATGTCCTGAATGTTCTTAATGCTCTGAATGCTCTACTCATAATGGAAAATTGCACCTATATATATAGTATATATAACACAAAACCCATGAAAAACACGTGGAAAGAGGAATGATTTAGTATAAGAAAGAACGTGAAACACGACGACACCGACGGAACCATCACCGTCGGTAACATACTATATGTACTCAGTAATACAATTTACACCGTCAATAATATGTTATACGCCGTCAAGGTTACCATTACTTTAATATAGTGTAGCTTATTTCTTGATGTTTCACGACACATGCTACATCCTTCTGCACAGACTAAACATCTGCCATACTGAATGTAATTAGTTTAAAACTAATATATATCCTGATTGGAAAACATCTATTTACGCTTACTACTTGTTACACATCTGCCGTTATTAGTATCCTCATTTCATAATAATCTGCGTTCGTACGTATCTCCTTCGGTCGTCAGACGTATCCGTTTAACTTCACCGACCTCTATAAATTTGCTTATATCAAAACGATACCACTTATTCCAAAGTCTAGGGCGTTTGTACTGATACCTTATACATTTGTCTGTATACGTGTCTAAGGTCATTGATATATATTGTTATTATAAGCAAATAAATGTCATATTTGGCAACATTACTGTGGTTTTTCAACATTTTAGGGAAATTCTTTAATTAAAGGCGCCAAGGGCGCCAGTTTATCATAAAACTTCACAAAGCTTAGTTTAAACATATTACACCTATATCAAGCAAAAGGTCGGAGCAATAAAGAGGGGGAAAAAAATAAAAATATCGGGGTTATTCCAGCGTGCCTGTCATGACGTTCATGTATATACATCTGTCGTCAGTAGTACCCATCTGCGTTCGAAGTAGTCGAATACCCGGGGTGCATTTGAACTAGAGTTCTAATCCGAACAGGGTGAGTTAAACAAATTAGCACGCGCGCGACCCGTTTAACCCAAAGTTGCCTACTAGTTGACTAGGGTTCAAGATTGCGGACTAGATTTGAGACACTTATTGATTTACCCTCATTGACAAAATTTAATCAATTTGTCATGGAAAATCATGGGGAAATTTAAAATATCGTCAAGGTTCAATTACTTAGTCAAACGTTGAAAATAACTAAAAAAGACAAGAAGACAACCGGATACATGTACCTACAGGATACGTTCGTGTTAGAATGGTTGAGTTATTCCACTGCACATGCACCAATTGAGTTATTCTTTACCCAAGTAACGCGAGTAGCTAATTCAAAAATAGTGAAGGGTGAAACATCTCATCAAAAACGCTACGCTATTCAGAAGATCGTGAACTTGAATCAGATTGGGATGGAACTTTAGTTTATCAAAAGAGAGACAACCCAATTAAGACACAACCTTTTCACAGCCGAGGTAAGCTGCCATACAGTACTGCGGAGAGAAAACTAATATATTTTCTTTATTGCAAAAAGGTAAAATGTTTTTGTATCATACCTGGGTCCGATGTTTCATAGCTCTGACACTTGTTACAACACTCCATCCGGACAGTGTTGTTATAGCAACGCATTCCATTCTCGACGTCACACTGTTCCACGTGATCACCGAAATCACAGCCTAAAAATAAAGGCAGTTTGTACCCATGCTAACAGATATATGTGTCAAGCACATTAGCAAGTGTTTTCGGCAAAGAAAAATATAAGCCCTGCTGTTGTTGTTGTTGTAACGCCCGTTTCAATCGTATGTCGGTCAGTTTTTCAAGCGGGCAGTTTACCTAAACATCGTTCCTGGGGAGAACCAGTTCTAGATTACTATCCTTCCTTCGTAAAGTTCTGTCAAGACTTGAATCCATGACCCTAAAATATATGAGCGCCCTGATGTACATACCACGACCTTTGGGTTTGAGTCTGGTACGAATCCAGATCAACATCCACATTGTTTGGTTGCATCCACACCTGTTCACGTGAGCATCTTACCAGGCTTGTGTGACAGAACAACGTTTGATGATATTCGGAAGTTATATTCTTTATTAAAATTGAAGTTTTACTAAGAATTTAAATGCCAATTAATACTTTATATTTTGCACACCAGGGTGCAAACATGTACACACCAGGGTACACACCAGGGTACACACCAGGGTACAAACCAGGGTGCACACCAGGGTGCACACCAGGGTACACACCAGGGTACACACCAGGGTGCACACACCCGAGTCTTCAGTTGACATGCCAGTTTCAGTCTCATACAGTCACTTTGATCGCTATTTTAAGGAATCAGCTGTTAATATCCACCATTGAATGTTACAAAACAGACCCCACATCGGACTGAGATACATCTTTAAACATCTAGAACGACAGTAAAATCAAGTCGACACACAAGCGTGTATATAAATATTATAACTTATCAACTTTTTTATTTCAACTGACTCTGTGGTCAAGTGGTTTGAGTCACTGACTTGAATTCACTGTAAGCTCTCATTGAATAAGAGTCATAGATTTGAACCCTGCTACTCACCATGTCAAAGTTGGCATTTTTGTACAGAGAACAACTACCCGTCATTACAATATCTGAAGAGTGCGACTGAAACGGGCGTTAAACCCTGATTTTACAAAAACCAAAACAAAACAGAGAAACTATTTTCCCGGTTTTCAATTAGCTGTTTACAAGCAATGGCCAGCAACGGCTTGGTTAATTCATTAACTGCATCATATACACATCATATACACATCATGTACACATCATATACACATCATATACACATCATGTACACATCATATACACATCATGTACACATCATATACACGTCATATACACATCATATACACATAACTGCCATTCTATATAAGGCTGTCAGTGTCATATATTCTTTATTTTGTTTTTACTGTGACGAACATTTGAACCCTGTCGAGTTACTGTCAAGTGCGATTTATCAAATATCAAGGAGCAGACATGAACGTGACACAACAGGCACAGCGATACAACAATACAACTCAACAAGCTTTACAACCATCCAGTCGTCTCTTCTCTGCCCGGCAAGCCTCGGAGAAAGCAGTGATTTTAGTAGAAATCATCGAGTTAATAATACACCAGTGAAACTTTGTACAGGCGGTCTATTGTCTTACACAAAGTTCCAAAGAACAAATACTTTGTCATCTTGAGTAAAAAAATGATGACAAAGTAGCATATTGTATACCGCGCACAAGTACAAACAGTTTGTTTGTTTGAGAAGATATTCACATTCTTGTACATACATGTACATTTGTACATGTATACATATATAGTAATCCCCCAAAACATCATATTTCCTGGTACATAGACAATGCTTTTCTTATGTCGACAACGAAAAACATTTGATGCAAATTTCTAGTGCTGACCCTGTTACGGAGAAATAAAAACCTTACAGGTGAAACAACACTTAACTAATGGATTGTCCGCTCTTCCGTCCGTCCGTCCGTCCGTTACTCGTTCACCAATTGTTTCCATACTTAGTTCTGCATTCATGCTCTCTCTCTCTATTAAAACGCTAGCCTCGAAGACACTTTGATCATGCTCCACAGCAGTGTTGATATTTATGTCATCAAAATGAATGATAAAATCTATGATAATTTGAATGTTGAATGATATTGCGGTTTCTTGTCACAGCTCGTCGACCAGCCAATGACCACATATCATTAACATAAATGCACTGAAAAATACGTCATCTGTCAGGATGTAGGCATGATCATACCGAACAGATAAGGTAATATAAGGGAAGGTAAGCGAGGACAATGTAATTTAACTTATTTAAGTAAAGGGAAGATGTAATGTACTGTAAGGGAAGGTAATGTAATGTTATGTAAGGGAAGATAATGTAATGTAATATAAGGAAAGGTAATCGAAGGTAATGTAATGTTATGTAAGGGAAGATAATGTAATGTAATGTAAGGAAAGGTAGGAGAAGGTAATGTACTGTAATGTAATGGAAGGGAAGAATAGCGAGGGCTATGTTATGTAAGGTAATGTAATGTAATGGGAGGTAAGCGAAGGTAATGTTAGGGAAGGTAATGTAATGTAATGGTAGGCACGCGAAGGTAATGTATTGTAATTGAAGGGAAGAATAGCGAAGGCTATTTAATGTAATGTAAGGGAAGGTAAGCGAAGGTTATGTAATGTAATGTAAGAGAAGGTAAGTGAAGGTAATGTAATGTAATGTAATGTAATGGTAGGTACGCGAATGTAATGTAATGGAAGGGAAGAATAGCGAAGGATATGTAATGTAATGTAAGGGAAGGTAAGCGAAAGTACGGTAAGAGAAGGGAAGGGAAGGTAAGCGAAGGTAATGTTATGTAATGTAAGGTAAGGCAAGCGAAGGTAAGGTAAGCGAATGTATAGCGAAAAGAAGATAGATAGATTAAATAACGTAAATAGAGCTCGTTCACTTATTTCTAGCATAAAACAAAATTTTGAATATTTTTGACGGCAAACTTATTAAATCGTCCCAGTGTTTCACACAAAGTCTTCTGTATTCAAGGGGTTAAAGCATGAACATATGAATAAGGCAGCTGTCATGGCACCTTTTTGCTTTTAACCCTCGAATATTTAATCTGACAGGGACTTCAAGATCGTAAAACATGCCCCTGTAACTCTTACCAGCCTGATGTGTGTCACTGTTTTAGCTCACTTACCAGCCTGATGTGTGTCACTGTTTTAGCTCACTTACCAGCCTGATGTGTGTCACTGTTTTAGCTCACTTACCAGCCGAGTGTGTCACTGTTTTAGCTCACTTACCAACTTGAGTGTGTCACTGTTTTAGCTCACTGGGTGCTCACTTACCAACTTGAAGTGTGTCACTGTTTTAGCTCACATACCAACTTGAAGTGTGTCACTGTTTTAGCTCACATACCAACTTGAAGTGTGACACTGTTTTAGCTCACTTACCAGGTACGACTGGCTGAATCAGGTTGTCGTTACATGACTGGCAGCAGTGGTATCTCACTGTATTATTGTAACACTCCCAGGAGGAAATGTCGTCGCAGTAATCTCTCGTATCACCTTGGCATCCTGACAAGTAATTCAAAAGAAATTGTATACATGGAAGCTTCGCATCGTATTTTTCAAGATTTATCGTTGGTGTCGCATAATCCATAGACCCTACATCCCAGGAGTAGCTAGTTAGTTATGGTAATGGGGGATAGTGTAAAATACAGTATGTAAGATAGTTCCTGAGACATTCTTGCTTATTTTATATGCGCTGTGTATAGCACCGATACATGGGACCTCCATTTAAGGTCTCATCCGAAAGACCGCTATTTATGTTAGCGGTTGAGCGAGTGATCGGACTACCCGCGACCCCTTTACTTCAAGTCCAGCATGTCACATCCTCCCAAAAGGTTTACGATGATACTGTGAAAATCCGTAAGAAGGCAAAAATAAGTGACAAAAGTTTTCGGCAAATTTAACTGTACATGTATTTGTACGATAAAAATACAAATGGTTGTTAATTTTAGCAGAACCTAAAACTGTGTTACATATCGCACATGATTTGTAACTTTTACGAAAATTATTATTTTTGTATGATTTAGAAGAAAGTGGTCACATGGAGTACAACACAAAATGGCGAAGAATTATGTAACCTAAGAGTTCAAATATGTATAGTTGTTACATTGAGCGAAGTGTTATGTTACATTTACGGCTGTTAGAAAAAAAGAATGTATTTATTTAAGATATTCAAGATGATATATTAAGCCTTGCTTTTGAATGCACACTAAACTTTGTCACGATTCATTGAAAGAAAAATATTTGAAGCTTTTGTGTAGACGATAATACTTACCCACCCATCACAGAAATATAGTCACGATTTCCTTTCAGGCACAAAAATAAAACAGAAAAAATATTGTGCTCGTTTCAGGTCTCCCTACCGAAGTTAAAGATTCACTGTCGACCTCAAGTTTTTTTTAAGTATGCAAAAGATCAAAAGACCTATTTTCAGGTGATTTTAGAGCAATCGAAATGAAATGAAATACAACAAACAGTGCCGACCGACATTACTTTTTGGCTCAGAGACCCAAAGTTTCAAAGTTTATTTAAGTTCCCGAAACACACGTCATTTTGTTCGGTCTTAAGATCAATGTTGCATGCCTTATAGCATAATTTAACCGTATGTTTATAAGACACCACGGGCGTATCCTGGCGTATACCCGCCGTAAGGGGTTTCATGTTATTAATGAATTATTATCGAGGGATCAACGCGAAACTATTCTGTAGAAGCAGACAGGATAGTTTCGCGTTGACCGCTCGATATGAACTTAAATACACAAGGGGTAATAATATAGTTAGAAACAAAGAAACTGATATAATTTGACACATGTTTGAAAAGTTTAGAAGCATGTTGTATTGTAAGTATTGACGGTGACGATTACGGCTTTAAATATATTGAAGAAAACTCAACTTGAAAAGATCGATTACAAAAGCAATTATATATTTCTAATCACGTTTGATATGCAAATGAGACTGTGAAACGGCATATTCATATACTCTCCTTTATCAAATATAGTAGTTTACGTTTATTTATTTTAAATTGTTTGTAGAACAAGTCCATACAGCTTATATTAACTACTCTCGTTGACTGCTTCCTGGACTTCTGAAGGGATTGTGTACGTGACGGTTGGTCCCAGTCAAGTGACGGTAATGCCTCTACTGTGCTTCGTACTCACGACCTCCGGCTAAGGAGTCTGCACAACTACACAACTGCCTCGCCTCGATAGTTAATCATATATCATTAATTAAGTATATTTTGACAGCCACAGCATCAATATATTATTGCTAGGTTACAATAAGAACACCTAGCTGGCTACAATGATGAAATGTAGCGTCGATATATATACATGTACATAAAACAGCTGAATTGAGTAATAACAAAATTTTGAAATAATTACGAGCCTAAACCAAGTGGGTTGGCTTCTATGAAAAAGAAGCTGAAATAAGATATTGTTTAGATTAGCCAAAGAATTTGCTTCAACACGTCTACGTCTTTTCAAATATTTTTTGTACATGTATGTAAATATACATACATACATACCATTCATTATTTATGTGGACATTCAGGTCAACCGTTTATCCTCTTTTTAATCCAACACGGATTTCGTCCGTGAACTTCTTTCAATAGAACACTTATAAAATATCTTTAAAATTGCGTAACTTGTATTGTATACGTTTTGTTTTATATAACACTGTCGGTTACAAACACTATTTTGAATTTGATTTTATGTTAAAAAAGTTAAAAGCCAGTAAACGCACACAGGTATGTTATATCCAGCACGAATGATTAATATAATCATAGAGAGCTATTTATATTAGAAGTAAAAATACACAAAACTGTATGTTAAATCCAGCCAATTGTTGTATACTTCATAACTTTAACAACGGAGGGCTTTATCAGGTCAATGCGTACTTACGGTTGCCGAACCCATGAACCCGACGTGTAGTGTCGATCTTTATGCGTTTTATTTGACGAAGTTACGACTGAATTCTCAACATAGAAATGCTTCTACAACTAATTTAATCAAAGATCATTTCGTCAATTTGAAGACCACAATCTATCAAGTATCGCTGTCTGTTAGAACTATGCTTAATTTTAAAAAATACAATAAAATCACTATAAGTTATTCAATTCTTTTCTTCTTTGTATATAAATTATCTTTGATTTTTTTTGTCTTCATTAGTATTTCTATAGTATCATTCTATAACTCTCCAATTACGACACAGGAACTTGTGATGTTTTGTCCAATTTCATTTTGCATGTACACATTACCATCCATATAGTAAATATTTCTATTTGGAAGATTAACACGTTCTTTTGAGTCTGAAAAAACATGATCCTGTGGATACTACGAATACAGTGTATTCATACTGAACTTAAAGGGGCACTCCCTACATCTTAGCGATTATATTCTCGAAACATAGATTATGTGTTCATTGAACGTTAAATGATAAATAACTACAATTTCGGCGAGATAGGCCTCATTTTACCACAGTTAATAAATATAGAGGCTTTCTGTAATAAATCGCCTCAACCCATTAATTGTTCAACAACAATACTACACAGATTATTGAATGGTTTACGGTACTGCCGTGTATTTTAAACCACTGATTTTATCGAGAATGACTAGGAATGCATAGCTAAAACTTTGAGGTTATGTTATGATACTTTTAAAGATTCTGTTATTTATGTTTTGGAGGTTAACTCGCTTGACATCAGTTATAGGTACCCTACATCTTAGCGAATATAGTCTCGAAACATAAATTATGTGTTCATTGAACGTAAAATGATAAATAAGTACAATTTCAAAGAAAAACCTATGGCGAAAAATGCCTCATTTTACTACAATTAATAGAAAAAGATGCTTTCTGTAATAAATCACATCCACCCATTAATTTTACAACAACAACTCTACATAGTTTATTGAATGGTTTACGGTACTGCAGCATATGTTAAACCGCTGATTTTATCGTTAATGATTGGAATGCATAGCTTAAACTTTTAGGTTAAATGATAAAACTTCCAAAGACTCTTTTATTTATGTTTTGGAGGTTATTTAGTTTGGCATCAGTTATAGGGTATGTCCCTTTAATCGCGTATTTGCTAAAGTTGCATTATTAAGGAAATGGTTACACTTTTATGGCGCGAAGTGTAGTGTAACATTGACAACTATTGTACTTGTCTTGTTTGACATATCAACTTCGTCAAGACTGACGCTTTGCACATATAAATAGAAATTTCATGCACCTCAATATACATATATGGCAAACGAGTAACCTGTCAAAATCCTACTTAACACGCAAATGAATTTCACAAGTGTATTGTCACTTAACACTATTTGCTTGAGGGGCATTGTGACACTATATAAATAAATGTTTATTTACACTAAAAACAAAGGTCTCGTCCAAGAAAAAAAGCTAATATAAATGCTCTCACGGGCGGACCTTTATAAAATTTGCTTCAAATACCAAAAACAAAAATACGCTCGGTCATATGGCATTAGCCAGTACCGAGGGTAAACAAACCCTATCAGTCAGTCGGAACAAAAATACTGGAGAACCAAACACAATTTGTGTACTGTTCTTGTCCAAAATCTTCAAATAGAACATTGCTGGAGATACATATGGTACATAAAGGGAATAAAAGTTCTGGTGTGTTTTATTGCTAAGAGAGGAAAACTGTAAAAGCAGTTTAACATCCCCACACATCTTAGATATCTCTTCAAATATTATAGTAATGGCAATAAAATTTTGCACATTTACAAGTTCTTTGTATAAATTTTAGTTATTTTTGATTGACGCGTTAATGTTTTTGCCATTTGGTGCGATGTATGAATTTATGAATGTCTAGCTAGAAACTAGATGCCCACGTGCAAAGCTGTCAAAAGGGCTAACTCCTTACCAAGTAGAGATAGGTCAAAATACACTTAAATATTGGGTGTAACTTGCATGTTGTATCACAGAATAGTGGTCTCGATTTTTCTCTAGGGCCAGTAATAAAAAAATTACAATATAAGCTATTTAAAGTAACAACAAAGGGAAGTAATTCTAAAAACAAGGGTAGCTCACGGTGGTGAACATTTGTGCCAATTTACATCAAAATCCCTCCATGCATGAAGAAGAAATGCTCCGGACAAAGATATTCTTGAATTTGACCTTTAACCTCTAAGTGTGACCTTAACCTTAGACCTAGGGACCTGGTTCTTGCGCATGACACTCCGTCTCATGGTGGTGAACATTTGTGCAAAGTAACATCAAAATCCCTCCATGCATGAAGAAGAAATGCTCCGGACAAAGTCATTCTTGAATTATTCTTGTATCCTACCTTTGGCCTTTAAGTGTGACCTTGACCTTGGACCTAGGGACCTGGTTCTTGCACATGACACTCCGTCTCATGATGGTGAACATGTGTGCCAAGTTATTTAAGAATCCCTTCATCCTTGAAAAAGTTACAGCCCGGACAAGCTAAACTCGGACGGACGGACACCCATACGAAGGTGTTATTAGGTGGTATTTCCATTGTTCTCGAACAATAGAGTGACCACTTAAGTAACAAAAGAATGACCACTTAAGGGACAAAAGACGGAATGAAGACAATAGATTTCTATTGTCTTAGGCCACACCTCCTACCACCCAAGGTACCGATCATGCGCACGCACGAACGCACGCACGCACGCACATACACCGAACCGCCATTTGGACATATATATCGAGCTTTCGCAAGCGGCTCGACAAAAAACATGGGAGTAAATCAATCCATTATGGAGTTAGATGTATGCCTATTGCGTTTATAAAATCACTGCTTGGATATGTATTCTAAAGGTTGACCTATCCATGATTTAACTGCCAATGATAAATGCTTGAGGCCCATTCTTTGATTGCAATTCGATGGAGCTTGTGTATCCTTGTTCTTTTCACTGACCATGTTGCTTGATTTTTACCATTGCTTGTTTTCATATAACATAATAACAATACGTGTAAAATTGTAGGTCTATGTTATATTTAATAGTCTAACTCTTGAAGACATACAGGCAACCCGTGAACACATGGTTTTATAACTTCCACACAGTTAGCAAAAGACTGACATTTTACAAATCGCCGTGGGTCTATAGAATTTGTTCAGTGGTAAACACAACAGGTACTATTTAACTACATCATAACCTGATATCCATGGGCTTCATACCAAACTGAAACTAAGCAGTGAATACAGTTACATTGAAACAATTTGCTGAACTTTGCTGCACTGGTCATTACAGTAACCCATGTGTATTTAGCTTTCTTCAAAGCTAGAAATTTTGCATTAAAACTACATGTATATACAAAGAAGGAAAATTCTGTTGTTGTTTTTTCTAGGCGAGTTGGTAAAGTTGTTTTAGAAGGTTGTGGAAAATTTTAATTAGATAAGTACATCACGTTTACAGATATTTAAGGTTTATTGGGATTCATAAGGACTTCAAACTGCCTTTATTGGCATGCGCCCATATGCCGTAGTTGGCAATCAAAGATATAACGTGTATTTCCAAGCCTTAGTCAAAGCTATCTGTTTCACGGGTTTGTTACACAATCCCTTTTAACACTCAAGTTTTGCTCCGAACAAGCTTTACACATCAAGGGAGTTAATTTTAAAAAATGAAAACCAGATATACTACTTTTTGTCACTGCACGCACTTCCTCTCAACAACCGTTTTTAATGTATGAAGTATCTACACAAACCCTTCAATACTTTCCGAGTTCCGGACTAGAAGTATTCGGACGGACAAACGTAAATGGCGACGACTATATTAGTATATGGATATTGTGCAAATGAGAAAGTCGAGATTGCAGATTCATCGTAGGAATTTTTCCGGAAAGATATTTTGTGCAAATTGTTTCTCAGGTGAAGACTTTAAAAACTTCTCATAAGCAAGTCCGTGTAACCCAGCTGACTTTTGCCAAGGTTGGGCAGTATTTTGCCAACCTCTACCAATTTTCTTTTTAAAATAGTGCCACTAGGGTCAATAATGACCACGTCCTATTTAAAACTCTTTAAAAAATATTGTTAAAGGTAGATATAAAACAAGTGACCCATCCGCGGCGAGGGCAATATTGACATTGGGGTAAGAATTTTAGCACACCTCGTAAAGGTCCAGTAGACAATAATTGTACACACCAACTATCTAAGCTCTAGACCTTGCGTTTTTGAGAAGGTTTTTGATGATTTCTTAAAGAAGTCTATGCAAAACAAGGATGGCCATTTACCAAAATCATCTCTAAAACCACAAAGCCTGTAACTTAGATATTTGACATATAGTATTGTCTAGTGAACCTCTACTAAGTTTGGTCAAACATTGCCCCTGGTTGCAATATTGGCCCTGTTCGAAGGGTCACTTGTTTTTCGACGCAACCGTATTAAGCTCGCTTTAGACCGGAAGTATGGAACTCTTCAACCGCCAATGAAATGACGAGTAGAACGTAAAACATTTTTTGAACTGTGAGGCACCTTTTAATTGGGTAATACATGGTGCAAAGAATTACCGAAAACAACCGAATAAGACAGAAAAAAGACCGAAAAACAGTTTATGCGGACCGAAAACAACCTTTTTTTTCAAAAGATAATGTATGATATATAATTTAAGTTTCCAATAAATGAGGAATTTGTAAATACTGAATAATCAATCAGTACGAGCGATATAATATTATCTTTAGAAAAACAAGTTGTTTTCGGTCGGCAGTATTTGTTTTTCGGTTTACTTGATTTGTAATACGATATTTACATATATACATATGATATAGTGAGAATGAGAATAGACAATAAAATACTCTTGCGCTTTCGGTCTTTCTTGAATGGGTTAATTATTTAAGTACGTATATAATTCATATATATCAACATAATATGTTGTTACCTCCAAATTAAGTGTAGAGTATTTATACTTTCTCGGGCAGTGAATAACGGTCAATAATTCGAGTAGCATATCTATAAGAAAAACAAGGATTAAGTTTGTGTTCGCGGTAGATATTTAATTACTGTATTGGATTGGCGGGAGAGCATTAGGTTTAACAACTTTGCAAGGGAAGGTACAGCGGTTAGAATCCCGGTCAAGGTTCTCTTCTTTGGCGCCTTCCGACTGAATTAAATTATTTTTTACTATAAAAATCTAGCTAACAATCGCTTTCACATACTAAAAATTGCGCCGACTATCTTTTTTAAAGCTAGTTCTTGTTTAATCCAATGAGTGTTTGTGTGATTTAAAGACCACACATGCCTTAGAGTGTAAAGGCATCTAAAACACCAACCATGAAGGTTTGATTAAATGTGTTTTTTCTTTCGAAATATACCAATCAATTTTAGTAGCTCCAGTCAAACTTTCTGTGTATCATCTTGAAAAATTTGTTATTAAATGGTCTGAAATAGTTTTCTAGTTTTGATTGAAGAGCTTCCTCTAATGGCGGGTGAACTCTGCCTTTTCCTTTTCTCATACAATCCAAATTTCCCTCGTCGGTTACTTGGCAGTATTTTCCCTTTTCTTTGCTGTATGTGAACATATTCATGGTAAAGAATCGTTCAATACCAAGAAAATGTTCGACCTTGTTTAACTCTTTAACTGGATTGATCACGAAGTTTTGACTATCTAATATGAGAATCTGATTCAGACTGAAGTTCTCCAGCCAAACTTTGATATGTTGACTGTAGCGTGATACATATACGAGGGGAGACTTATCATTTACTTTAGTTTTATTTTCCTTAGTTACACATTCTTCAAACGTTCTGTTCTGGATTCGTTTTGAAGCCTTCCACATTAAATACTGAGAATGTGTCAGAACTATTGGATTTTTCACTAGTATAATTATTTTCATTTCTGGATCAAATTCCCGAATACGTCTTGCCGTGTTCTTATTGTCAAAGTATGCGGCCGACCTGTCTATCGTGATCTGTTCAGAATGACTACATGGCATTAAATCTCTGTAGTGGAATATGTGTTTGTCTATATAGTCATCTCTTTTCAGGAAAAATGATGTGTTTATATCTTCTTCCCGTTTGCCATAGCGGGGTGCAACCCGTGGATGTGCAATTAAAAATTTGGTCAAAGTCGTTGTTCCTCCTTTCGTGACACCGGCTATGATTGCGATTGGAAAACGTCTTTTCGTGATTCCAAAGCACTGTGTAAGTTCGTCCGTATTTGAACTGTTATGTAAAACTCCCATGGTTGTATCAGTCGCACTATAATTATTCGTCAATATGTGTTCAGGAAGGAGACAGTAGGTGTATTTTTCAGAGGGACTATCAGAAGGAGACTGTAGAATATAGGCATTTTTACTCTATTTTTACTCTATTTTTAATGGAGCAAAATGACTGTGGTGCGACAGCATAAGTAGAATTCGCTATTTTGGACCTTGAGGGCACTCAACAATTTTGCGCCCTAGTTTCCAATTGGCCCTGGTTCAATTTCTGCATAAAGAGTACTGTTGAAAGTTAAGGGTCCTGTTGTGTAGACTGTGATTGATATTGCTATATTTGACTTTTGACTAGTGAATAAGTGTTTAAAATGTAATCTGAAATACAAATATGTGGCTTTGTGTTGCTCTGTGTAAAACTGGTGCATGAGAATGGAAGTAGGTGATTTTTCACTGGAGTGAGCAGAATGATAAATATTTTTAAAGTTTTCCCTACATAAGCCTATGTAATTCACCGAGACTCCAATCTCTGTTATTATAGGTCTTTGGAATTATGACCCCCGGGTTAAAATTGACCCCATCCGGGGGTCAGCTGTTTTAACATAGGCTTATGTAGGGAAAACTTTAAAAATCTTTACCTCTGAAACCAAATGGCCTAGAGTCTAGATATTTGGCATGTATCATTGCTTAGTGAACCTTTACCAAGAATGCTCAAATCACGTCCGACAGGTCAAAATTGACCTTTTCTGCCATAGGTGACCTTGTATTATCGCCAATGGTAGCCAGGTGAGCGATATAGGGACATCTTGGCCCTCTTTTTTATGAAGAACTTTCAAAAATCGGGGAATAAGTTACCAGCAGAAGTGTTGAGACAACGTGCTGCATGAAATTTCGAGTTTCCATAACCAAAGTGAAACTATCCTTATTTTTTGGTCCCATATCCCGGTTTTCCAAATGTATTTGAGATGCCATGTTTTACTGCATGTACAAAAGTAGACATTTCTTGTTAAAGGACGACCCGGCGAGTAAATAAATTGAAGTTACTCCAAATTTTTCAAATGAGGGTATGGGTTGGCGCCATACATAAGTTTAGACATCTCTTTACATTTGAATGGCTGTCAATAGTGTCCGTATGAAGATGAAATATAATTTTATTAACACTTGTTTACCACGATTGTTTACTAACAAGTGTTTGACACTGAAAATTTAGTTGACATGACATACACTAAAGAAAAAATTGTTGCATTTCCTTTCTTTTATGATTTCTGGTCGGAAATCGTTGTTGTAGGAGTGCAACGTTCACTTCAATCGTATTTGATCAGTTTAACAGGTGGGCAGTTTACCTAACATCTTCCTAGGAAGAACCAGTACAAGGCTCCGAATCTCCGCAAGACACTGCCAACTTCCTCACTTAAAAAGACATGGTTGGAGGATGTCAGCAACTCACTAACCTGTAATGGTCGGTCATCGCTATGAAAAATATGATCTGTTTTATATGTTTAATGATGTTAGCATATATAGATGCACCACCACTTAATTTTCAGGTTTTATTCAAATTTCGTGAAATGTAAAGTGCTGAGTAGGTCGTGTCACGTATTCCTGAAGGATGTGTCATAAAGAAAGCTGGTTACATACAATTTAAAAGCACTGCATTTTACTTCGTCAACAAAACTGAAGCATAACCTTCAGGGATTTTGAAATAATTCAAAACAACAGCAACATGATGTGCCATTAATGAACTGTTACAGTAGGTCTGCGATTAAAGTGACAGATGTCCGCCCAGGTGGCAGAAAAAGTGTCATAGCAAGGGCCGACACACGCCACTTCTTTAGCAACCATTGACTTTCCCTAACCACAAGTGATATTCATACCAACTACTGACTCTCCTTAAAAACATGTGACTTCCTCAGTAAGTGAACTGGTTCTCAGGTGAGCGAAATAGAGCCATAATATTGTACCAATTCAATTTGGGAGAAACTATTTGTCAAATTGCAGCAATTAAAGTGCCCTAAATTTCTGTAAATTATTTCATCACCTATAGGGTCATAACTGAAAAGTGATGTAGCTAGGTATTACAAGGCAGTCTAAAAGATAGCTGTATATCCCCCGCCGCAAATGGCAACATTAAAGGAATTAATGGTACTGAGTGTAGTTTTCTCTCAGAGGTGCTGACTGCAGGTTTCTAAAAGGCAAATAAAGTTACTGATCTGTTCAAGTAGTCACAGAAAAGGCGTCTGTGAAATAAGGAATTGTACTTGTCGAAGAATGTATATTTAATAGTGATTAATTGATATGTAGAATTTATGAAACTGATGACATGAGAACTCGACGAAGATCAGTGTTGAGAACAGTAAATAATGTACCAGTATTTCAATAAATGTCAACAATGCATGTACTTACTTTTTATCACTCTACTTTGACAGCACAATCCATGTTTTTGCATAATCCTCCAGAGCTGTACTGTAAGGAGCGGACAGGAAATGTTAGACTCAAACCTTTGACCTTAAGTTGTGACCTTGACCTTGAGCCAAGGTGACCAGCTCATAGGTTCTGCACACCGTCTTGATGAGGTGAACATCTGACCCAACTTTCATGAAAATCCTTCAAGGGGTTAGGGAGATATGGAACGGACAGGAAATGTTATGGACGGACGGACAGAAGCCATTCCTATATCCCCCTACCGCTTCGCGGCGGGGAATAAAAATTGGCCAGATAAACATCCTGGTCACATATACTGAAGACTGGTGGAAAATTGTTTCAGTTCGAGAGTAGACGAGGCTAATTCAAGTTTGTACAATTCAATGACCATAAACCAGAAGTGTCGGGGGGCGGGGGAGATTTGGCTGGTTCTCTAGCGCCAAGATATTATGCAAACACATATTTTTATGAAGTTTTGAGAAGAACGGATGAAAAGTTCGACTTTAAAGACAATTTAACAATTTTTATTTACTAGTATTCAAGGGCCATAATCCAGAAGTCCCCGACTAGTTACCCAACTTGGCTGAGATATTATGCCCACAAACATCTTAACCATGATGAAAACTGTCGATTTAGAGAGTGGACAATGTTTGTGGCTGCCGCAGTCATAGGTGTTCCAATAATACGTCTTGTCTTTGGACGTATATCTCCACTTCCTGCTTACCTTTTTGGATCGATTGATTTATTCAATCGGATCCAAAGTTAACAGAGTATAGCTTCCTTACGGCCGAACTCTTTACATACAAACAAGTAGTTCCATATATTCCGTTGTTACGAATTATACTGTCCTCTGTTTTAAAAATTATATAGTAACAGATCTATATAATATCAAAACATTTCAGAATAGCATAATATTATATTGTTGTTTTTCTTATAATTTGTAACTTAAATCAACGAGGTATCTGTTCTGTATAGAACTTTTTTCCTACGCGGTTTTATCGCCAGACCGGTGTGACATGAGAAATGAAAGACTCGTGAAATACGTATCGCTACACCAATTACACTAAATTCAGTGTTTCCGCGAGAGCGCGTTACTGCGGTTTTGACGCATTCATTTTGTCAATGACGCAACAGAAAAAGCAAAGAGCGTCTTCTATGACGCAATTAAAATGTGTATGATCAAATTACTACAAAAACAACATTTCAAAACCTCTCAAAACGCTTCGAAATGCAAGATAAATTGTTGATAAAATACGCTTCCGGTATGGGATATGTCTAATTTTGGCCGTATTCCTTCGTCGTTGTCGTATGATTTCAGATCGACCCGCATTTTGTACCTTTGCGTTTTCTTATGATACCGTCTTCATAGATCATAGACGCATAACAAGAGATGGTCGACGAACCTTTATAGGGGAAACAAAAACGTCTTTCTGAGTGATTTTAATGATCATTTTGTAGTCATTTCGCTCAGACTGTCACTATTGAAAGGGGTTTAAGTGGGCCAAAGTGGGCCAAATGATATCCAAGTTTAATGTCTATGGTTAAATGAAAAATTCGCTTTGTGGACAAATTTGACTTTTGAGATGCAGTGACAAAATGGAAAGCATCCAAAGAGGAACACCAGTTGCCTTGCCAACCCTTTGATTACCCACCAGTTTGTGATGTATCACATGCAGTTTTACAGAAGTAAACTGAATAAAACTTCTTTAACACATAGTCAGGCCTTTTATTTTTTTACAATAAAGGGTGTGGCCCTCGGAATTTCTAAATGCCACCCAAATTCGGATACAGGGAATTGGCATCCAGGGTCTTCCTCCTCCATGAAAGCCGGAAGTTGCAATATGACCTTAGCTGTTGGGTGTGACGTTCAATCCAAATTAATTCGCACAATGTAATCAAACTTATGGGCATATCCCATATCCCGTAACTTTTGAATGACTTTTAAAGTTGTTCAAACCATAAATTTTCCTATCTCAAAAGTAAAGTTTACACAAATGGTGAAAGGTCAAAATTTGTGGACAGCTGTGTCTCCAGTTTATAACTTTACTCGTGCAAGGGGTGTCCTGGTATGCACACATGTATGTGTACAGTCTATGTTGTCCTGATATTTACCCGTGTGCAGACTATGTTGTTCAGAGACAATCGATCCTCCAGCACTTTCAGTCCTTTGATTGGTTTTGCCAGGGTGAGCTTCTCTGATGGATGATTGTCCGTCGTCCGTCAACATTTTGATTCAAACGACATCTCCTCTGAAACGACTGGGCCAATGTTGATGAAACTATGCAGAGATGTTCCTTGCATGAAGTTCTACCAAAATTGTTGAAAGAATTCCATTCCATGCAGAACTCTGGTTGCTATGGCAAAAAATAGGAAAAACTTTAAAATCTTCTTTTCTGAAACCACAAGGCCTAGAGCTTAGATACTTAGCATGTAGCATTGTGTAGTGGACCTCTACCAAGATTGTTCAAATTATGACCCCCGGATCAAAATTGACCCTGCTAGGGGGTCACTTGGTTTTACATAGGCTTATATAGGAAAAACTTTAAAAATCTTCTTCTCTGAAAACACAGGGCATAGAGCTGAGATATTTGGCATGTAGCATTCCCTAGTGGACATCTACCAATATTGTTCAAATTATGAGCCCCGGGTCAAAACTGACTCAGCCCGGGGGATCTCTTGATTTTACATAGGAAAAACTTTAAAAATCTTCTTCTCTGAAACCACAAAGCCTAGAGCTTAAATATTTAGTATGTAGCATTGCCTTGTGGACCTTTACCAAGATTGTTCAAATCATGACCCCTGGTTGAAAATTAACCCTTCCCGTTGGAAGGGGGGTGGGGGTGATGGGGGTCACTAGATTTTGCATAGGCTTATATAAGGAAAACTTCAAAAAACCACAAGGTCCGCAGGCAGAAATTTAAAATGTTACTAATTAAGCATTGTGTAGTACGGACCTCTAAGAATTATGTTAAATCATGACCCCTTGTATCACTGATATACAGGTGAGCCATATAGGGTCATTTTGGCCCTCTTGTTTAAATGTTTCTATGGAGAAATGAGAAAGCCGTTGAATATTTAACGAAAGGGTCATTACTCATTCAGATACTGATTATTACTGTTTAGTTTCTCGAAACACCAAAAGTGTCTTTTGAGACGAAGAACGGACTAGCTTTAGGTGAAAGGATTGCGATGCTTAAACTAACATGTCTCCCTGTGAGGATGTCAAAGAGAAACATCATAATTGTTAGCATAATATTAAAGTCAAATATATTTTATCAATTTTTGGCTCAAAGGGCAAATAAAACCCAAGTGAAGACAGTCAAAACAATATCCCGTGTCCTACTGTTAAATTTTAGAGCTACAGGTCAGTCTAAAGGACAGCTTTATCCCGGCCACAAATAGGTACATTGAAGGAATTCATGTTACTGAGTGTAGTTTTATCTCGGAGGTGTTTATTTACAGTCCAAACCTTCAAGCGGCTTGATCATGAGTCGATTACAGATATGGGTGCAGCATATGGCCTAGAAGATTTGCACATCTTAAATCCAGTTCAAGTGGTTCTTGATCATGTTTTTGCAAATTTATTTGATGAAGTAAACATTTGACCACAGTTTTATCAAATCCTTCAAAGAGTTAAAGAGATATGCATGTATGGAGCGGACAAGGAATTTGACCGTAATCCTTACTCAACATGACCAGATTATGGGTTCTGCTCATCGTCATTCAAACCGAGTCTCATCAAAATCTTTTAAGGGGTGAAGGAATATTGAAAGGACACGTATTTCAAGACTCAAACCTTTGACCTTATGATCTTGACCTTGAGCCATGTGACCAGCTCATGGGTTCTGCACATCGACTTGATGAGCTTAACATCTGATATGAGTTTCTTTAAAATCCTTCAAGGGGTTAAGGAGATATTGGTGCATAATTCATATAACATGCCTTCAAGTATATTCACTATCAAGTAGGGAGAAGGACTCCAGTCGCTATGGTCCCAAGTTTATGTGGACAAATTAGTAAATGCTACACTAAAATCTTACGAAACGGAAATTTTCCAAGCTTTTCCTGTATATATGTTGATGTTAAAGCGACTCCTGCACGTCTGCAGTGTCAACAATTCCAGGGTGCAGGGGGGGGGTAGAGTCAACCCACATATATACAGGAAAAGCTTGGAAAATTTTGTTTCGTTATCTGAAGAAATGATTTCTAAATTGACCTATGAATGTATTAAACTGCATTCCTGCCAATATTCATGATTACTGTACATATAAAATACGTCTTCAAGATTGTTAACAAAGTAAACGTGAACAAAAGATATGAGTTGCTACCACAACATCTCACCTTGAAGACTTAGTGATCAGGAAAGCAGGTAAGCTAATAAACACAAAGTAAATGTAGCTGGATATCAAACATTTTATTGCACATTGTCTATTTTAATCAATACAATACAACAAAACTGGAAAAACTAGAGCTATCACTAAATGTGATTAATACCCCCAAAAGGATTGCTTTATAAACTGAAGAAGTTCGTAGTAACATAATACCTTGCAAGCAAACTAAAAAAGATATTGTTCTTAGCAGTTCCTCTACATTGTGCAGATTGACCATTGTAACATTAAGTTGTATGTGAATTCAAAATTGTAGTTTTTCAAGTCCAGACAGGGAAAAGTAACAAAGGGCAATAACACTGTAATTAGTCAAGATGGATTATGGTTCCGGACTGCACCCCCTCACTGTGCTGACCATTGTATGAAGTTGTATCAAATTCCAACCAAAGTTTTCAGTTATGCTCCGGACAAAAAAGTAACAAAGGGTAATACCTGTAATGAGTCAAGATGGAGTTATGGTTCCTGTGCACTGCACTTCCTCTAAATGTAATTGACCATTGTATGAGGTTGTACTGAATTCCAACTAGTAGTTTCAAGCTATGCTTTGGACAAGGAATAGGAAAATAGGGCAATAACTCAGTAAATACCTCAAGATGGAGTTATAAGTTCTTGTCCATGACTTCCCTGAGTGTGCTTGATCATTATGAAGTTGTATTGAATTCCAAGCAGTAGTTTTCAAGTTATTTGGACAAGGAAAAGTAACAAAGGGCAATAACTCTGTAATTAGTCAAGATGATTATATTCTTGTGCACGCACTTCCTCTCAATGGGCTTGACAATTGTATGAAGTTGTATTGAATTCAACCAGTAGCTTTTCCAGTTATGTCTGGACAAGTAAAAGTAACAAAGGGCAATAACTCAGTAAATACTCAAGATAGAGTTATAGTTCTTGTACACTGCACTTCCTCTGAGTGTGCTTGATCATTGTATGAAGTTGTATTGAATTCCAACTAGTAGTTTTCAAGTTATCTCCGGACAAGGAAAAGTAAAAAAGGGCAATAACTCTGTAAATAGTCAAGATGGAGTTATGGTTCTGTGTACTGCACTTCCACTCAAAAAGCTTGTACCATTGTATGAAGTTGTATTGAATTCCAATCTAGTAGTTTTCAAGTTATGCTGGACAAGGAAAGTAACAAAGGGCAATAACTCTGTAATTAGTGAAGATGGAGTTATAGTTCTTGTGCACTGCACTTCCCTAATGTGCTTGACCATTGTATGAAGTTGTATTGAATTCCAACTAGTACGTTTTCAAGTTATGCTTCTGGACAAGGAAAATGCAACCGACCGAACCGACCTTTGGCCGACAAACCACCGGAGTGACTCCTATATACCCCCCTAAACTTCGTTTTGGGGGTATAATAATCACAGGTTTCAGTTGACTAACAAACAATCAAACAATGTAATATTCGAAGGCATAAAAAATAGCATTCCCTACAACAAGCAGATTATTTTCTCAAAACATTAAAATGAGCTATTAAATGTATGTTAAGTAATAAATATATCACTTTCTCAAGACGAACATATGAAGAAATGTCTTGATTACGCACGATGTGCCAATATAAGAGCATTTTATAATACATCGCTATCTGCTCAAATAAACAAGGGCCATGATGGCCCTTATATTCACCGATACAACTGCTTTTAACAAAGTTGCTAGAAATCAACTTAACAACCTTTCTGACAAATTTCCAGGATATTTGGGCTGAAAATGTTACCTCTAGAGTGCTAATAAGGTTTTTCCATATTTGGGCTGTGTGACCTAGTTTTTGACCCCAGGTGACCCATATTAAAACTTGAGCTAGAAATCAACCAAACAACCTTTCTGACAAATTGCCAGGATATTTGGACTGAAACAGTAGCCTCTAGAGCCTTAACAAGATTTTTCTATTTTTGGGTCATGTGACCTAGTTTTTTTATCCGAGATGACCCGTATTCGAACTCGTCCGAGTAATAACTGGGACAAACATCCTGACCAAGTTTCAATTGAGGCAAAAATGTGACCACTAGAGTGTTAACGAACTAAGTGTGGACGGACGACGGACATTCATCGATCCTAATAGCTCACCCCGAGCCAGCTCAGGTGAGCTCATAAAAAAGTGTTTTATATGAATGTTTTACGGAACTACAACACGTGTGATTGTGCTAATTTAATCAATATTTGAGGAAAATTTTGCTGAAACTTTCATGTTTTTGGTACAAATCCTTTTAATTTAATGTATTTGAATACAAATTGTTTTGAGGTTATTTAAATTGATCAAAAATTTAGGATATGCTTCTTTAATGAAACATTGTGTTTCATTTTATGTAGAACTATACCTATCACTTAATGTGATTAATATCCCCGAAAGACTGTTGTATCAACTGAAGAAGTTATTAGTAACTGCATGAATACTTCGTTTCAAGGTTATAACAAATAGTAAAATGCTCTGAGAAATTGTAGGGGTCTAAAATGTTTGAATTATTTCACTCATGAATGATAATTCCCAACAAATATAAATGCTATCCCATTTTCTTCTCTTTTCTTAAATACTTTCTTTTAAGTAAATACATTTTTGAATGTATCTTTACAGTTCACACAATATCAGTATTAAACTATCATTTCATCTCTAATTATCTGCTAACAATATACTAATTCAAATATGACGATGAAAACCTTCATTTGATACACACGCGCACACTTACACAAACACGCACACATCTTTTATTTTTAGCAATGCTTACTGTAATTACTGCAAATGGATCTTCAATGCTATATCTTTGATGTATGTGTGTTCAAATAGCGTTTAAACGTTATTTTTATTATTTAAGAAGAACATTTTTGACATGATGTCTGATACCATAAATAGCTGACCTGGTTTATGAAAGTAAAAAATGATTCTGACCTCTTGTTAGAAGCAGACGTACTAGTATATAAACAAGAGGAATTTCTTTGTTTGATCCAAAGCGACGTATCCATTTCATATATCTATATTCCTTCAAAATTGCCATGACATAACCCACTTCTAAATTGCCATGACATAACCCACTCTACCTATATTTTTACAATGGGATATTCTTATTTCCAATTTGGGCTAGTCTATTTATTTACATAGGGATATTCTGCAGTATTATCTTCCAAATGGGTAAAAACTTTAATCCTGATCAGATGACATTGTATTTGTTTGCTTTGGCGCAAAATAGATTGAAAACCTTCTGAGCAAAGTTCGTAATTGTGACCTGTAGAGTGTTATCGGACAGACAGAAGGACAAATCACCATGGCATAAAATCTGCTGGATTCTCCAGTAGAGCTAAAACAAAAGTACAAATTGTAACTACATATAGAAAATACAGTAAACTTCTGCGATTAAGACCACACTCGACAACTCGACCAAACATTTCATATCAAAGGGAAACATATCATAGTAAAAGGTCTGGATGAAAAGACCTATTCAGTAATGAGAGCACTTTTTAGTGGTCCGAATGGTGGTCTTAGTAACTGAAATCTACTGTACTTGAACACAGACTAAGATGACAATTGCAAAGCATTTTCATTACATGTCTCTAAAAAAAGGTTTACAATACATTCCTCCCATCACTGCCCGTGCCAATTTTTAGAAAGGATCTGACCTCAGTATTTCAGTCTAACCAGAACCATTATGAAAAGAAGTTCTCAATGTAACATTGATGGCTGATCTGCTGAATTACAAACAGTTCAGATAATGATATGCACAAGTCAAAGACAGACTAGCAAGCAGCATAAAGAGCAAAAGTTAACATCTGATGAATACATATACGAATATCAGTCATACAATGTTTTAAATCTTTTTCAAAACTTTATTAAGAATAAGAAATCTAATATAACAAAACTTACTAGAAGTGGCTTATCAGAATAATACATCATTATGTACCGTGAACATGTGATTTGCTTTACAACAGAATAATCATAATAATTTATAAGCACAGACAAGACGATTTGTTAATAACAAACTAAACTGGATTTTGTTAACAAGTTTTACATTCATTATAGTGTACATAAAACCAGTAGTAAATAGTATTCATTTTCATTATATTCACTATAACCAACACTAAAGTACCCTACAACAAAATTCCGCATTGGACTTGGGGACCTTAATCTAGCCTCGTTTGCATTTAGAGTGAAACAAATCCAAATGTACATGTATGTCCAGAAAAGTGAGTTTTGTTTTATTGACAAGTATTGAGAAAAGCAAATAAGACTAGTTCTGATTTACTGTCAGCATGTTCAAGAAGTGTTACTTTGGGGCAGATTCTGTCATTTCTGATGATATTCTTAGTGCATGAAAGTTGGGCATGTCACAATTATAATTACAGCTTTTACTAACTTATTTTCAGCATTATTCTTGGTCAGTGCCATGTCAGATTCATACTTGAGACGTTGGCCTCGACACCATGCAGCTGCCAGGGCACTTGCCTTGCCCTGAAGCAGTGAAGAAGACAACATGCAGGGACAAATCAGACCAGAACATTTTGTTGATAGGTCAAATGAAAGTAATCAAAGTAGTGACAATAGTCAAAAAGTTTAGAAAATCAAGATAGAAAACTAGTTCCAATAACCATGACGACAGCAATAATGATTTTTGGTTTTTGGAAACAGTCCTGTCATCCAGTGAAGATGCATGAAACTTAGGAAAAAAGTTTGAAAAAAAAATTAGCAGTGTGGTCTAAAACACATCGTTTAAGTAAATCTTGTGTTGATGATCTAAGAAGAACAAGAGGGCCATGATGGCCATTCTGACCTTCCCAAAGTCTACCATTGTTGCAAAAACAAAAAGGTTATTCATATGCAGAAAGAGTGATAAATACATTTACCTTTGGCTCAATGGTAGCCTCTTAATAAGGATATGTAAAATCAAAAGCACCCCGCCTCCCTGGCATGGGAATTAATTTAATTAACCCTATCAGGATTTGAAGGCAATCCTTGGTACAGATCAATTTGCCACATTGCTAAATATCTAAGCTTAGGCCTACACATTATATTGGCAATGTCTTGGTCATGAACGCACTGTTGGCTATTCATTTTTTGTCTGTCTGATCAAGATCTGCACGTAAGCTATTCATTGTAAAATGGCAATGGTCATGATTGCACTGTAGCTTTTCAATTTTTGCTGCAAATGTGATCATGATCTGCACTGTTTGCTATGCATTTAGCCTCTGAAAATCATGATGTGCACTTTCATAATTTCAGCTGTCTGATCAAGATCTGCACTTTCATTATTTTGCTGTCTGATCATGATCTGCACTTTTTGACAAATTTCAAAGAAGTTTCCCTTGGGCGAAAATGTAACATCTAGAGTATCTACACAAGGAGCTTTCTCCAAATTAATATGGGCTGTGTACCTAGCCTTTTGTTTGGACCCCATATGTACCCATAGCTTCGAACTTGGGCTTGAAAGCACACTTAACAAGCTTTCTCTAGACAAGGTCCATGTGCAGGATACTGTATGGGCTGTAAAGTTACCCCTAGAGTGTTATACAAGGTTTTTCATCAATTTGGGCTGTGCTTGACACTAGTTTTTTTTCTTCAGGTGACCCATATTAAAACTTGAGCTAGAAATCCTAGAAACAACCTTTCCGACAATTGCCAGGATATTTGGACTGAAACAAATCAGTAGCCTCTAGCCAGCCTTAAGCAAAGATAAAATTCTATCTTCCAAAAGCAGGCGCTGTGACCTAGACCTTTTTAACCCCAGATGACCCATGGGATTCATAAAGTTCCAGTCCAGAAGCAATTACTCGGGACAAACACTCCTGACCCATTTACCGTGTTCCCTATACATGAGCAAAAATGTCGAAGGGGAATCTGACTCTACCAATTTGTCTGAAATTGACTCTTTGTCCTCAGACACAGGACAGCTCTTCACAGGACACCTGACTCAGCTCAGGTAAGAAGAAAAAGTGTAAAGGCGCCATCGAGACTACAAAGTAAGTCAAAGAAGTGAAAATACAGCAGTCAGCCGACTTTAGTGTCTAGCACAGATGACGACTCCTCGGATTCAGATGATGAATTACCTCAATTAAGGAACAACCAGTCCAGGCACATGTTATGGTGATAACATAAATTCATTTCTAAATTACATTAACTGCTATTTCAGACATGATTCCTTCAGTTGAGAAGGAAAATTTTAACTAACAAATTCATTGACTTTGCTTCACTCTTAAATTCAAACAATAATGCAAATTCATTCTCTATACAGCTAGATAACCTGTCAAAGGTCAGCTTAGTAGCGAATAAGAAGCATAAGGTGCTTAGCAATGAGGCATTGACCACGGCGTTCATGCGATATGTTGCCATTTATTCGGTGCAATTTCCCACAGAAACCCCTGCGCTTATGAAATATAGGGAGATGGTACACGATTCAATAGCTTCAATGCATCCAGGAACATCAGCCTGGGCAGACTATGACTTAAAGTTAAGGTCTTTAAGGGAAACTAGACTCCTACCCTGGGATCAGATTCATTACGAATTCTAGATTATGGTCACCACTGTGCCTGCTCATACCCAGTCCTCAAAATTTTTGTCCCTTTCGGGACTATGGTAACAGATTAAGCTTTAGCAAAAACTCCTCTCGACCTAACCGCAGACAGTCAACATACCTTGAAAATACCTGCTGGGTTTACAACAAAAGAGGTTTCTGCCACTGTCCTCAGTGCCAAAACCGTCACGTCTGTTGCTTCTGCAGAGGCAAACATGTCAATGTTCATTCAACAGTAAAGAACATGCCCAACAACAGGGACCACAACTCGGCCAAACAAAAATTTCCCCATTTCATACAACAACAGCCCCCGCCCCAAAAAAGTGAAACACAGGACCAAGGTATAGTCAGGCCTGTGAGAGCGGTTATATTGCAATCTTTCCTTAAAGGTTATGAGCTACAAGACTACCAGGTTTCAGGTTTTTTTTTCTTTTTTTAAGCCCCCATGATTTGGGTAACCCCGTTAATTGCTCCATCATGGGCGTGACAAGGTTCGAAGCGCATCCCCTACCAGCCGTACAATTACCAGACATAATCTGAAACTGTGAAAATGGTATTAAATTTTTACAGTAGTAATTTAACAGATAAAATGCATTAACAAACCAATTTCATTGACATTAGGAAGAAACATGTATTGCGAGGCTTATACAGGTTTTACTTAATATGGTTTCCATTTGGGTTACTACAGCGACAGGTCACCTGTTAAGTAATCTAACTGAAGTACTGTGCGGATTTCCCTGACGAGGTTTTTTCTAAACTTGAAGACGAGATTCTCTCATCCACCTGCCGGATGACTGTAGACATTTAAAGTGTTTCTCCTTTTATTTATGAAAACCATTTAGCAAAAAATTCAGTGGAAAGTGAAACCCCCTCCCCCCCCCCCCCAAAATGAAACATTTTTCTTTCATATCAAAGTGCTTTCTTCACGAAAAGGTTTTGTTAGACTATAATAATATATTATAATATATTATTTAACAGGTAGCCATACAACTACAGTCAGTTTAAAAATCAAAATAATGTTCTTTGCATTGATAAATAATGGTAAATTTTACCAACAAGACACCAGTCCTGTCTTCTGATAAGTGCTAAATGTAAGCCTGATCAAAACTGCTTTTTAAAATTGCTAAGCTATTAGCAAGATATCTTGCAAAGACTGCTTTCATCATAGTAACTTTGATAGGAATAGGAAGACTGATGCAGCCAGAACCCTGCTAACTATATCAGAAAATAATAAAGTTGATGATAAACCAAAAGATCAACCTCAAACTGATCTGACATCAACAGGAATTAATGCCATGCAGAGTGAAATCAAATTCTTGCAAACTCAAAACAATAAGAGCTTAATGAAACAAGAGCTGTCCCTCATAAATGATGAATGCCCCGAAAGAGGTGTCTGAAAGTCTGTGTCCTCTCCATGTGCTCAACAATTGTGCCATGTAATTCTAAAATCCTTCCATGCATGACAGAGTTACCATGCATACAGTATTCCATTACTTTTAAACTGTAAGTGTGTTAATACATGACAGTTACAGTCCGGACACCAATGAATGTATATATACAGGATTCATTACCTATAAACGCATAAAGTGTGACCTTGACCTTTGAGGTAGGGACATTGGTTTTGCATATCTTGATGTGCTGAACAATTTTGCCAAGTTATTTATAAATCCTTCAATGCATGACAAAGTTACAGCTGGACATGAAAAAAATGTAAGGGCGGACTCACAGATGGATGGTGTGCTTCGGGGGCATAAAAATGACACAATAAAATCTATATAGTATGGAGTCAATGAAGAAAAGTGACAAGAAAGTGAAACACTTCATAAGATTATCATATTTCTGTGTTATTCAAACTGTTTCAGTATTTGGAAGCTTACATTCGACCAAATTTGAAACTTTAATGTTGATTCTCCTCAAGTTAAGATTGAACCTAACTAACCAGTTTTTATCATAACAGTTCAAAATCTCTCAATCCAATGTGTCAAAAACATTCTCAGAAGTTATTGATATAATGTATGATGTACTATGTGATCCTAATAGCTCCCTCTGGCACTTCAGGTGAGCTAAAAACAAAATCAACTTGTAATTTTTCAATTACTCTGTTTAACTGTATATACTAGACTAGCTTTGCATCCTATGAGAAAAGATCACAGTCTTATTCAAAGTTAAGATCCCCATCATATCATCAAAGGTCAAGTTCAGAGTCACAACCAAGACGCAGTTCCAAGAAAAGATCAAGGTCGAAGTCACTGTGTCACGGTATTTATTTCATGGAATGTCAAGGTCTAGATCACAGTCTAGTCAAAGAATGTCAAGATCACAATCGAGACACTCCTCCCCTTAAAAGTCACTGTCAGTTTTACCATTTTTTTTAGGTCCATGTCTCTAAATAGAAGTATTTTAAGGTCATCCTTGCATAGGTTTAGATCTAGGTCAAGATCATTATTTTCACTTTCGCCAACACCTATTCGAAAACATCACTTGACTCAAAGTGAAAGGATTAGAGAAAATGTCTACCCAATTCCAACTGCAAATAAGTGAAATAAATTAACATGTTGATTTAAATTACCAGGAGCACTTTGAATAGAAACAAGAGCTGTCAGTAGGACAGCTTGCTCAACTTCTTTAGTGCTTGCCAATAAAACAAAACTTTGACAATTAAGGGCACACAAGACTTGAACCAGGAAGTGCAAATCAAGAAACATTTTCAGAGAGTTATCTTCTCTTGCTTACAGGTAGGTGTCATGATGGTACATAAGTACTCCAACTTCCAAAGTAATATCTCAAATGATTAAGTCAACAAGTGGACAAGAATGAAAATTTTAAGTCGAAAAGGGCCATAATTCAAATAAAATCCTTGACAGAGTTTCCTTCTCCTGCTCATGTTTGTGGATCATAATGGTAAACAAGTATTCCAACTTTCAACGTAATATCTCAAACAGTTTAGTCAAAAAGTGGACTGGTACGAAAAACTTAACCAAGATTCTAAGTCGATAAAGTGCCTTAATTTAAAAAAAAATCCTTGACAGATTTACCTTCTCTTGCCTACAGATGGTGGTAATGATGATAACATGAGATAAGAAAATATATTTTGGGCGAGGATATGCCAGAAAACATATTGTTACGGCACCCAGTAACACCTGATTGAAGAATGAAAATCTTCAGTTTAGACAGACCAAATAATGACTGTTGAATTATAAACAATTTGGAATTCATTTTAGATACACTACATCGGAAATACTTTCATTTAAAGAAATAGTTTTGAAGAAGGTTAAAATGATACTGAAGGGAAAAAGGAGAATACATTTCATTCCTATGTGATTTAAAGACGATCGCGGTTTTGTTTTTTGTTTTGTAAGAGATTTTATCAAGGTCCGTCCAAAAGCTAAATTTTTAGCTATGTTTTGGATGAGACCCCGGCATGTCTCCCTTCATGCCTAGAAAAGTAGAATTTTGAAGCCGGAAAGAGATTTATCTGATTGCAATTTAGTCAGTTTTAACCAAAGATTGAATTTGATTATTGCCAAAAAATAGGCCAATCACGGTGACCAATTTGATCTGTGATGTTTACCTAGTTTGAATGTCCGATCGTGGAAGCTCTAACTTTTTTTTTTTTGGAATTTTGATAACAGGAAGTATGCATTTGAGTTTTGTAATGTAAAATCCCCTTTTTAATAAATTGTTGTCCTACTTTTATTTGACTTATCATTATGAGTAGTGTCATTCTGCAGGTGCCCCCCCTGAAGATTCTGCTCCGACCTGATGATTCTAACTGATGATTTTTGCTCTGGTAGTGTATGAAGCTTGTTTCAAGGGAAATAAACGTTATAAAGACGTGTGTTAAATCTGAGGAAGAGTTATCCTTCCTGATATGCTGTTCTTTACATTTATAAACAAGGTTAGAATAAATACTCCGTATCAAGGGAAATAAACGTTATAAAACGTACGTTAAAGCTGGGGAAGAGTTATTCTTTCTTTAAAAGTCAAGAAGGTATAGATTTAATACAGCAAAATGTGCGTGTAACAGTCATTTGTTAGCAGCTGTACATAGATCTTTTTGTTCCCGACCAACCTCGCTGAGTGGAACAATGGTGTGCGAAATTTGCTTTATGCAATTGATATATTATCTGGAAGAGTAGTCCATTGCACAAATTAGGGTTACACAAATTAGGGTTATTAAGATGATAGGCCTAGTGCAAATTTAAGCAGCAAAAAGTATAGAGCCTTGTCAGACCACAGGAAAACAAATTTATGAGCCTTTTATGAGTATGTATTTTATAAAGGATAAAGTCTGTGTATATACTATATTTTTACAGTGGACATTGAAATATGATATTATATCTGATAAATGTTTGTGCTTGAATTCGTTAAAACTAATTTCTATGTATTTGTGTGATATTAACATTTTTTGAATGATAAATGAAACTAATTTCTAAATATTTGTATAATATTAACATTTTTTTTAATAAATGAAGTTGTCGATTGTTGTAGAGGTTTGATACATTTCAGTACAGTTTCTCTCTTTTCATCTTATTAAGTGTACTACATAAAAAAAAGAAACATGTCAATAAATGACGCAAACACCATGTTCAACAACATGGTAACTGATTACCGCGTTATTGCTATGCGGATGTCTACCAGACAGCAAGAGCTGCAGAGAGACGTTTGTTAGATTATATTACTTTGATATCCTATCTAAATACAGAAAAAAATAATTTTGAAATGTTTGTACAGTCATTTTGCTGTAATTCACCTAATAACCCATGTGAACTGAAATGGTTAATATAATAAACACTTTGTGTATTTAAAATATATAACCTTCCTCTTTTAGAATGAGTTACTAAAGCAAGAACTGCAAATATGCATCTGAATGCGCTGTGTCGTGCTGACGCAACTGTGCGCCATCTGGAAAGCCGACAAGAAGCTTTTAATGAAATAAAGGAAATGGTAGTGCATATAATAACTTGCCCGACAACATCATGAATAACAAGCAAACAGTACTTTAAGCATTGTGATTGTAGTAACGAGTGATATTCTATAGGAGGAGAGTCTAAGAAACCCAATTTTTCAGGAACTAACCACTTATAAAATGATGGAAATATATTCTTTTTCATTCTTATCACAATAAATGAGCAACTGTTTAAAATACAAGATCTTTTTATTCAGATGCAGTCTATGAAAAATATGATGGGTACAGCAACAGGGCAGGGAAGAAATGAAGGAGATGGTAATAATTTTCATAGATTTTTTTCATTAATACTTTATTACTTTGTTTAGAGAAATTAAAGAACTTTACTCCTTATCAAGTTTTCATGAATAAGCATTATTTTATATTTATCATTAAAAATTTTCCCGCATGCGCGATCCACACTTGTTTTTCATTAGATGGTGATTTACATGTGCTCGACTATATAAATACATGAAAAAAGAGTTAGGTATGTTTTAAAGCATTTTTTTAAACAAGTTTCATATCACTAAATAAATAAAACTTCAACTTTTTCGTTTGAATAACATTATGGATCAACCGATTAGAATATCATTCGGCTTCAATAAAAACATAATCGTGAAAAAGAAAGGCAGTATTTAAATGCTTATTTAAATGACAATGCGTCTGAAAACCAAAAGCTTAATTGTGTTAGAAAAATCAAAATCTCTTTGGTTGAAGTGGGAGGAAGCAATTAAGTTAAGGGATGCGGTCAATACGATCGAAGAACAACTGAAGACGATTGGAGTAAGTAATAATTCTTTTACCTTTTTTCAATTAATAATTAGTTGTTTTCATTGCCATTGCTTTGATATTATTGTTTAATATAATTATTTGGATAATTTAGTTATAATTCACTTCTTTTCAAATAAATGAAACTTGACTTTTGCCTTTTATGTAATTTTGTAGGAAATACCAACAGAAAAAAAAAATGATGGTACAAAGATAGCACCAAGAAAATGCAGTGCCACTACCTATGATGAAACACGCTATTAACCATATTAAAAAGTTCCATTGATACAAAACGACAACAACTTCTATTTTACCCATGGATGTGTGTATTATGTGTGATAGTCAGAATGTACAACTGATGAGAAAACATTCTTCTATTTCCGAATTTAGAAAGTCTGTAAAACTGTTTAGATGTGTTTCCTGTAGAAAGTATTTTATTGCTATAGACTCCTACTTCGAACTTTTAAATAACCAAGATCATGTAAACTGTGTTTATTATATGCATCCCATGAACAGAACTCAAGGACATAGATGGTTTAGGAAACTAATTACTGAATAACGTTTCTTATAATGTGTGACGTTTTTGAAACTGGTGGACAGTGTCCAAGTGTACTTATTTTGTTATCAAATCTTTCACGTTTAAATAGTTTAAATCAACATTTACGTGATCAGTTTATTTTATTTGAAACTATTTCTTCATATGGCTTGATTGAAGGCATATTTTTGTTCTCAAAGGCAGATAGAGATGTATGTGCTCATGTTTTAAACGCTATATCTGTACATTCAACGAATTGCCAAAATGGTTTTCATATATTTGAATTAAATGATCACTTAATTAAAAGTCACGATCTTAAACCCATCGTGTGTCAGTGTGATAGCACAACATAATGATTGTATTGTATTGTAGGAGTTCACTGTTTTTCTTACATTTTTGGACATGTAATGTTTAAGTGTAAATTTTGCGAGTCTGGTGTTAGTATTTGTAATGCATGTTTAAACAAAGTAAATTATAGGACTCCAGCCATTTTCTGATGATTTCAAGTACATAGCTTTTATTCAAATGTGTTATGATCGTTTTATGGATGATGTATGGGAGAAAATAGACCCTTTAGCGAATGAGCAATAATGAGCTATTATACAGAAAATAACATTCGATTTTGCTATGTATGTTTAAAAAGAAGAAAGACGCATATTAAACATGAAAAGTTGTCTGATAATAGAACTATTGTGAAAAGGAGATGTTGTACATTTTGTGACACTGATGTACATGATGTTTGCTCTTTTTTTTAGGTTCTTAATTGATATTTATACATTTTATAATGACTTTGATACAGAGTTTGTGAGATGTGACCATTTCTACTTACATCGACCAATGACATAACTGATATGAATGGGGAGGAGTTTTGCTTCACCTGAAATAGACTTAATATAGAACAAGAGGGCCATGATGGAAGATCACTAGATAATGTTATATACCCAAAAAGTTTTCCTATATACATGCACCTTTGTAAAACAAATGATTCCCCCCCCCCCCCCGGGGCAAGGTCAATTTTGACCCCAGGGGCATAATTTGAACAAACTTTGAAGAGGTCTACTAGGCAATGCTACATGCCAAATATCTAAGCTCTAGGCCTTGTGGTTTCAGAGAAGAAGATTTATTAAGTTTTCCCTATATAAGCCTATGTAAAACTAAGTGACCCCCGGTGCGGGGTCAATTTTGATCCAGGGGTCATAATTTGAACAATCCTGGTAGAGGTCCACTAGCCAATGCTACATGCCAAATATCTAAGCTCTAGGCCTTGTGGTTTCAAAGAAGAAGATTTTTAAAGTTTTTACCTGGTGCGGGGTCAATTTTGATCCGAGGGTCATAATTTGAACAATCTTCGAAGAGGTTCACTAGCCAATGCTACATGCTAAATATCTAAGCTCTAGGCCTTGTGGTTTCAGAGAAGAAGATTTTTAAAGTTTTTCCTACATAAGCCTATGTAAAACTAAGTGACCCCCTGTGTGGGGTCAATTTTGATCCGGGGCTCATAATTTGAACAATCTTGGTAGAGGTCCACTAGCCAATGCTACATGCTAAATATCTTAGCTCTAGGCCTTTTGGTTTCAGAGAAGAAGATTTTTAAAGTTTTTCCTACATAAGCCTATGTAAAACTAAGTGACCCCCGGTGCGGGGTCAATTTTGACCCAGGGGTCATAATTTGAACAATCTTGGTAGAGGTCCACTAGCTAATGCTACATGCCAAATATCTAAGCTCTAGGCCTTGTGGTTTCAAAGAAGATTTTTAAAGTTTTTCCTATATATTCCTATGCAAAACTAAGTGACCCCCGGTGCGGGGTCAATTTTGACCCGGGGGTCATAATTTGAACAATCTTGGTACAGGTCCACTAGACAATGCTACATGCAAAATATCTTAGCTCTAGGCCTTGTGGTTTCAGAGAAGAAGATTTATTAAGTTTTTCCTATATATATGCATATGCAAAAACTAAGTGCCCACCCGTGCGGTGTCAATTTTGATCCGGGGCTCATAATTTGAACAATCTTGGTAGAGGTCCACTAGACAATGCTACATGCCAAATATCTAAGCTCTAGGCCTTGTGGTTTCAGAGAAGAAGATTTTTAAAGTTTTTCCTATTTGTTGCCATAGCAACCAGAGTTGGAATGGAATTCTTTGAACAACTTTGATAGAGCTTCATGCAAGGAACATCCCTGCAAAGTCTCATCAACATTGGCCCAGTGGTTTCAGAGGAAATGTCGTTTGAAGGAAATGGTGGACGGACGTACGACGTACGCCGGACGGAATGCGATCCTAATAGCTCACTCTGGCACTTTGTGCCAGGTGAGCTAAAAAGGGCCATAAATCTGTCAAAAACCTTTACAGAGTTATGTTCTCTTGTCTGTAGTTGGAAGTTATGATGGTAAACAAGTAAGTTTCAAAGCCACACCTCTAATAGTTTTGAAATAAAGTGGGGTGGTATGAAAAACTTTCATACATTCTAGATACAATGAGCGAATGAATGTACTTTTTCTTTCAGTTTGACAAGAACTATAATTATAAGAATAAATAGTAAACAGAAGTTTTTAGTCCTCAGTACAGCCTTTGGGTTTAATTTTTATCAAGGAAAATACACTAATTAGCGCTCGAACAAGAAGTAAACAGTTGAAGTAATTCTTAGTCTGTATGACTTACAACCGATTGTGTTCAAACCTTTGGATTTTGAAATATCCTTTCGTTTAATATTAAGCCTAGGTGCTGTCGATATATGGCTAGAGGTGAAGTTACCAGTTCATTCAGTTGTCAGTTCATTTGTTAGTTAGTGCAGTTGTCAGATAATTAGTTTTCAGTTATTTCACACATTTGGTAGAGGTCAACTAGACATGCTACATGCCAAATATCTGAGCTCTAGGCCTTGTGGTTTCAGAGAAGCGTTTTAAAGTGTGTCCTGTTTGTTGCCATAGCAACCAAAGTTCTGCATTGAATGGAATTCTTTAACAACTTTGATAGAGTTTCATGCAAGGAACATCCCTGCAAAGTTTCATCAACATTGGCCCAGTGGTTTCAGAGGAGATGTTGTTTGAAGGAAATGGTGGACAGATGGACAGACAGAAAGCGATCCTAATAGCTAACTCTGGCACCATGTGCCAGGTGAGCTAAAAACTGAATGAAAAGCTCATTTTATCCATAGCTGGCACATCTGGTATCAAAAGGAGAGAGACACCTATAGAAGTAGGCAGACCGTCTAAAGTCACAAAAATGCAGTCAGTAATACAAATAAATAAATAATGTCTTGATAGCATCTAATTATTTATTAGAATTGATCAGTTTTTTATCAATCTGCTTCTGAATCAGGCCCATTTCATTGATTATCAGGGGTCACACATGCTGACCCATTCCCAATGCAAACATTGGTATTATCCCCGAAGCAAAGATAGAATTTTCAACTCATGAAATGGGTTGTTGCGTAGGTGATACTCAACAAAATATTATTGAAGGATATTTTGTTTGAAAGTTGATTTTTTTGAAGTTGTCATGTACTGTTCTATATTATAAACTTGTCTAATACATGTATCTTTAAAGCAATAAATATTATACTGTATTTCAGGGTACCCAGGGCGTAGAGCAAAGTTCAGATATGTCTGGTGAAAGTGAAGACGCTCTTTACAATAGTTACACCAAGGTACTTTTTTAAAACTTCTTGTACAAACCTCTTCATGAAACTTAAAAATATTATCTTATAATGGCTGCAGTATTATGTCCTAGATGTGTTTCAGGTAAGCTGGTTAATCAAAAGGCTACGTCTTGAACTTGAATATTACACTTCAAACTAGTCGTATGCTTTTGGGGAGGTCACATATTACAAACTTGTACTTATAGTGCTGCAAATTACTGATGCTATCTTACACCCAACCGGTCTATGTCTGTAAACAAAGGGTTTTATGTATCAAAATGTTCGTTAGAGTCTCTAGATTTCAGAACTGCATGTTGCAGTTGCCAAAGCTGTGGTACATTGTTGCTATTCAAAATGGCCGCCAAGATGGCCGCCAAATTGTTGAAAATTATGTGTGTATATGAAATATCATTTCAACATGGAGAAAATTGGAACGAAAAGCAATTTGGGATATAATATATGTTTTGTAAAATGTTAAGTTAAGCAAATAAGAACTTTGATATTCTGTTTATGGATAGATTGGGTCTCGCATACGATAAAAAGGGAGATAATTCAACACAAAAGACACATTTTTTTGGGCAATTTTACATACTTCTTTTATTTTACCATTTTAATGATAGACAATATAATTTTAGTTTTACATACTGAATAAATAAGAGTTAACTACATATTATAACAAAATAAATATTCACTCTTTTATATGTAACATAACTGGACAGCGATGGATATTCTAGCTTGTTACTAAAATGGCCACCAAATTATTGACTATTTTGTAAATATATGTAGTATATCAATTCAGCACAAAGAAATATTTCAAAGAGATAAATTGCCAATACATACGTTTTGTAAAGAATGTTTAGTAAATAAAAAAGGATCTTCTTTTTTTTCAATTTTACAGTGAAAAGTTTGAAAACCTCTCTCATGCTAGATAAAGGGAGATAATTCAACACTAAAACATACAGATTTTTGTGAAATTTTACTTACTTCTATTATTTTACAATTTTAATGATCAACACTTCATCTTCCAGTTCTTAATATGAAAAGAATTTTGTTTACCCATTATAACTTAATTATTATGCATTTTGAAAAAACAGAATTATTGTTTATGGTTGTTATTCAAGATGGTTATTATGGCTACATCTCCTATGCAACAGTATCCATGATAAAGAAATTCTAATAAATTATTCAGCAACATGTACTTGTTTGTTTCTATTACAAATTAATATTTACTTTTATTTATGAGTGGTTTACCGGTTAGTATATCGCTGTGTGGAGTTTAGATGCGTAGTAATCTAAACACGAAGGCCGAAGGCCCGAATTATTAATTACGAAGCATCTAAACTACAACTACAAACTGTGATATACTAACTGGTACACCACTCAAAAGTAAAATTTATTTCCACACTAACACGTTAATTTAACCAAAACAATGTGCAGAGGGGTACTATTTGCTGCGCTAACATGAAGTCAACTCTGAACTTGTAGTACATGTATTCTGTGTAATTCCATTAAAGTTTGGCTGTTCATTTTTACTCCTTCATTAAACATTATTCGTCTTATTTTGTTTTGCTGATATTGCAGGTGTTTAACATCACGTGACTTCATTTAGAACAATGTCATTCCATGTGTTTTAGCGCATGTACACTCGTAAATGTTGTGTAAAATTAAACGGGAGGGAATTTAAGCAATACAAATTATTTCCGGACGCCTAGAGTGATATACTTTGTAAGGTACATGTTATATATCACGCTCAAATCCTTCTTTGTGTATATAGGAGAAACTTTCAATAGTGTTAGAATCATAAATAGAATCACAAATTTCTACACAATTTTCTGCATTATATAACATTGAAAGTAATATATTTATTACATTGTAATTGAAATATTAAGTAGTTATGTGTAACAATGGTTTAGTAACAAAATGATATATGAATGTGCTATAAATGATACTACAGATGGATGTACAAGGATATAAGCTTAAACAGATACTGTTACAATCACACATTTTACGTTACAACAGATTTTACTGTTACAACATAATTTTAACTGATACAACATAATTTTAATCATCAAATTCTTGATCAGCAAAATCTTGCCCTAACAACTAACCAGTGTATAAACACATTCATACAAATGGTACCCCTGCAAACATCAAAGCAGCTTGATTCACAGATGTGTGAATATACCTCATTTAATGATTTGAGGAAGGAAACGCTAGTAAACCAATACATCCAAGAAATCTTACCCTTACTGAAAATAGTTTTGTTTAATATTGTTTGAGTAGTGTCTTACTGCTATGGATCGTGCGGCATACGTGATCTTCCAGAATCAACACATTTTGGATATTAATATCGAGGGTTCAACGTGACATTTGTGGAGAAAGTTGTTGATGCTTTAAGAGTCAGCAACCATGCTCACACGCCTGTTCATGTGAATCAAGCTTCTTTTAATAAATGACTTGGTGTCTGATCTGCAAAGCGGAGTCAAAGCGGCCCTCTATAAAAACAACCTTGTGTTTTGATGTTCAGGAGAGTATGCAGGTAAAACTCCAGTACAACTATGCATACTGTCACTTAAGCATTAGTGGCATTCCTCTGACTGAAGTGGAAGAGGCTGCATGCTTAGGTGTAAACTTCGACAAGCTTACATGGAAGTCCCATCTTGCAAAAAACTGAAACTAGGGCCCGTCGAAAGCTAGCATTACTACGTAAGTTAGCTGGCAAGTGAGAGGATTCTGAAAATTGTATACTTGGGTATTCTTGCTTGACCATCCCATGAACAAAGCAATGGGGCCCAAACAAAATAACTGCATGAAAAGAGGAAGCTTTGTCCATAATTCAAAGAAGCTGACAAAAAACGTTGTCTATCTTGGGACACCAACTATTCTCCAGACAGGTCGGCACTGCCAGAGCCATGGAGGTATGACATTTCAATTGTCAGTATCTGCACTAAAGAACCTGGTTACCAATTGGGTATGGAAGATGAAAATATCAAAAATCCATGACACAAGCCATGATCTCAGAAGATTATCTATCAGAGACAGGGACCCATGTGAACACAGACAGCTCTGCTACAGCTGCTATTCAAGATATCATACACACGGCTGGTGGGTCAGAGACAGTTGGCATACCAACAGGCAAGCAACTACAAAGCAGAGGCAGAAACAATCATACAGGCATCGAAAACTAGGGAAGAGTAAAAAGAGGGCTGTCATCAGATAGTCATTCTAACAGATGCTCTATAATCCTCGGAAGTCTTGGCTAATGCGAAATTGCCATCCCTTGCAGAAGAATTTAACATGCTCAGCGAGAGATGAAATTGGAGACTAAGTTTGATGCACTTGAGAACTTTACTTTAAATAAGTTAAAGAGTATTGAAGTTAACTGTCAATCATTAGAAGAGAGAGTAAATTCTCTAGAGTTAGAGAATGATACGGTGAACCTGAAGGATGAATTTGGCAAACTGGACGACAGTTTAGGAAGTCTGCGGTCCGAGTGGAAAGTGTCCATTTAATAGATACCTACATACTGTAGTTTTCATGGTTATGAGATGGCAGACCAATTGACAAAACAAGGAGCTAGAGAGGACCAGCTACTCAACAGAGTCACTTATGAAGAAAAGCTCATGGTGGGTAAGCTTCTTACTAGAGCGAAGACAGACATAAAGGTAACTACCATCTATTAGACAGACGGAGACAAGGCATTCAATTCAGGTATCTAACAGGACACAACAGGCTCAATGCTCATAAAAGATATGTATGAAAAAAATTAAGATGCCTCAATTTCAAACTGTTGAAGAAGTTCGACATATTTTATAACAAGAGGGCCATGATGGCCCTGTATCGCTCACCTGTCTACCATTGGCAAAAATAAAAGGTTATTAATAGCAGAAAGGATCAATTTTTACCTTTGGCTCATGATATCCTCTTAATAAGCTTATGTAAAATCAAAAGATCCCACCGCCCCGCCCCTGGTCATGATTTGAACAATCTTGGTAGAGAGTCAATTATTGCCACATGCTGAATATCTAAGCTCTATGCCTCATTATTTTGCTGTCTGATCATGATCTGCACTGTTGGCTATTCATTGTTTTGCTGTCTGATCATAATCTGCACTGTAAGCTATTCATTGTATGTTGGCTGGTCATGATCTGCACTGTCAGCTATTTATTTTTTGCTGTCTGATCATGATCTGCACTGTTTGCTGTTCATTGTTTTGCTGTCTGATCATAATCTGCACTGTAAGCTATTCATTGTATGTTGGCTGGTCATGATCTGCACTGTCAGCTATTTATTTTTTGCTGTCTGATCATGATCTGCACTGTTTGCTATGCATTATTTAGCTGTCTGATCATGATCTGCACTTTCATTATTTAGCTGTCTGATCATGGTTTGCACTGTTTGCTATGCATTATTTTGCTGTCTGATCATGATCTGCACTTTGCTGTCTGATCATGATCTACACTGTAAGCTATTCATTATTTTAATGTCTAATCATGATCTGCACTGTAAACTATTCATTATTTTGCTGTATGATCATGATCTGCACTGTAAGCTATTCATTATTTTGCTGTCTGATCATGATCTGCACTGTGAGCTTTCACCGCGATCATGATCGCACTTGAGCTGTTCATTTTTTTAACAATTTATGGTACTTTCCAAAGTGATAGATGTGAATGTAAAAATTACAACACATCTTTAACATGGAAGTTCAACTAGGGGTCAAGAACATGTATTGCATCATCGCTATTTAAAACTTTATAAGTGCCAATTATAGGCCAGAGTTTTTATATTGCTTGGTTTATGGGAAGTTTTCTAAAATGTTGAGTATGAAGGACTTTTCCTACTGTATTGAACAGAGCACATATTGAACATCAGTCTACTGCACCCATCATTTTCAAACAAAATAAACACTTTAAAATAATTACTTTCAATTATATATCCCTACTATTCTGACACTTCATTAACTAGTCTGTGAAGTCGGAACAGCGGAAATAATACAAATAAAATGTCAGTTCATAATGTCATTGTTATTCTACCTTTTCAAAAAATAGGACAGGCAGTCGCATAAACCAAGAGATATAAAAACTCTGGCCTTACCATAGAGAGATCCAAGATGTGTACTGATTACAAATCAATCTTATGGTGTTAAAATACTGCAATAAAATTAGCATTGAGGTGTTCAATAAACAACACACTATTAAAACTAGAAATCATCAAAACAACCTTTCTGACAAATTTCAAGGATATCTGGGCTGAAAATGTAACATCTAGAGTGTTAACAAGGTTTTTCCATATTTGGGCTGTGACCTAGTTTTTGACCCCAGATGACCCATATTCGAACTTGGGCTAGAAATCATCTTAATAACCTTTCTGACAAATTTCCAGGATATTTGGGCTGAAAATGTTACCTCTAGAGTGTTAACAAGGTTTTTCCATGTTTGGGCTGTGTGACCTAGTTTTTGACCCCAGGTGACCCATATTAAAACTTGAGCTAGAAATCAACCAAACAACCTTTCTGACAAATTGCCAAGATATTTGGACTGAAACAGTAGCCTCTAGAGCCTGAACAAGATTTTTCTATTTTTGGGTCATGTGACCTAGTTTTTCATCCGAGATGACCCATATTCGAACTCGTCCGAGTAATTACTGGGACAAACATCCTGACCAAGTTTCGTGACAATTGAGGAAAAAATGTGACCACTAGAGCGTTAACGAACTAAATGTGGACGGACGACGGACATTCATCGATCCTAATAGCTCACCCTGAGCCAGCTCAGGTGAGCTAAAAAGAAATAGATACTGTACAAAAGTAGAATGGCAACAAGTCTATGGTTCCAAAAGCACAAAAAACTAAAGCAATGTATATATCAGCATCAACTCGCATTTAAAATGAACTTAAAATGTCACAGACTACCCAGTTAGCACAGACAATAGAATACATGTACACTCACGCGGAAAAATTTCTTGCAATACAAGTTATTAGCAGTCTTAAGTAGACAAAACAGGCTGAAAAAGTGCTCAAACAGTGTAATTATCTGCTATGTTCTCATACAGATAAATTCGTAAAGAAACAAGTATGTTGGCAGACTGTACCACCCTGGAAAATATGTTGTATGGCAAGAAGGAGCTCAAAATAACAGCTTCCTTCATACATGTGACCAGACTGACGATGTAGACCGTTAACGTGGAGAGAGAGGATTTACACAATTAAAATTTCTTTATCATTATGGATACTGTTGCATTATGAGAAGTGGATGTTTATTCCATTTTGATATGGGGAACCGAACTCTTACTTATTTTATGATAATAACAAAAGAATAATTGTTATCTGAAGTAAATTTAACTGCGCATGTAAGATTACACAAATTTTATGTCTTTTTCAAGTTTAAGTATCTCCCTTTTCCATAGTTTAACTGATTTTTTCACGAGTAAATCGAATATTCAGAAAATCTTGAGAACATATTTCTCACAAACTGCTATTCAGTGAAAGATTTCCTCATGCGGATATGATGTAACATATATACATGCATTTATACAATTTTTGACATTGTTGTGTCAATTTTCGTAACCATATAAACAGTATTGCTGCATTTTGAAATGCATAGTGATTTAGCTCTCTGGTTTAAGCTCCCCAGTGGTGTTTTTGCCACTGACCGTTCCAAGGCGGTGCCCCACTGTGTTCCTTTAATTGTTCGTTTTGTCCTCGTGTGTTTGCTTTGTATGCTAGTGTGTTGTGTGTGTGTTGTGTGTGTGTTTGTGTGTGTGTGTGTGTGTGTGTGTGTGTGTGTGTGTGTGTGTGTTGTGCACTTCTGGGTGCTGTGGGGCTCGTTTTGGGGAGGCTGCGTTTTTGGTACGTGGCATTCCCTGTTTGATATTATTTTTGTTCTAATGGGTATAAAACTCTTCTTTTCGTATTTACACAACTAAACGATGATAGTGTCTATCATTAAAGAGGCATTCCCTGTATCTAGCAGGTTATATTCTCTAAAAATAGATTATGTGTTCAATGTACATAAAATGATAAAATAAATACAATTTCAAAGAAGAACGTATGGTGAAAAATGCCTCATTTATCAATATAGAGGCTTTCTGTAATAAATCGCATCCACCCATTAATTGTACAACAACAACTCTACATAGATTATTGAATGGTTTACGGTATTGCAGTACATTTCAAACCGCTGATTTTATCAAGAATGACTGGAAATGCATAGTTGAAACTTTTAGGTTAAGTTATAATACTTCCAAAGATTCGACTATTTATGTTTTGGGGGTTATTAAGTCGACATCAGTTATATGGTATGTTTAATATATATATGTTTTAATATGGTCCAAAAAAAGAAGTATGTAAAATTTCATAAAATTCGGTATCTTTTAGTGTTGAATTATCTCCCTTTTTCTAGTTATAGAGAGGTTTTCACCTTTATATTGAATAAGAGAATCTTATTTGATTAACTTACATAACATATATGTTGGAAATTAGTTTTCAGAGAAATATTTCCTGATGCTGCATTGATGCACTATGTATATTTTACAAATTTGTCAACAATTTTGTGACCATCATGACAACAAGCTAGAATGTCTAATGATGTGCAGTACTGTTTCATATACTAGGGGTAATATTTATTTCGTTATGATGTGTACTTAACTCCTATTTATTTAATATGTTCAACTAATATGATATATTCTGTCATTAAAATGGTAAAAGAAAAGAAGTATGTAAAATTTCACCAAAAAATATGTCTTTTGTGTTGAATTATCTCGCCTTTTTCTTGTATAGCGGGCCTTTTCTGCCCTTAAACTGAATAGTTAGGGTATTATATGCTTAAATTTACATTTTACGAACATACATATCATAACTTGCTTTTCAGTTCAAATTTTCTCCATGCTGAAATGATACTCTATATATACACATAATTCTCAACAATTTGGCGGCCATCTTGGCGGCCATTTTGAATAGCAACAATGTACCACAGCTTTGACAACTGCAACATCCGGTTTTGAAATCTAGAGATTCTCACGAACATTTTGATATATAAAACCCTTTGTTTACAGACATAGACCAGTTCATGTCTTAAGGAGGCATAATATCCAGGTTAGTTTGCAGCACTATTATAGATCAATTTTATTTAAAACATAGATGTTCTGTTTAACAATTAAAATTGATACTTGAAAAATTATAACTGACAAATTTAGTTAAGGTTATTAAAGGGACAATCTTTACATAAATTTTACCAAAATAGGTGGACAAAGTACATTTAAACTCTTCTTAAAATTCCAGGATCAGCTGTACGGATATGTTAAGTACAGTGAAGATTTTACTAAAGCAAGTAAACTTCTGTTCCGTAAGCTATATACGGCAGAAGAATATAAAGGCAGAAGCCTAACTGGCAATTGGGCCAACAAAAACATGCCAGCTAGGCCTGCTCTGGAGGATCAGAGAAAACTCAAGGTCATCCATGGTTCGTATCCAGTTCTTGCGTTGAATTTAATTGGCATTTATGAAACAATTTAACATTGTGTATAGATATTTGAGCAGTGTTTTTGCTGCTCCTTTAGCAATTGAATTGCCAAAAGTGACAACTATATCGAGCTCACCGCAGGCGGGCTCGACAGAAAATTGTATGGTATAATGTTTACCATCATATAAATAACACCTTATCAGATTGTGATGACAGAAAAGTAAGTAGTTTCATGTTTGGAAAGGATTTTTTTAAATAAAGAATAAATTCAAGAACTTTACTCCTTATCAAGTTTTCACGAATAAGCATTATTTTATATTTATCATTAAAAATTTTCCCGCGCGCACGATCCACACTTGTTTTTCAAGTTAGATGGTGATTTACATGTGCTCGACTATATAAATACATGAAAAAAGAGTTAGGTATGTTTTAAAGCATTTTTTTAAACAAGTTTCATATCACTAAATAAATAAAACTTCAACTTTTTCGTTTGAATAAAATTATGGATCAACCGATTAGAATATCATTTGGCTTCAATAAAAACATAACCGTGAAAAAAATAGGCAGTATTTAAATGTTTATTTAAATGACAATGTGTTTGAAAACCAAAAGCTTGTGTTAGAAAAATCAAAATCTCTTTGGTTGAAGTGGGAGGAAGCAATAAAGTTAAGGGATGCGGTCAATACGATCGAAGAACAACTGAAGACGATTGGAGTAAGTAATAATTCTTTTACCTTTTTTCAATTAATAATTAGTTGTTTTTATTGCCATTGCTTTGATATTATTGTTTAATATAATTATTTGGATAATTTAGTTATAATTCACTTCTTTTCAAATAAATGAAACTTGACTTTTGCCTTTTATGTAATTTTGTAGGAAATACCAACAGAAACAAGAGCTGTCCCTCACAAGTGACGAATGGCCCCGAAAGAGGTGCCTCACAGTCTGTGTCCTCTCCATGTGCTCAATAAATGTGCTATGTAATTTTAAAATCCTTCCATGCACGACAGAGTAATCATGCATACAGTATTCCATTACTTTAAACACTAAGTGTGACCTTGACCTTTGAGGTAGGGACTTGGGTCTTGCACGCGACACATCCGCTCGATCTGCTAGACATAACTGAAGTTGAAGTTATTTTAAAATCCTTCAAAGCATAATAAAGTTATAGTCCGGACACAAATGTATGCATATATACAGGATATTCCATTACCTATAAACTCTAAGTGTGACCTTGACCTTTGTGGTAGGGATGTGGGTCTTGCACGCAACACGTCGTCTTATGTGCTAGACATTTGTGCCAAATTATTTTAAAATCCTTCAAGGCATGACAAAGTTACAGTCCGGACACGAATGTGTGCATATATGCATATATAGAGGAATCCACTCTAAGTGTGACCTTGACCTTTGTCGTAGGGATGTGGGTCTTGCACGCGACACGTCGTCTTGATGTGCTAGACATTTGTGCCTAATTATTTTAAAATCCTTCAATGCATGACAAAGTTACAGTCCGGACACGAATGTGTGCATATATGCATATATAGAGGAATCCATTACCTTCAAACTCTAAGTGTGACCTTGACCTTTGAGGTAGGGACGTGGGTCTTGCACGCGACACGTCGGCTTGATGTGCTAGACATGTGTGCCAAGTTATTTTAAAATCCTTCAATGCATGACAAAGTTACAGTCCGGACACGAATGTGTGCATATATAGAGGATTCCATAACCTTCATACTCCAAGTGTGACGTTGACCATTGAGGTAGGGATGTGGGTCTTGGACGCAACATGTCGTCTTGATGTGCTAGACATGTGTGCCAAGTTATTTTAAAATCCTTCAATGCATGACAGAGTTACAGTCCGGACACAAATTTGTAAGTGGGGACGCACAGACGGACAGACAGACGGATGGACGGACAGACGGACGGTGCGATTTTAATATGCCTCCCTTCGGGGGGCATAAAAAATGATGGTACAAAGATAGCACCAAGAAAATGCAGTGCCATTACCTATGATGAAAAACGCTATAAACCATATTATAAAGTTTCATTGATACAAAACGACAACAACTTCTATTTTACCCATGGATGTGTGTATTATGTGTGATAGTCAGAATGTACAACTGATGAGAAAACATTCTTCTATTTCCGAATTTAGAAAGTCTGTAAAACTGTTTAGATGTGTTTCCTGTAGAAAGTATTTTATTGCTATAGACTCCTACTTCGAACTTTTAAATAACCAAGATCATGTAAACTGTGTTTATTATATGCATCCCATGAACAGAACTCAAGGACATAGATGGTTTAGGAAACTAATTACTGAATAACGTTTCTTATAATGTGCGATGTTTTTGAAACTGGTGGACAGTGCCCAAGTGTACTTATTTTGTTATCAAATCTTTCACATTTAAATAGTTTAAAACAACATTTACATGATCAGTTTATTTTATTTGAAACTATTTCTTCATATGGCTTGACTGAAGGCATATTTTTGTTCTCAAAGGCAGATAGAGATGTATGTGCTCATTTTTTAAACGCTATATCTGTACATTCAACGAATTGCCAAAATGGTTTTCATATATTTGAATTAAATGGTCACTTAATTAAAAGTCACGATCTTAAACCCATCGTGCGTCAGTGTGATAGCACAACATATTGTATTGTAGGAGTTCACTGTTTTTCTTACATTTTTGGACATGTAATGTTTAAGTGTAAATTTTGCGAGTCTGGTGTTAGTATTTGTAATGCATGTTTAAACAAAGTAAATATAGGACTCCAGCCATTATCTGATGATTTCAAGTACATAGCTTTTATTCAAATGTGTTATGATTGTTTTATGGATGATGTATGGGAGAAAATAGACCCTTTAGCGAATGAGCAATAATGAGCTATTATACAGAAAATAACATGCGATTTTGCTATGTATGTTTAAAATGAAGAAAGACGCATATTAAATATGAAAAGTTGTCTGATAATAAAACTACTGTGAAAAGGAGATGTACATTTTTTGACACTGATGTACATGATGTGTTGCTCTGTTTTGAGGTTTCTTATTGATATTTATACATTTTATAATGACTTTGATACAGAGTTCGTGAGATGTGACCACTTCTACTTACACCGACCAATGACATAATTGATATGAATGGGGAGGAGTTTTGCTTCACCTGAAATAGACGTAATATAGAAAAATAGCTATCATTTTTCAAGAAGAATTTGATAAAGACTCAGTATGGAGGATAGAACGATTAAAAAGTGTTGTTTAAAGAATATATATTGTTGGACGTGTAAGAAATGGCATACGGACGTTAACATTTCGCGCAATGTAGCAAGTAAGCCACACATACAGAAGAAACTTGATCAGAAAACACATGAAACACAGGAAAAAACTGAAGTATCTAGAACTGTTACTCATCATTCGAATGGAGATCGTGACACCAAAACACCAGAAAAACAAGATGAATACGAACATTTTCAAATTCAAGGTGGTACGTAACATTTTTTTAGAGGGCTGTTGCGACTTAAAACCAAGCGAATCGTCTTTAAAAGATACGCGAGATAAAGTAAAAAAACAACTTTTTGAGTTTTGCCAGGTGAGCTAAAAAAAATTACATTTTTAGTAAAAGTGACCTTGATATTGCCCTTAGAGACCTTGACCCCCAATTTTTTTTTTTGCTTAAAACAATGTAAAAACTAAAAATAAATAAAAATCTATTTTTAGTAACAGTGACCTTGACCCTAGTGACCTTGACCCCCCAATTTTTTTTTTGCTTAAAACAATCTAAAATTTAAAATTAAATAAAAATCTATTTTTAGTAACAGTGATCTTGACCTTGACCCTAGTGACCTTGACCCCCCAAAAAAAATTTAAAAAAATTTTGTGCTTAAAACCATCTAAAAACTAAAAATAAATAAAAATCAATTTATAGTTACAGTGACCTTGACCCTAGTGACCTTTGACTCTTGTAAAACTTTTACATTTACTTTTGAATTCTGTTTGCAGCAAGAAACACTGCTGAACAAGTTCGCTAAAAAAGAAACGGACATGGATTCTGCTAGACAGCAGTTAATGGAATCGCTGAACATCATAGCGACCAAGACAGCAACATATGCAGCGTCTTCTAGTGGTACAACAAGAACAGGTGGTGAACAAATTAACCTACAGCATACAAATCCGCCAGCGGTTAGAAGAATTGCTGGAAAAAATTGTTAGCATTGAGACTCACATGCTTTCTGCTATTACTACTAGCATACAACAACAGCAAAATGAGCAGGACATGCCGACTCTGGACAGGGTGTCTCCAAACCGTTTTCAGCAAGTATTAATGATATTTTTTATCTTTAAATTCAGATGCAGACACTACAACAGAGTGTGACAAAGACGCAGAGTGAAATTATTAAACTAAAACAAAAAAGTGAACAGGATGAAGCGATAGTAAAACATACTATCGATAAGCTGATACCAATTTCAGAACAGGTAGATACTTACTCACTTAAATGTTAACCTATTTAATAGTGTTAAGGTCTTTATTATTGAAACTGACTTGCAATCTTATTTTTTCTCTTTATTTTGGTTTTAGAGTAGTTTATTTGATATAGGTTAACGTGGTTTTAGAGTAGTTTATTTGATATAGGTTAACGTGGTTTTAGAGTAGTTTATTTGATATAGGTTAACGTGGTTTTAGAGTAGTTTATTTGATATAGGTTAACATGGTTTTAAGTAGTTTATTTGATATAGGTTAACGTGGTTTTAGAGTAGTTTATTTGATATAGGTTAACGTGGTTTTAGAGTAGTTTATTTGATATAGGTTAACGTTCTTTTCACTTTGTATCAATGTCTCAGATCATAACTCAACCAGGAATCGAACTCACTACATTACTCATTAAACCTTTCCGCTGAGTAATCAGGGTGAGAAGAGCTTTACACTCTTGTAATACTTTTAAGTTTACTTTTGAATTCTGTTACCAAGAAACACTGCTGAACAAGTTCGTTAAAATAGAAACGGACATGGATTCTGCTAGACAGCAGTAACTGGAATCACTGAACAACATAGCGACCAAGATAGCAACATATGCAGCGTCTTCTAGTGAACAACAAGAACAGGTGGTGAACAAATTAACCTACAGCATACAAATCCGCCAGCGGTTAGAAGAATTGCTGGAAAAAATTGTTAGCATTGAGACTCACATGCTTTCTGCTACTACTACTAGCATACAACAACAGCAAAATGAGCAGGACATGCCGACTCTGGACAGGGTGTCTCCAAACCGTTTTCAGCAAGTATTAATGATATTTTTTATCTTTAAATTCAGATGCAGACACTACAACAGATTGTGACAAAGACACAGAGTGAAATTATTAAACAAAAACAAAAACAACTAGAGCTATCACTAAATGTGATTAATACCCCCAAAAGGATTGCTTTATAAACTGAAGAAGTTCGTAGTAACATAATACCTTGCAAACAAACTAAAAAGAGATATTGTTCTTAGAAGTTCCTCTCATTGTGCTTGACCATTGTATGAAGTTGTATTGAATTCCAACTTGTAGTTTTCGAAAAATGCTCCAGACAGGGAAAAGTAACAAAGGGCAATAACACTGTAATTAGTCAAGATGGAGTTATGGTTCCTGTGCACTGCACTCCCTCTCACTGTGCTTGACCATTGTATGAAGTTGTATTCAATTCAAACCAGAAGTTTTCAAGTTATGCTCCGGACAAGGAAAAGTAACAAAGGGCAATAACTCTGTAATGAGTCAAGATGGAGTTATGGTTCCTGTGCACTGCACTTCCTCTAAATGTACTTGACCATTGTATGAGGTTGTACTGAATTCCAACTAGTAGTTTTCAAGTTATGCTTCGGACAAGGAAAAGTAACAAAGGGCAATAACTCAGTAAATATTCAAGATAGAGTTATAGTTATTGTACACTGCACTTCCTCTGAGTGTGCTTGATCATTGTATGAAGTTGTATTGAATTCCAACTAGTAGTTTTCAAGTTATGCTCCGGACAAAGGAAAAGAAACAAAGGGCAATAACTCTGTAATTAGTCAAGATGGAGTTAAAGTTCTTGTGCACTGCACTTCCTCTCAATGTGCTTCACCATTGTATGAAGTTGTATTGAATTCCAACCAGTAGTTTTCAAGTTATGCTCCGGACAAGTAAAAGTAACAAAGGGCAATAACTCAGTAAATACTCAAGATAGAGTTATAGTTCTTGTACACTGCACTTCCTCTGAGTGTGCTTGATCATTGTATGAAGTTGTATTGAATTCCAACTAGTAGTTTTCAAGTTATGCTCCGGACAAGGAAAAGGAACAAAGGGCAATAACTCTGTAATTAGTCAAGATGGAGTTATGGTTCTTGTGCACTGCACTTCCTCTCAATGTGCTTGACCATTGTATGAAGTTGTATTGAATTCCAACTAGTAGTTTTCAAGTTATGCTCCGGACAAGTAAAAGTAACAAAGGGCAATAACTCTGTAATTAGTGAAGATGGAGTTATAGTTCTTGTGCACTGCACTTCCTCTCAATGTGCTTGACCATTGTATGAAGTTGTATTGAATTCCAACGAGTAGTTTTCAAGTTATGCTCCGGACAAGGAAAATGCAACAGACCGCCCGACCGACCGCCCGACCGCCCGACCGACCGACCGACCGACCAACCACCGGGTGACTCCTATATACCCCCCTAAACTTCGTTTTGGGGGTATAAAAAAGTGAACAGGATGAAGGGATAGTAAAACATACTATCGATAAGCTGATACCGATTTCAGAACAGGTAGATACTTACTCACTTAAATGTTTACCTATTTAATAGTGTTAAAATCTTTATTATTGAAACTGACTTGCAATCTTATTTTTTCTCTTTATTTTGGTTTCAGAGTAGTTTATTTGATATAGGTTAACGTGGTTTCAGAGTAGTTTATTTGATATAGGTTAACATGGTTTTAGAGTAGTTTATTTGATATAGGTTAGCGTGGTTTCAGAGTAGTTTATTTGATATAGGTTAACGTGGTTTCAGAGTAGTTTATTTGATATAGGTTAACATGGTTTTAGAGTAGTTTATTTGATATAGGTTAACGTGGTTTTAGAGTAGTTTATTTGATATAGGTTAACGTGGTTTCAGAGTAGTTTATTTGATATAGGTTAACATGGTTTTAGAGTAGTTTATTTGATATAGGTTAACGTGGTTTTAGAGTAGTTTATTTGATATAGGTTAACGTGGTTTCAGAGTAGTTTATTTGATATAGGTTAACGTTCTTTTCACTTTGTATCAATGTCTCAGATCATAACTCAACCAGGAATCAAACTCACTACATTACTCATTAAACCTTTCTGCTGAGTAATCAGGGTGAGAAGAGCTTTACACTCTTGTAATACTTTTACGTTTACTTTTGAATTCTGTTTGCAGCAAGAAACACTGCTGAACAAGTTCGCTAAAATAGAAACGGACATGGATTCTGCTAGACAGCAGCAAATGGAATCGCTGAACATCATAGCGACCAAGATAGCCACATATGCGGTGTCTTCTAGTGAACAACAAGAAGTGGTGGTGAACAAATTAACCTACAGCATACAAATGCGGCAGCGGTTAGAAGAATTGCTGGAAAAAATTGTTAGCATTGAGACTCACATGCTTTCTGCTATTACTACTAGCATACAACAACAGCAAAATGAGCAGGACATGCCGACTCTGGACAGGGTGTCTCCAAACCGTTTTCAGCAAGTATAAATGATATTTTTTATCTTTAAATTCAGATGCAAACACTACAACAGAGTGCGACAAAGACGCAGAGTGAAATTATTAAACTAAAACAAAGAAGTGAACAGGATGAAGCAATAGTAAAACATACTATCGATAAGCTGATACCGATTTCTGAACAGGTAGATACTTAGAGACGCTAAAATGGAAATGGACATGGATTCTGCTAGACAGCAGCAAATGGAATCGCTGAACAACATAGCGACCAAGATGGCAACATATGCGGTGTCTTCTAGTGAACAACAAGAAGTGGTGGTGAACAAATTAACCTACAGCATACAAATCCGCCAGCGGTTAGAAGAATTGCTGGAAAAAATTGTTAGCATTGAGACTCACATGCTTTCTGCTATTACTACTAGCATTCAACAACAGCAAAATGAGCAGGACATGCCGACTCTAGACAGGGTGTCTCCAAACCGTTTTCAGCAAGTAATGCTTGAATTAGGGATTAAGCAGGATAGGTCTTCAACTTATCATCCAGAAAGTCTAGGTACACTGGAAAGGTTTCACCAAACATTGAAAAAAATGATAAGGTCATGCTGTTTTGACACATGAGGTCATTCATTAACTGCTATTTGCTGTAAGAGAGAAAAACATGGTTCATCAATAATAACCTCAAAATAAGGTAAAATGATACAAGGACTCAAACAATCATTCTGACAAAAAACAACACTGCTGGTGTTACGCATAATAAAACAAAGTAAACTAGAGCTGTCACTAAATGTGATTTATACCCCCGAAAGACTGCTTTTTAAACTGAGGAAGTTTGTAGTAACAGAATACCTTGCAAACAAACTAAAAACAGATATTGTTCTTGGCAATAACTCTGTAATTTGTCAAGATAGAGTTATGGTTTTTGTACACTAGACTTCCTCTCAATGTGCTTGACCATTGTATGAAGTTGTAGTGAATTCCAACTAATAGTTTTCGAATTATGCTCCGGACATGTAAAAGTAACAAAGGGCAATAACTCTGAAATGAGTCAAGATAGAGTAATTATTCTTTTGCACTGCACTTCCTCTCATTGTGCTTGACCATTGTATGAAGTTATATTGAATTCCAACTGGTAGTTTTGGAATAATGGTCCGAACAAGGAAAAGTAATAAAGGGCAATAACTCTGCAATTAGTCAAGTTGGAGTTATGGTTCCTGTGCACTGCACTTCCTCTCATCGTGCTTGACCATTGTATGAAGTTGTATTGAATTCCAACATGTAGTTTTCAAGTTATGCTCCAGACAAGGAAAACTAACAAAGGGTAATAACTGTAATTAGTCAAGATGGAGTTATAGTTCTTGTGCACTGCACTTCCTCTCAATGTACTTGACCATTGTATGAAGTTGTATTGAATTCCAACTAGTAGTTTTCAAGTTATGCTCCGGACAAGGAAAATGCAACAGACCGCCTGACCGACCGCCCGACCACCGGGTGACTCCTATATACCCCCCTAAACTTCGTTTCGGGGTATAATAAACAACTTTTAGTTGGACCAAAAAAGTAAACATGGAGGACATTTTCAACTTGACAGGAAGTGTCATAAATGCTTGAAATGCAAAAATTCAAGTTTGCACAACAATTCTGTGAATGTTAACTGTGCCAAAAGCATCAGTGTTTAGCAAAATTATGATGACTAATGGATTTTAACAATGGAATGACTTATTTATGTGGAAGATTATTTATGTAAAAATCACAACATGCTTACATCCGAATGTTTTATGAAAAATGACATCTGCATGTACATCTTTCCATGTAACCTTATTGCATTTCTGTTAGACAGTTTTAAATGACAAGTGTGTAGTGCTAAATGTTATGTGCTTACTGGGTATTTATATGCCAGTATATTAAGACCAAAGTGCTTACTACGAAATGATACATTACAAATAGGAAGTGCAAGCATATATCGTCGGTTAAACGCCATAAGGGCTCAACAACAAATTCGGGCGAAAATGACTTTTTATCATAGTTTGGTTTATTTGGATGAAATGTTCATATGAAATGAAAATGGAACTTATATTTAAATATTTGATGAGAAAATGACATGTCAAGTCACATGACCATTCTGAGGTTCACTCATTTTCCTACTGTCATAAGGGCTTATAAGCAAATAATTTTTGCCAAAAGGTCTCATCAACATAATTTACTGCTGATAAGCCCTTCTTAGGTTTATCTCCCTAATGGCCTGTTGTTTATCAACATACACACTAATTGACTTCAGGCTTGTCTGAACAGTGTTGTATTACAATGTAAAGGTGTATTCCTTGATTAATTAATCGCAGACACAAGTGTGATTGTCTGAAAAAGTTGGCTCTAATTGATTTTTGTGCAATTTCCTTTACCAATAATCTGTTGAAAAGTAGGATTCAAATACGATAAGTGAATTTTTATTATAATATTTTCTATAGTTCAGTTGCCTGTTAAACAATGATAGTCTATTTCACTCATTATTGAAAATGTTTTTGCTTTAAATGTTGATAATGATGCTCAATGTTAAAGAGCCCTTTTGGCTCTCATAAGTCAAAATGTAGTATTGTCATAAATTCTTTGAATATTTCTAATTCTACAATAATTTTAACATATAGGTACTAATCATATTTAAACCATGAGTTGATGAAATTATAAATATTCCGGTTTAAAAAAACCCAAACATTACATTTAAATTTCTGATGAGCCCTTTTGGTTCTACAGAATTTCTGCTTTATTGTACATTTGATTTATAATCTATATAAAAGGTGTGTTTTGTTGTAGGTATCTATAAGAAACATGGAAGATGACTGGTCAGACCAAGAATTTTATGCTTCAGTAAACATTGTAGCAACTGATGAGGAAATTGGTAATTAAACTTAAACTATCATTCCAGAAAGAAACTTAAAATTTCTATGAATGTTTTAATGCTTACTGTTTTGAATGAATTGTATAAATAACTGTTAAAATAACACATTAATGATACTTTAGTTTAATTGCGTGACTGCTTAAATGAAACAGTAGTGTTTACTCATCAATGAACCCATTTACAATGAAGAAGTCTTTGCTTGTTTAAGTTATAAAGTAATCTTTACATTGCAATGAGTGAAATGAATATATAATTCAGTATTAGAATAATTTAGTAATTATTTCAATCAGTATATTACATAAGTTATATTTTATATATCTTTCAGCTCATCTCTGTGAAGAGAGACCTGCCCAAACAGAAAACACAAACCAGGAATCATGTCAAACTCACAACCCAGGTGAAGAAATGCCTGCCAAAGCAGATACCATGGACCACGAGTCCGGTAAAATAGACAACTCAAGTGAAGAAAGGTCTGGCCAAGCAGGTAACATGGAAAAGGCATCAGTTATAACAGACTACCCAAGTGAAGAAAGGCCCACCCAAACAGATAACATGAACAAGGAGTCCGATCTAACTGATAACCCGAGTGAAGCAAGACATGCCCAAACAGATGACATGAACAAGGAGTCGGGGATAACTGGTTATCCAAGTGAACCAGTACAGACTCAGATGATGTGCCTCTATCTGTCATAAAGAACAAATTAAAACAGCGTAAGCAAAAGCCTAAAAAGCGGTTAGTACTATCTGATCTTGAAAGTGATGATAGTTTTTAGGACTTTGACTACAAACCGTCAAGTGAAGGTATGTCAAGCGAAGATAGTTATGGCGATTCATATAAAAGGAAAAAAAAGTGGTTTAGAAAAAGGATTCGGCCATTGAAGAGAGAAGAAAACAGAAAGAATCAGAATATTAAAAAGATTAAGAAGGATATCAAAACTAAAGAGAAACAGAAGTCAAAACGAAGTTATACTCAAATACAGAATGAAAATAAAAAGCATGGCACCCGTGTCGGATCTGAAAGGGGTTATGAAGCACAGTTACAGAAGGCTGTGCAACTCAGTAGTGCACAGCACAACGTTAATACTATTTTAAAGAAGCACGGAGAGGCCATGCCCAATCTGTTGACCAGCAATTTATTAATGAAAGTAAATGTAAAACCAGATGGGAATTGTTATTACAATGCACTATTGCTACAACTTAACACAATTCAAGATATCCGGGGAAAACTATGCAAACATTTGTTGGAAAATAAAGAACATTACCAATGTTACCTATTATTATGTATGTACACTGCAACCCCGTTATAACGCGGTAGTCGGGGTCCAATTGGTCAGACCGCATTATAATTGAGACTCTCTTTATAACGCGGTCTGATCATCGGCCGCTGTTTTCTTGCATAACGCGTATATAATGCAAGTACCCCACCCACCTTACTAAATTAAAGCATATTGATGTTTAGCACGCATCATGTTTTTATGAAATCGTGTGGTTAAATTGTAGAAAATAATGATTCTATGTAAAATAAATTAGTTAATTAAGCACGAAATTAAACATATAAAAGAGAAATTCTTGCGTGAATATTTCCTATTGAAAACGAAAGTACATCCATTTTCCGAAAATGATGGCTAAAGTGAAAGTACTTTTTTTGTTAAAACAAACAATAACAGTTTTGTAATTGATTTATTTAAGTTCAGGTAAGCCTGCAATCAAAGATGCGCAAACAAATATTAATTCACACGATTTACAAGTTATTGTCAAACAAACAGGTCAGCTTGTGAATAACGGAGCCGTGAAAAAATACCAGTAAGCCGTAATTGTTTTAACACTTTTGTTAATAGACGCTTGACTGCTCGTAAGTGACAAAGATCAATTAACAACCTGCCATGTTGTTTATTTACGTTTTCGAACATTTGTTTTGTATAGGGACAATGCTTTTTTGACAGAAATGATTTTGGTTAATCCCGAAAATTTTGGGAGCCAAGACCCAACCGCGTTATACCGGGATTCACGTTATAATGGCGCGCGTTATAACGGGGTTGCAGTGTATATGCAGATAGGCTTTTTGCATTTCTGCTGGAATTTTTTTAATGAGAAGTGTATAGTGCTAGATGCTATGTGCCTACTACTAAATGATGCATTACAAATAAGAAGTGCAGGTATATATGTTTATTATAAAATTTGTATGTTAATTGGTTGCTGTTCTTTATGTGATCCATACGTAAAGCTTAGATTTAATACACAATTTATTGCAAGTACAATATTGTTATTTCCAATTCACTTGTCGATAACAAGTTGCTACTAAGCAGTAAGCATTACGCACTAGACACATGTATAAATAACCAAAGCTGGGAACAAAAATACAGTTTTACATTTTGACAACATTTTGTCAACGTAAAGCAAAAATTTACGAACTGATCCCCACAGCCGGTGTTAGCATAAAATTCAACAGCCTTCCTCTAAGCGGTAAAGACAAACCTGAATTTACCCACACGAGAACAGCAACAAATAATACAGTGAGTATGTACCATTTTTTGTTTCATGATAGGAGACAAAGAAAGTTTTTAATGTTTATGTAATATTACCGTCAGACAGCTGAAATTTTATATTAGCTTGATTGTCAAGAAAGCTTGGATATCAAGTCACTTTCTAGTCAACATTCGGGAAAAACCAGTATTGGTGTCTTTATTAGGAGTTAGGGTCGTGACTTAAGTGGCGGTAGGACTCAAACCCACAACATTCTGGTTGAGCGTCCGACACAATAACCACTGTTAACCCCGTCATCACCTAAAGTTGGTAGCCAGAATTGGTAAACTAACATTAGTTTCAAGTTTTGGAATAATGTGTTGTGAAACAAAATTCCTAATGAAGAGCAAAATGCGTAACTTCAATATTTGTCTTATAAGCCAATAATAAATGCACTGCACTTTGTAATTTTTAAGATAGCTAAGATATAACAGCCAATATTCGGCCCTTCATACATGCTTTCTGGAGTTTAGTGGGTGCTCAATGTCAGCCAAACACATCTCTGCATTGATCCTTAAGCTGCTGGTGACAAGGGCGTCTGTCTCTATGCAACAAGTGTAGATCATGATCAGCACTGTTTGCTATCAGTCAGTTAATTTTTACTGAGCACCGGGGCAGCGCGATAAAACCGGTATGCCGGTATATTACAATTCACTTGAGACGCGATATGCACCGGTATGGTTTCACCCTGTATTGCGGTATGTTCATCTAAATAAAGTGGAATTAAGTATTTAATTGTATTTAGACTTGAGCAACCCTGTGCTCTGCTGCACGATTCCCCATCTGGCCCCCTTATTAAAATACATGGCCTTTGTTTCAACTTGGTCACGTGGCCTCTTATGCAAGTAATAGGCGTCTCTGTCCAGAAGGTCAGTTTTGAGCACGAACTCTGCGAGACAGACGCAATTAGTTTTAATGTGCTTTTATAATCAAAAAACAAATTAGGAATTTATGTAGGAGTTTATTGTGATTAATATCAAGATGAGTGAAAGTGACAATAGTCAGGACTCGCAGCAGGCGAGAGATGACTTTCACTTTGAAGAGTGGGCAATCGGCCTAAAACTTCCAAGAAAGGCGACGGAAATCCTAAGACAAGAGGAACTTACGTCGAAAGAAACACTGAGTCTGCTGCATGTCACGGACCTTAAAACAATAGGCCTCCCACTTGGATGTGTAAAAATCATCATTCATGACATAGCAAAATGGAAATCTCCAGGAAACACCCAAGATGAGCAAACCAGTGGACAGACGGCAGGAACTACAGGAATCGAGGGGGCAGGTAAAACGTTAGACGATTTATTAAACTCCCTTCATGCCCCAAACGCAAACGCAAAAGCTAAGACGACCTCGTTGGTTCCGGGGGACATGGACCCCCTGACTGTGTTAACTCTAAAAGCACAATCGATAAAGGCTGTTCATGTCACACAGTTTTTGTCGGAAAGAAGCAAACGCCGTCGTCAAAATAAACTGTAATTTCTACTCATTTATTATGTGAAACTTGAGTTTCAATATGCTGTGTGCTTTTCCTGTGATGACAATGATGGAGAGTAGACAATGTAAGAACAGGCAGTACATTTTTCGATCTCAAAACTAAAAAAATAAACAAACATTAATTACTTTGCCAAAGGATAAATTCAATTACTTCATTACCATATTATAAGCAAGTTGAATACTTGAAAGTATATTATCTTTAAGAGGTATTCTCTCAATATATTGTATTATGTATCGCAATGCAATGCTGCTTTCTGGCAATACTCATCCCTACGGAGCACCCCTATAAACATTCAGTGGTACAGTCCAAACTGAAAGATGAATCAGTCCATTTTAGAAATTTAGCAGGGTAAAGGCTAACAAGAATAATGAAGTACTGTTTACTTTTGTGAAAGTTCACAAAGTAAACTTTGAATACTTTTTTTGGAAATGAGCCAGCAAAGAGGTGCTGAACTTCTGCCACAAGCAGCGGAAGCACTGCTTGAAAGCAGAAATAGTTCAATTACACATTAGGAAAATTCAGAACCAGCATCTCATCATTCCAGAAATAATCAGGCTTTTGCATTAACAACAGCCAACTGTGCATTATTTGCACCTTACCGAAACCAACATACTAATAGGCGAAGGTTACCAGCAAGTTCAACAGTTCCCTGTCCTAGCTACTGGACACATTGATTTTGTGTGCTTGCAAGTTGTAAGCAGGTATGAATAATTATTGAAATATTCACAATTAGTTGGAAGAGTCGTTATTTGTGGAACAATAAATATCGGCAAGTTTTTCTTTCCTGTCTGCGCACCATGGTTAGTTGTTAGACCAGATTGAAAAGTTTATAACACTAACGTGACGCCACCTTTTGGGTTGTTGGAAGTTGAAGTGCCCACTGGTTTCTAGTATTTTAGCAGAGGAGTGTGCTGCTATAGATGTGATAGATGACATTGCATTCACTACTAGAAATTACTTGACTGCTTTAAATGATGAATGTATTTCATAGAAATTATGTTTAAACAAGAGGGCCATGATGGCCCTATATCGCTCACCTGACTACCATTTGCTATAATAAAAGGGGTCATGATTCTAACATAATTCGTTGAGGTCCACTACACAATGCTAAGTAACATTTTAAATATCTATTACCTGTCTGTCGGCCTTGTGTTTTTTTAAAAAGTTTTCCCTATAGAAGCCTACATGAAATCAAGTGCTTTCCCCCCTCCCGAGAAGGGTTAATTTTGACCAGGGGTCATAATTTGACCATATCTTGGTAAAGGTCCACAAGACAATGCTACATGCTAAATATCTCAGCTCTAGGCCTTGTGGTTTCAGAGAAGAAGATTTTTAAAGTTTTTCCTATATGAGCCTATGTAAAACCAAGTGACCCCCCAAGCCGGGTCAATTTTGACCCAGGGCTCATAATTTGAACAATCTTGGTAGAGGTCCACTAGACAATGCAGTATGCTAAATATCTAAGCTCTAGGCTTTGTGGTTTCAGAGAAGAAATTTTTAAAGTTTTTCCTATATAATTAAGCCTATGTAAAACCAAGTGACCCCCTGGGTGGGGTCAATTTTGACCCAGGGCTCATAATTTGAAAAATCTTGGCAGAGGTCCACTAGACAATGCCACATGCTAAATATCTAAGCTCTAGGCCTTGTGGTTGCAGAGAAGAAGATTTTTAAAGTTTTTCCTATATAATTTAAGCCTTTGTAAAACCAAGTGACCCCCCAGGTGAGGTCAATTTTCACCCAGGGGTCATAATTTGAACAATCTTGGTACAAGTCCACTAGACGATGCCACATGCTAAATATCTAAGCTCTAGGCCTTGTGGTTTCAGAGAAGATTTTAAAAGTTTTTCCTATATAAGCCTATGCAAAACTAAGTGACAACCCGCGTGGGGTCAATTTTGACCCGGGGGTCATAATTTGGACAATCTTGGTAGAGGTCCACTAGACAATGCTTCATGTCAAATATGTAAGCTCTAGGCCTTGTGGTTTCAGAGAAGAAGATTTTAAAAGTTTTTCCTATTTGTTGCCATTGCAACCAGAGTTCTGCATGGAATAGAATTCTTTGAACAACTTTGATAGAGCTTCATGCAAAAAACATCCCTGCAAAGTTTCAACAAGATTGGCCCTGTGGTTTAAGAGGAGACGTCGTTTGAAGGAAAGGGTGGACGGACGGACGGACATACGACAGATGGAATGTGATCCTAATAGCTCACTCTGGCACTTTGTGCCAGGTGAGCTAAAAACCAAACCCATTATTGTTGGTACTGTTTATAGACCACCAAGACAGTCAATTTTTTTAGATCACTTAGAAAATATTCTTACCAATCTTAGGTCTGACTGTAAAGCATGTAAGATGGAAAGCAACCATGGAGTTTTCTTAAACAATTCAAATCGACACAACATGTTACAACAGGAGCCATGTACTGGAACCCCTGTTCCAGTTGGTATGCCGCTGTACTTCAAATCAATGGGGAACCTTTATTTGGCGCCTTTGACTCGTTCCGAGAGGACCTCAGGAATAATTGGATAATTGTGATGATTCTGCATCTACTGTGAGGTAAGTTAATTCAAAGAAAAATCTTTAATTGAATGACCATTGAATACATATTAAAATGGCTTTTAAATTTCATCTTAAAAACTCTCTTTTTTGTTCAGTGTGATAGTACTTTGCACTTGTATCATATAAACATTGATAAAATTAATGTTCCCTTCTTTGGTATAAATTGATCAGTTGGTCAACTTTGTCCTTTGACCAAGCCATTGTGTACAAAACTTTAAAAAACGTACCTGAATTACCTCTCCCACATCTGTTTTTCCCATTAAACACTTCTTATCAGTAATTTGACAGCCAAGAAATTGTGAAAAAATAGAACAGGCTCTATTCTCATGCAAGAAAATTATCGCATATTATGTCACATAAAGCTCAAATGTGGGTGTTTACATATGAAAATTTCTTGTACAAGACATAAATAGTACTTATCTTAATGTCTTGTACATGAAACTTGCAAGGTGTAAACCCCCACTTATAGCCCCACATGGTGTAAGTTTTTACTGTTTTTTATGTTCTTTAGTACATATTGCAGTAATGAATAGCAAGAATCAGTTTACACATATTTTGATAAGAAATGTTTATGTCACATGTTTTCGTGAGACAATTTCGCACTTATCTGTTTCGTACCCAATATAGGTTTGCACTAGGATATTGTCATTCTGTTACTAGGTATGACTTAATTATAGGATCATGTTTATTTTTGGAAAAGACTTATTGACTCTGTGACAGTTTATGAGGAATTTAATTGTATGGTCTGATAGATATAAGCTTTCTGTGCCTAGTTTGCATATCACCCTTGCTATTTTAAAGCTGTCTGGTTTGAGCTAGTATATTTCAACTTCATTTAGAGATTTGTTCTTATGGCAACTGTTTGGTGTATTACGAGATAGTCAACATAATCCTCCGGTATTTGCTGGTACACATTGGTGCTTCCAAGTTAACTTAGGTGGTTTTGAATTAGATTTATACATGCACTGGCTGGTCAGTATACTAGAGTCGAATATTCATGCATTCTTTGTATTTCTTTCAGTTAGTCAAGTGTGTCACAGGTAGTATTTTATCGCATCATTAGCGAGAGTCCCTTCTGGCGTTCCATAGTTGGAATAGCCTTAACCCTCGCGCATGCGTCAGATTTGGCGTTCTTCGGTTTTTATCACTGTAGGTCACGTCGATGTATACATGTATGTCTATGTCAATGTGTTTGTCCAATCGTCTTACTTGTTGAGCAGGTGTGAGTGCATTATTGGAAAAAGGTCCAAATCTATTGGTTTATCTTACTAATCGTTTTCTTTAGCCACTACCCCATGATTTTCCCTCGCCAGTTCTGCGCACTCTCTCTTACGAGTAGGTTACCTAATGTAGTGGTCAGATATTTTTTATCCTTGACCATGAGGTTATTTCGATTTACATTGGAGTAGGATGCTGTGGTAAGGAAATTATATTAAATAGTTAATATAATTTAATATCTATTACTGAAATCGTTCGCACGGTACAATGAATTGTTGTATTCTATGTGGTTTTCTATACTTTTATTCTTATGGTCATAACTTAAAGTAATAATTGTGTATTTTAGGTTTTTTTTGTCCAGATTGTACCAAAATGAAATAAAAAACTCATCGAACCTACGCCAAATGGTTGTTTCACTATATTTACCAACCTGTGACAAGTGTATTCACATTTTGTATTTGCGTATTTTCAGCTTTTTACCATATCAATTGTTATTGCATCAATGCAATAGAAGGGTAAACTTTGTGCGTCTTGTTATCAAACTAAGTAGCGCAACAGTTAAAAGACCATCGCAACTATGGCGGACAGAGAAGATGGAGTTCCTCCAGAAGAAATAGAAAGGCAGGAAAGAATACTCACAGAAACCGGGGACAAAATTGTATGAAGATAAAAGACTTAAACTGTCTGATAATTTAGAACATGTCGAGGGTTGGTCGCGAAACTATTGTATCTGCATAATTATAACAAGAGCTGTCCATAAGACAGCAAGCTCGACTATTGTGGGTGTTTGCTAATAAAACAAAACTTTTATCAGTATAAAAGCAAAACAAAATTCTGCTAACTATTAAGTATAATCTAGGAAAGTTGAATCATAAAAAAAGTCAAAATCTGTCACTACATATTTAATTTTTGGTAAATTAATTGTTTGATACAAAATGTACCCCTGAACACTATTGCTAAGTTTGATATAACTACCATAAGTGGTTACTGAGATATGTGCATGATAGTACCTTGCATGCAAAACTTTAACAAAATTTTCAAAGTCAAACAAGGGCCATAATTTGCACTAAATTTAAACAAGAGTTATCTGTCTTGACTGTGTGACACCCCTAGAGACATTAACAAAGTTTCAAGTCAATATCATAAGTGGTTACTGAGATATGTGCATGATAGTACCTAGCAGGCAAAACTTTAACCAAATTTTCAAAGTCAAACAAGGGCCATAATTTGTACTAAATTTAAACATGAGTTATCTGACTTGACTGTGTGACACCCCTTAAGACATTAACAAAGTTTCAAGTCAATATCATAAGTGGTTACTGAGATATGTGCATGATAGTACCTAGCAGGCAAAACTTTAACCAAATTTTCGAAGTCAAACAAGGGCCATAATTTGCACTAAATTTACACAAGAGTTATCTGACTCGACTGTGTGACACCCCTTAAGACATTTACAAAGTTTCAAGTCAATATCATAAGTGGTTACTGAGATATGTGCATGATAGTATCTAGCAGGCAAAACTTTAACCAAATTTAGTACCTAGCAGGCAAAACTTTAACCAAATTTTCGAAGTCAAACAAGGGCCATAATTTGTACTAGATTTATACAAGAGTTATCTGACTTCACTGTGTGACACCCCTAGAGACATTAACGATATTTCAAGTCAATATCATAAGTGGTTACTGAAATATGTGCATGATAGTACCTAGCAGGCAAAACTTTAACCAAATTTTCAAAGTCAAACAAGGGCCATAATTTGTAATAAATTTATACAAGAGTTATCTTACTTGATTGTATGACACCCTTAAAGACATGAACAAAGTTTCAAGTCAATATCATAAGTGGTTACTGAGATATGTGCATGATAGTACTTAGCAGGCAAAACTTTAACCAAAGAAGCAACGCCGACGCCGACGCCAACACACAAGTGACTGTAATAGCTCTCCATATTCTCCGAATAGTCGAGCTAAAAATAGAAGCAGATACAATAGTTTCATGTTCAACCCTCGATGTGTGGTGTGATATAGAAACAATAATTATCAACATTCATAAATATGATAGTGAAGATCTTGATTATGAGAGGTGTAGAGCTTTTGAATCTGATCTTAACCTTTGCTTCCAGACATACACGGCAAAGAATGACTTGTACCAGAACTTTTTACAGCAAACCCGCACTAACGAGTCACTTGATGAATTGGCTGTTAGTAATGAATACTATGTCAGACGTTAGTAGTTGTTGATAGCAGAGATAAAATGTTTACATGACATAAGACTGAGTGCATTAGAGAGTGAGATGGCCAGTAGATCTGGTAAGATGTCTGTGAAAACACGTGATACTGTAGTTCAGAAAGCCAACCTTGAATACAAACGAAAGGAAGCGCAGATACTGCGAGAAAAAGTTAGCTATTTTTATAGTGATTTGTGGAACAAAGTTAAGTATAAAGTAGACAATTTCTTTTTCAAGTACTTTATTTGATTTTTATTGGCCCATGCTTTTACAAGAGACCGTTTGAAATTTGCCATTAAGCTGGCTATTATCAATAACTAATTGATAGGACAAGTAACGTCAAGTAAGTGATAATGGTTTACCTAATAAATACTTAACAGTTGTAGTCCCTTTGTAACTGTACAATCTATAATGACATGGTTTTGACGATACAAAGTTTTGAATTCTTCTAGTATTAAGATTTGGATTGCAGTTTTGGAAAGCCATATTGGCATGACTATTTGTGTGCTAGTACAAAGTATACAGAGGCAATTGTTGATGATATTGTAGCTTTTGGGGGATAATGGGTCAGACATGTAAGATAGTGATCAAAACCTTGACAAGCTCATAACCAGGGCATAATGCTAAATCCAGAGAAAATGGAGGCAGGCATTAGTCTATAGCTTCTTTTGGCCACTTATAGACACTTTGGTCACTTTTGGACTGCAAATTGCCAAAAAAATAGATCCTGCCAAGGACCATAGTAAAAAGCAGAAGGGAAATGCCGCCCCCTACTTCCAAGTAAGAACTTTAACTAGACCTATCACTAAATGTGATTAATATCCCCGAAAGACTGCTTTATAAACTGAGGAAGTTCGTAGTAACAGATTACTTTGCAAAAAAAACTAAAATAGAGATACTGTTCTTGGCAATAACTTGTCAAGATAGAGTTATGGTTCTTGAACACTGCACTTCCTCAATGTACTTGACCATTGTATGAAGTTGTATTGAATTCCAACAAGTAGTTTTCAAGTTATGCTCCGGGCAAGAAAAATGCAACAGACCGCCCACCCACCCGCCCGCCCACCAGTCTGACAGACCGACCGAACGACCAACCACCGAGTGACTCCTATATACCCCCGAAGACTTCGTTTTGGGGGTATAAATAATACTCAGGATGGTCAACTATCTCCAGAAGTTTGCATAACTGACTAGTAGAATAAGAGCTTAAAGTTTGCCTTATTCAAAGTGAGAAATAGACCAGTTTTGTCTAACTCTAAGAGTGTTTGCGTACCGGTTACAAAATCCTGTCAACAGGACAGACCTTGTAAAAAACACTATATAAAAATGTTAGCAGCTAGCTCTTTCTGAATTGTTCAAAATTGAGTGCAATGAAAATTGTAATAAAATTTGCAATCTACCAGTATGTACCTGATCAATGACAACATGGACCAGTATGTACCTGATCAATGACAACATGGACCAGTATGTACCTGATCAATGACAACATGGACCAGTATGTACCTGATCAATGACAACATGGACCAGTATGTACCTGATCAATGACAACATGGACATGATGTTAGAAATCACTGTTGTAAGCCCTATTAAAAATATAAACAACTGAAATCTGACTTTAATCAAATAACATGACAGAAACTGACGTTTCCAAATTTCAACAAGCCTTATCAAAAGACTTAAACATGTTAAAAAAGTTTTTACGTAAAAAATGAAGGACATTATCATGCTATTCTTTCACTGCTAAGGAAGTGTGTTTTGTAAATTACAACTGAAAAGAAATATCAATGTGGCTGAACTTGAATCTATAGGCCATTAATCATGATTATAGCCACTAAGCGAGTAACCAATATAAACTCCAGATAAACCAATATTATTGGATGCATCATTATACAGATAATGGTTTCATGTTTGTTTACTTTGACAATGCATACAGGAATATAAATTTGAAATGTACTAATACCTAATAAGACATGCAAGCAAATCACATGTTCATCTGATGTACAATGTATTATTCTAAATATAAGCCACTTACCTCAGCATGTCCTCAACAGAAAAATATCTCTAGAATCTACTTATGTCTATGTCACTGAATTACTAACGTTTCCATTCTATCTTCTTTATGTATCTTGAGATTAAACTGTATAATGTCATTCACCAGTTCAATGTTTTAAGTGAAAAATCCTTCTGTCAGCTTTTTATTGTAACCAGGGTCCGTATATTATTGTAATATACGGACCCTGTTGTAACACAAGTGTTTTGTCTGTCAACAGTTGACTGTCTTTAATGTTAAATCACATGATAATCATTAATTCTTCGTTTTTTCTTCATACATGTATATTCTTTCCTTTCCTTTGATGGACCCTTCAGTACTGTATTTCAGTATTTTACGAAACGATGATTTCCAGTCTCTAGCATTTAATAAATACTGTGTAATGACACTTACATATGACTGCAATATGAAAAGGAACAAAACTGATTTTGTTTTTATTCATCCTTAACCTTAAACTGTGTTCCACTTCCAACGAGAGATGACGGTATCCATGGAAACAAGAACACTAAGTACCATCTCCTGCCCAACACTTCCTTCAAATTATGTAATATTCCAAAGTTGTATTTTTTTACGTTTTTCTTACTTTCGTAACTTGTCTGACCTAATACTATCTGATACATCTGTATATAAAGTAACCATGACAACAATCCTAGTAACACTGTACCTACTGTTGTTAAGAGTGTGATTAGAAAAACATACAGATCATAGTAACCAAGTAGCCAACCCATGTGTGGTCCTATGTATGATAAAAATGTGTAAAGTGTTAAATGTCCTTTGACAGACACCACGAATGTGAGATTGAATATGTTACAGTACAAGGCTGCTGAGAACATCTGTATAACCATGGCAATGTAGTATTTTTGATTGTAATAACCAATGCAACAGCCAGTGAACCAGCAGTGATGGTCTCGCTTCAATATACATGTATCACAAAGTTTGCAATGATGTGACCTTGGTGGAAGGTTAAGGTCACACTCGGAGCAGTATCTCCAGCCTTCAGGCAGTAGTGAACTTGAAAGAAAGCGGAAACGACTATTTGACGTGTTCGTTGTCACAACTTTGTACAGATTTCCATAAATAGTGACGGCAAAGTACACAGCCACAGCATAATGAAAGAACAATTCTTGAACCCTGGCTTTCTCTTCCTCGGGGGTACTGCTGACTTCTGGGTAGTATGTGGGTAGTATGTGAAAAGCTTCATACCAAAATAGGAATACTCCACCCACAATGACACAAAGTAGACCAAGAGTGTCATATCTGTTCCTTGGCAACTGTAAGTTCTTTGTGATTGGACCTGCTGGTAACCGTGGTGCTGTCATTTCAAGGATCTGAAAATTAAAAGAAATCACCAAAAAATGGCATATATTAACAAGGTAACTGAACGTTTAGATCTATATTCATTATTCTAAGACATATTAGTACCAACTTTAAAAGAGATTAAAACCAGAAGTACTTATAATAAATCAAAGGAAAAAATATTAACAAACTCATGAAATCAAATCATTGAAGGGATCTAACTCAACACTAACATAAGAGGTTGGCGTTTGATCCCATATTAATTAGTTTCGAACTCGACCAACAGACCAAAGGCAGCTATTCTGAATTTCTTATGATTTTTCATTGACAACTCGGCAAATTGTTCTCCCAAAATCTAATCAGGTGGAATTTTACTATAATTCATCAGGACAATTATTATTCTGACCAATCATAACAATTATATGGGTACAAGATGTGGTCACTTCCGAGTTAAGCAGTGTTTTCTTCTTTCTGACCCACTTTTAATCTCAGCTAACCCTGGCAGTGTTGTTCTCACAATAATTTCCTTAAGAAAACATTCTAACCAACATTCATTTCCAAACTGATTGGGCACAAATTATAGTCCTGTTTTTTCTACTTATGGAGTCTACATATCCATACAAGATGACACAGTTTCCATGGCAACACACATTCCATCAACATCAAGAGAACTATTTTGACCAAGACATCTAAGGCCATTATTTTTTATTACTTGTTACTCGAAGTTTGAAATTAAAAAGATCTGTATGGAGGAGGAAAAAAAAAAAAAAAAAAAAAAGACTTTTTTTATACATGACAAACTTTGTTTCATCGTGGACCTGCTTTCTCTTCTAAAATCCGACATAAGAACACCCCCCTCCCCGAGCAAACTGCCCTGAAATTTTGTTGACTTTTTGGGGATAAAAATATGTTATTTAAGGAGGGGAATGGGGCCGAATTTTGGCCCAAATCGCACTCAAAAATAACTGAATTTTCAGATAAATATGCTGGTGTCAGTAACAAAACTGTTAACAACAGGCATTATTGTTGAAACAAATGAAAAAAATCTACATGTATTTTATCTTTTTTTGAGTCTTCTGAACACTGTTTTCTTTGGTAAAATTAACAAAAAACGGGGTCGCAAAAGTAGATGACAAACGAAAAATCAGCGATTTTCGGCTGACTATTTCAATTGTAACATGGTTCATACAGAAGTTCCGAGACAAAATTCAAGTACTTTTCAAGGACTTTTTCTAATTTTCAAGGACTAAAATGATGCGCAAAATCTGACTTTATGTCGGGATATATAGTCAAATGTCACCTTAAATCATATTTGGAACACAATGTAATATGTATCTTTGCTATTCAAATTAATATCAAGCAAAATACATGTTGATAATCTCAATATTTACTTCTGATTCAAATTGACTCATTGGAACGTTAATTTGTCTGATTTTGTTTATAAATGCTTTTCTTCTCGTTGACGACTCTTCAAGTTTCAACGCACTTTCGCCCATAATGCGCTGTGTCTATAAGTTAATCCAACACAACGCAAGTACATTTGTGTTTGTTCCCATAAAAATCCTTTTTCCATGCGTATAACTATCATTCGTGAGCAATGTTGATGAGAAAATGCACTTATTTCGGCTAAATTTCACAAATTTTCCGCGACCATGACTTTTGGTAAAGGGAAATCACTCCGGAAGCAAGCGTGTCTAAATTCCCGAATCCGGTGCGTAGTTGATACATCACATGCGAGTAGGTTCGATAGACTCATACAGAAAAAAATAAGACTGTTTTTTCGTCATTTTAAGGCATGCTACAATTATTTTGGAGGTTTTTTACGCGGAACATACCAATTCAATGACTTTTTAAAGAAATTTTTCAAATTCAAGTACTTTTCAAGGACTTTTTCTCAGCACAGAATTCAAGTACTTTTCTATTATATTATGTTTTATGATTGTTTATCAGTTAAAACCTTTGATAACGACCTAGACGGCCACGTGCTCGTTATCAGGTAGCGATTAATTAGCTCCACCTTCTTTCGCATACGAGCCAACACACAACGATCGATTTTTGATTGACATGGCGAAATTGCCGAGATTAATTTGTTGGTGCCACTAAAATTCGCCAACTGAAAGATTTTAGCGCCAGAATTCATTTATTGTCGCATTTGGCGCCATTGGCGACCGACAGCGGGAACCCTGCCTAATGATCCAATTTGGTTAACTGGTCTGTATGATGTCACAGAAGCAGAGAATTCTTGGCTTCGCCGTGACGTCATACTGACCAGGTAACCAATTGGATTATAAGTTCGCGTTAATTTCTTCATTCGGTAAAAGGTGAAAACTCGGTCTTTAACATTGACTCATATGCAAGTTTAAATCTATTTTAAACGAAACAAAAAGCTTTTGACAACATAGAATTATTATAAAAACAATCTGATAATTTCAATTTAATGGAAGATCGTCATCTTTCATTTCTAATCTTGGTTATTATATTATTCAATATTTAAGATGCATAGAGACCAGTGATGGCAGCCAAGGAATCACCTTTCCAGAATGTAAATAATTTTTCTGTACCCGGCTGTGCAAAGCCGAGAATAGATGAAATAAATACTCTGTGAAAAAACATAAATTTCCGCTTTTTCTTTAAAAAATTTTTTAATTTAAAATAATGACTTGCATTTCAAACCACCAGCCTTGATGGAGGAATGGAGCCGTATAAATAAATAAAACAGTGCATCGTTTTTGAGGCCGAAACGTCATCGTCAATGTGGTCGAAATGTCTTTGGGCCGAAACGTGTGACCGAAATGTCACGAGGCCGAAACGTTTAAGCAATTCAGATTCTGTAAAATGTGGAACAGGAAAGAGCCAGAATGAAACATCTACATCTACATTTTACTGAAAATTGTGTATTATTGACGAAAAACAATCAGACAGCAATAATACTAGAATATGAATTTGTTTACATTTGCAAAATACCTGTGCGTGTTCAAATTGTACAAAATGAACTTCCGGCGCGACTGGTAAATAAAATAGCGAAATGGATTTTTTTTACCGATTGCGAAATGGGCTACTGGTCAAACTATTGACTGAACTATTTTATTGCACTTAGTTGCCAAATTAAGATTTTAAAAAAAACTTATTTTCCCATAGAGTTCAATGTATTGTGGACATTTTTTCACCGTGTTCCTCTTGGGATATCTGTAGCTCATTTTTAACACGGACCTCAGGTCTGTGATTTTTATATAAATTTCATCAAAAAAAAAAAAGGTTTAGGCAACGTGCTTTATTATGATGATTGAATGTCAGAAATTAAGAAAATGCCACAAAATAAAGTCAGGAGTACTAATGCCACATTTTCTGACGTTTTCTTTTACACTTGAGTCAATGGGACGCTCTGCGTTTCAGACTTTCGTTAGTTCTTAGGAGGTGGCTAGGTAGCCAGACACGGCTACCTAGACTTTTGGTCTAGGAAAACAGGTCATAATTCCAATTCACAATCATAGGCTAATTTCTCTTGCTCTTTTCAACAAGATTGTAGTATGTTGTTTAATTTTATTCAAAATAAAAAGTTGAGAAATCCAAGAGAAACTAGTTGTTGTCTAACAAACTTATAAAAAATGAAAATTTAACCGACAAATGCAACAAGTGCACGAAGCTATATGACAACACACAATAGATGTCACGTAAGTAGACCATTTTAAGAAATCTTAGCCAAGAATATATTTGATAAATTTATACTTTTTCTCTTAAACACTTCCAAACACATGACTCGAAATTAATCTGATATCATTGGAACTCTTATATATTTAAGAATGAACCTGCGTAACTTCGTATAAAATATAGAACCAGCTACCTAGCCACTGCCAAAAAGAAAATATACATTTGAAAGGCAAATTTATAACCAATTTAATTTTTTCAAGATTGTTATGATTTGGTAATAGTTTTAAACACAGCGACATACATGTACTTCTATGGAAGAATGTGTTTTGTGAAATATTTAATTTCGTATCTGAGTAAGTATACCTTAATACAGGGTCTGTATATTATAGGGTTATGAATAAGATGTCCCGGGTCACGTGACCCATGTCCGTAATATTGGATATTTGTGAAAAGCCTATCAACAAAATACTTATAAATATTGTTACTTGGGCGAGTTTTCATATTATCGTGATTTTTAAATGTGAGGTAAGTGTTTTAGTTTATCTTTTTATCTTTACGTTTACTTTTCTGTTACCGAATTGTAAAAATAATCCGTTATAAATGGAAGATTGTTGGGAAATTTTAATAGTAAAAAAAAAATATATAATGTCTCGGACATGGGCCACGTGACCCATGACATCATATTTTCATATTCGACGTTTCGTAACCCTGTAATATACGGACCCTGCTTCATATAACAGGTTCTTGCTTCAGCCAATGCAGTGTGCGAAAATTGTATATTGGGCTTGTATAGTTGGCTGCTACCAAAGTTTGCATTAATCCGATATATGTTCTTCTTGAAAAATGCATTTCTATATTATTTTGCGTACATTTAGCCTATTCTTAACATTTTGAAAACAAATCTGCTAGTTATAGGGTATGCACGTATGTTCTTTGAAATGAACGTGACACAGTCTTATGAAATATGGTTATGGTTTCCACTCGTCCGTGCGTCCGTCTGTCCGGCTTTCTTTCTTGTGTTATATCATCTGTATGAATAAAGTTACTGCAAGATAGATCCTCCCGTTAAGAAAAACATCATTGATAAAAAGTGTTAAAAGAGTGAAATTTTGTTTTAAAAAGAATTGCTGTATGGTTAGTTACAGAGATTGTCCCCTGTCTGCTTTAATGATTCAAGATCAGACAGGGCTACACTATGCGGTGTAACCTATTGCACGTGGTATGGGGGAGAGGCGAGGCCCGAGTTGGCATGGAATCGAATAAGGAGGTAAAGCTGTTTGGGACTTCTAGATAACTGGGTAGGGAGATTGCTACAAGATTGTAATACATTTTGTAGAACATGACCAGTTTGCAGACTAGACGTCTTTTGTCAGTGGCCTGTGTCCCAGACATCACTCAGGTTTAAAATGAATATGCACAAATACTTCCTTTAATCTTTTGTTTTACGTAGGCGGTAGCATCACCTATATTCATAATACCTTTTATGCTGTCACGGAGAGTGTTCCTTTTGTTAGCACCACAGTATTTAAACGATTGAATGTCAACATTTTTACTGTACCTTGACAAGGCAAAAATTACCAATATATATCGACTTTACATGAAATAATATCAACACTGAAAAATAATCAAAATGTGAATATATATCCATTTCTTCAATAAATCATCATTTCGTAAAATATTCAGTTTGTTTCATATCTGGTTCCGGTTTAAAAATAAATGCGGGAAATTTTGACAGGTGTATGCGATATGGTCGGGTAGATTTACCTAAAGTTAGAAGCTTTTGTCACGTGATAGAAACACTGGAAATGGCGGACTAAGGAAGTACAAATTGAGTAAGCGAAATCGTACATATTTGTTGTACATGTTTTTGCTTTATACTGATACACACATTTATCATGTTTTTTTTTGGTTGGAGTATGTTTACCTACTGTAGTAATAGCTGAATATTGTTATGGGTACCTGTCAACAGATCAAATCACAGGAATCTGAAATATTATTATAAATATTATATAATTTTATGAGGTTTTGGAATCCGTATGGTCAGTGCTTCACCTAGCTAAAACAACTTAATTCAGTGTACCTGGTTTATATGCTTGACAGAACCGCAGCTGACGAACAACAAAATATAAAAATAGCGGCATTTAGAGTTTTGGAAGCCAGAACTATGCAACACCTTGTGTTTATCAGGCTGATGCAATTGCCTGATCGGGCTTTCGAAAATCACCTTTTTTAAAAATGATTTTCTTCACTTGGAAAAGGTTTGAACACGCTGAGTATGATAAAAACAACTAAAAAAAGTTTAAAAGTACAGAATTATTCATGTTTCTCTGCAAAAATTTGTCTCCAAATTGTGAAGAAGAGACATTTCGGGCATTTTCTTTTAAACTTATCAACAGAAAGTTCTTAAACAGCTCAGATTCATAGAAAATGCACACATAATTATAAAGAAACCCAAATTAAGATACACAAAGGTATAGTTTGTTGCGCCGGTCCTTTTTCTGATTTCACATATAAAATATATGGAAACTGAAAGTAGAAGGGCCAAAAACCTGGCGCAAGAAATGGCTGGATGGATTTTGGTGATGTGGAGTTTTTTTATACCCTACTAATGCAAATAACATTCCCTAGCTGTTTCAGAAACATTCATGAAGATTTGCACTGAAAATCTTAAAAAATGTGTTTTTCAGTGATTTCAAACTTTTTTTAATTATGTTAAAAAATCTCAAGATGACTTTTATTTACTTTTAAATTTATTCTCTACATCGGAACTTTGTAATAGAATGTAAATTGTATGAAATTATTCATTTTTAAAAAAGTTTATTTTTGGAAGCCCGATCGGGCAATTGCATCAGCCTGTTTATCAGGTTGGTTATAATACTATATTTAGTAACGGTAAATGTAACTAAATATAGTATCATAGTTGTGAAAAATAGCCTGATTTCACATTGTTAAATATATAGCAGGCATTATTGCATTAAAGTACATTGGGATGTTTTGACTTATAGTGAACACATTTCACAATGCCTGTTGAAAAAAAAACCTTCACCGTTGCAAAAAATGCAAATTATTTTTGGATCCTAATGTTTAACAGCAGATTTTCTCTTTACATCAACCAGAATTGAATATATAAAGAATGATACTCAAAAACAAATAAAAGAATGAAACCACAAATACCTGTTCATAATTCCATAACTGAAATTAGTAACGGTTACTTTATTTAGTTATGTTACTAAATATAGCTTTATAACCAACCTGTTTATGTTTATATCTAAGCACATGCTGACTGAACAGGTGTAGAGAACCTCATTATATTTCAGATACCTATGATCAAATGATAAGTTCACATACCATACCTATCAGGCATGGGGTAATTGAATAATGTAATTGAATGTAATTTCAATTATAAAAGTTGCTGTAATTGAATGTAATTGGAGTATTTTTCAATTACATGTATATAGTCCTTTTATGATAACTTGAAAGTTGCGTCACATGATGTTTACGTTTGCTGGTATTTTGAAAACACCAAAACAGGTACTAATCCACCAGGGATACCTGACAGTGACGTCATATTGTGTTTACACTTTCCAATTGTGTTTATGTTTCCAATATTTACCTTTATATTGTATTAGATTATGATCCTGTTTTCTTACATATAGCCTGCATGAAAACGTAGCCCAGAGGATAAAGGCGCTGTGGTAGTAACCAAAAGGTACCGAGTTCGAAACCTGCCAGCGGAACCTTTTTCCTGCACAGTATTTTTTTTTCAATTGTATCCTTATCTTGATTTTCTCGTGCTTCACGAAGAAGGCATACATGAACATTTGCTATATTATATAATAAAATAAATGCTTGATAAAAAATAGAACACAAAAACAAAAAAAAAATAAAAAAAATATTAAAACAATTTTTCCCCCAAAAAAGAAAGCAAATGTTAACAGGCCTTTCGAACTATATAAATTTTGCCCCCAAAAAAGAAAACATAAATATATCTCGCCGACCACACGTTTCGAACTAGCATCGCCTGCGTTTCAAACAGACAGCACATCCACTGGGCCATACCTTACTTTGAACATCTCAATTGATAGGGACACATTTCTATCTGTCATAAGTATACATTCGTTTTGGGATATACCATGCTTATTTATAGTTTGTTGACAAAATGACGTCACTGTCAACAATTGTTGGTGGATTAGTAAGACAGGTTTTTGTCAATACAATAATCATTTGTTTTTCACATAGATAATATAAAACTAGTCATTGGCTTAGTGGTAACGGCAGTGAAATTGCATCTTTTTATGACAAGGTCGTTGGTTTCGAATCCCAGAATGTTAGGGTTTCTTTTTTTTCTTTTTTTTGTAAATCCCGTTTAAATTATTTGATTATCAAGAGTTAACACATTTCATGGAAATATTAACATCTATTCTAGCAGAGACACAGCCAATGAATTCTAATGTACATGTATATTGATATTGGTTGAAATGTAAAATAAAATATAATAAAATAAATGATATCACAAAAACATGATCTAAAAAAGAAAAGTAAAAAGTATAAATCAAAAATAAAGTATCCAAAAAAAAAGAAAAGAAAAAAAAAAGAATCATGAAAAATTAAACCTGGATTCACCTGGATTCGAACCTGATAAACTATATGATAAAATTGTCTACACACTAACCAACTGAGCTATTCAGGTAATAACTATTTTCACGCAATTTGTTAACTATTTATGTAATATTCTCCATAAAAGTACTGAGATAACCGATATACCTGATTTACCTGTCAAGTTGAACTTTATCCTATGACGCGCTATCAAGTTATCATAAAAGGACTATAATTGAAATTTAATTAACTACATCATCAAAAACACATGTAATTTCAAGTACATTTCAATTACTTTTCAGTTACTTTTGTCAAATTTTGAATATAAATACCAGTAAAATAAAGTACACAAGTAGAAATAATGCACTCTTTTGAAAACTTATTTAAAATTGTATACAAAGAAAGAAAGAAATAAGTAAATAAACAAACAAAAAAACCTAAATAAATATACATTTATCCTTTAATAGTGAAGAAATGTGATAGAATATGAATAACCCCATTTCATAATTTTGCAATTATAGTGTAGTTTTGTTGTCAGCATGCCATAGAGTACCAGGTGGATTTACTTATTGATCCATGCCCTCTGGTCACATGTATTATTGACCATGATAATATAGGTGACAATTAACTACTATCAAAATCCTGTGAAAAATAAATTTGTGCTGAATCAGTATTTAGTAACTGTGTGGTTCAGAAAATCTTAAATTAAAGCTTCACTGTTTGGCTAGATAGTTAGTAGATAGAAGATAAGGAAATGTCATTTACAATATTCTGAAATGTTTTGAAGTTCCCGGTTTTGGAAACTTTATCAATCAATCGATACTGCACACATTCGTAACTGAACATCATGGCTGTGGATGGTGGAGGCAACTTGCAAAGATCAAGGGTGCATAACACTCAACATTTAAATAAAAGAGTTAAACTATTTTACAATAAGCAAATAATAAAGTTTATGCAGCAAATGAGTTCAAGTCTTATATTTAAACGTAAAATCCACAACTGTTGCCAATGATATTTAACTGTTAGACAGTGCAGTCCATAGGGGTATGGTCATTGGTTCAAAGAATATTTAAAGGCATCAGTATAAGATAAATGTCTCTTAGATATTGAGCGGAGAAAGGTCCTCCCAACATCTCCCTAATATGACTCTTGTACCTTCAGCGCTTGTTGTTTAGACACAGTCCTCTGCATCATTTTTAACCTACTTTAGTCAGCTTGGTAGTATGGACTCCAAACCTGAGAAACATATTCTAACTGGGATCTAGGGTCGTATTTCAGTAGCATCTTAAGTGATTTCTTAAGTATTTTTACTTAAGTCCAAAATTTTTAATTATGATAATTCGTTTAAAAGTGATTGATTGTGTGTAGTTTCATCATCATTATAGAAAATGGTCATGGAAGATTTGATAAATTTTCAACATGCTGCAATGCACATTCTCCTTATTAAATTATCTTCTTAAGGAAATTGTTAAGTTTAAGGAAAATCTTAAGATTTGACCTAAGATGCAACTGAAATATGACCCCTGGGGAGTGTTTTATAATAAGGCTTTTGGTAGCTTTGGATGTACGCTTAAAAGCCCAGTGTGTATGATTTGTTCAAAGAAAAACGCTGTCATTTCATGTATTACTTTCAACTTCGAAATAAAAACAACATAAAGTCATTTGTAATTGAATTAATTACATTTGTGATGTAATTGTAATTTAATTAATTACATGCAAAAACATGTGTAATGGTAATTGTAATATAATTGAAGACTTTCTTAATGTAATTGTAATTTAATTAATTACATTTCAATGTAATTGACCCCATGCCTGCTACCTATACCGTCCTAGTCGAAATAATTTTACGCGAGTTGAGATATTGTGTTATTTTTTATGGGTAATATCTCTCCTCTGCGAGATTCAGACCCAAAACGAAAATATCTGAGAATTTGCTGAAGAAGTCACTTAATATTATTTTAACTAATACCGACCTATCTTTTTTTCAGCATGTTACAGGAAACAGACCTTTTTTTTAAAAATAGTCTAATTAATTCAACGTTGAAGCCAACAAGATAGTTTTTAGAAGGGTGCTTTCCTTAGATTTGACAACTATAAGATATCAGATCAAAAAAATGGGTCAAACTGATGAGCCTAATAAATTAGACTACACAATGAAGTGTTTTGAAACAGAAATGTTAAAGGTAATTTCCTTCGGAAATTAAAATTTGATGCCAACATAAAGATTTTAATGCTAAGAATTAAACCTTCATTACTGTTGCCAATCATATTAAAAAAAGTATAATATCAGGTAGTGTCAAATTATTTACATTTGGGAAAGGTGATTCCTTGGCTTTTATCCCTGGTCTCTATGCATCTTTAATCTTAAAATGTACAAAATCCAAGAATAGAAATGAAAGGAAACAACAGTCTACCATTAGCTTGTAACTATCAAATAGGATTTATAATAGTTCTATGTTGTTACAAGCTTTTTGTTTTGTTTAAAATAAATTCAAACATGCATATGAGTCTGCTGTAAAGAGCGAGTTTTCACCTTTAACAGAGTAAAGAAATGATCACGACCTAATGATCCGATTGGTTAACTGGTCAGTATGACGTCACAGCCAAGCTGACAATATAACTTTAATATGTGACTGAATAATTTTCAGAAGCTGTTGAATAAGATGAGTAAGGCTACTGTATTGAATACAGTAACACATTTTTGCCTCCATAAACTGCATCTTTTACAGCTGAAATTTTATATGACAACTTTGTTGCCACATTATAAGGTAACCCACTAAAAAAGTGTAAAAGTAATGGCTACAATAAACAACATTTATAAGTAAAAATCTATGTAGCAATTTGAGAAAATCTGTTAAAAAGGTTGCTGAGCTTAGTTTTTTGGCAACTCTACTCTATATGTTTATATTAGTAATTCAAAAGCGGTTGTAACCCTTTATTTTTTGGCAGCGTATAAATTTCATATAGCATGAATTTATACTGGAACCTTTTTATTTGACTGCAAGTTTTAACATATTTTGTTTTCAGACAGTTTGGACAACTTTATTTTTTCACCAGCAGCTTTAAATGCAAGTTTTATTGGTGTTTATAGAAGATTGAAATCCCTTTCAGCATTGATGAATGTTATTCTTATTTACATAGAAAGAGCTACGGTCTGTATTCCTGTACAATACTCTGTGCATTATGGGCACAGTCATGTGAAGTCTGGAACCCCTCCAGCCGCTCCCATGCAAAGCTACAATCAAATTGTTAAGTTAACTCAAGTAATTTAAACACATACAAAATAACAAGAAATCGATGGTCAACCCTTCAATCTGGAAAAAATATGTATTCTGTGTGAAATGAATGTTGTAATCAAAACTATAGCTACAGTTACAGTTTCAATCAGTTTAGGTCATGGTTTAAAATCGTGGTCATGCCTTTACTATAATAAAGCTATTATAAATTGATAAAAGAATTCAGAATAGAAAGTCCCGCAGTTGTGAGTCTAGTGAGCAGGTATTTGTTACATATATATATATTCTTTATAGAATTACAGTAACTGTAACCAACTGGTTTTATACAATGTACTAAACTGCTGTGTAACGTAATACGGTTCACAGAGCACTACTTATAAATTACAGGTTTTATATAAGAATGAAGATTGTTTGAATGCAAAGTATCAATTATATGAACATTGCATAGGATCCAATTACAGGTTACATTTAGTATAATGTAATGATTAGAACACTTCGGTTGTGTTCCATCTTACTTTACATGGTACGCATGACAAATATTTCTGTATGTTTCTATAAATAGCTTTGATGTTTATAGTGAATTAAATTAAGTAAGCATTTTTCAATATGAAGTAGGAGAATAAAACTTTACAGAAACCAGCTATGACTAGTACATCTGCACTAAAGTGACTACTAATGAGTCTGTAATACATAGAGGATACCGGTGTTTGTTTTAAGTGGATGGGGAATATATCTCAACAAAAAATGATACAATTTTAATATTTTCGAGAGTGGGAAGCGTGAGTGAAAATATGAACATTTCAATTATAATTACCATATCCACTGAAAACAATAAATTTTCTTTTTTTTATGCTTGCTATAAAAAAGTTAAGCTGCTTTATTGCTGAAAAAAGTAGTTCCGGCAGACCTATATCACTACACTGTCTGGTATGAGAGAGAGACCTACATCATCACACTCTGACAGTTAAAATATTTCACTGGTAGAATGCAGAATTTCATTAGTTTGCGACAAATAAAGTTACTCTCTATACCCAGTTGGTGAGCTGCTTATTAAACACAGATGTGACTGTACTGACTTCAACATAGCTTTTAAATTTCTAATGATAATTGTTCAAAATTATTAACCAGTCACTTTTGTATTTTTCAGTTGAATTTATTTCAAGATGATGTGGGTACAGCTATGTTTGATGGTCTGCCTTGGTCACATGGTTTCTGGTCAAAACCTTGTGCCTTGTGAAGAACAACCCTCTGACTATGATGGACCACCTCTGCCAGTTTTACCAAACCAGTTTCAGACACACATTGAAGCAAATATTGTACAAGTGAGAATACTTTTTTCTTTTTATTTGAATTGTATAGTTTTAACTGAGTTAGATTTTTTTATACTGATTTGTTTATTCTCAATTGCGAAATGAGTTCTTACAACCATTAATAAGTAGGACTGTGACATCAAATATGTATATATTTCAATGGAAAATGTAGTCAGTAGTTATGACAAACTGTTAGCCAGTTATAGGTCCATATTACAGAAATCAACAAAGTTATGCTGATGCTCCCTTGCACTACGGTAAATTTGCTTATTCCCTGTAATATCAGACCTATATCATCGTAATCACTTATACTGGTTTTGCCTAAATTTTGAAGAGACA